>OY997262.1:68411401-68876401 GCA_963921465.1 Triticum timopheevii | reverse complement strand
GTGATATAGCATGAATAGAGTTTGAGAGAAGAAAAGCATAGATAGCTAGAGGAAGTTCTTAGGCATTCTTGTCCATCCATTTGGCAAAAGAAGAAGATCCAAGCAATCAAAGCAAAAAATGGATGTCCTCGAATGAGAAAAGTATGCAATCAACATGCTCATACAATAAAATGGCAAATGAAATATGGGGCAAAGCATGCACAATCACTCTAGCATATATTAAGCAATTGGTGATGACTAGGTCATCTCTATATGAGTATATTGACTGAGGAGTCAAATGAGAACATTTGGTCATAGGACATACTCATTGTTTAAGCACAAGTGGGGTTACCACTTTTACATAAATCATTGATGTGTTCACACCATTAGAGTTGCTTTAGCTCAATTCTTAGAGTAACGCTCCCCCTAGATGTGATATCCCCCCTAAGAGGGATGAACTAACTTGGGTTTTGTTGATGATGACTTCATGTAGATGTTGAAGATGTGGATGCTCACTGTTGATGTATATTATTTGGAGCAATCCATTGGAGTGAGTTGCACTTTCAATACCTACATGGGTTAGTCCCACAAGGAACAAACAAGGATATCCATAGACATAGAGTGAAGCACACACACATGATGATGTCCATGAAAGCATTAGATTACCTTGTCCCTTGTCTTACCAACAAGAGGGTTTGTGACTCCTTGAACTAGTGCAAGATATGAAAGTTGTTTGCACTTGTCCATGCCAAAATGAATATGAGTAAAGTATGTCGGCGGAGTCACCCTCAAGAACTCTCTAGTTCTTCTTCTTTGGGATCCATGTCATCCTGATGGGAATCCTTGGGTTGCAGACGTACTTGATGAAGTTGAACTTGATGTATACTTGGGAACCCACTTGACCAAGGCCTTTGGAGCATCTTCAAAAGCATCAATCGTCCTTGCCTTTTAGCTTGTGGTCTTGTGGTGGAAGATCTTCTTGAGCTTGTGTTCCCACGAAGGGAGTAGCATCATACTTCTCTTGTTGAGGAACAAACTTCGTCTTGGGGTATTGATCTTCTTCCCACTCAACTCCATTGGCATTGAACTTTCATTCAAAACCAACACCTTGATTCTTCCGATGCCTTCCTTGCTTGCATACAATTTCCTCAGATTGCGTACTTCCGGCAAGGCTCTTGTAAACACCTTTCTCTATAATTCCCTTCAATAAGCTATTTTCTTGCTCAAGTGTAACTTGGCTAAGAGAATCATTAGTGGAATCAAGAGAACTACTAGAAGCAACAATACTAGATTTAGCATGATTATTGTTACTACTAGAAGAAGAATGTTTCTTACTCTTGTTGCTAGATTTTACTTGTGGCATGTAAGCAGACAAGAGTAAACGCTTGGCAATGTAACAAGAACTTTTCTACCGAAGATCATCATTGATGGATTTTAAGAACCCATGTTCTTGCTCAAGATTGAGCTTCTCGAAGCATAGCTTCTCATGAGTTTTTAAAAGTTCTCGATGATCTTCTAAAGTAGTTTCATGAGCTAACTTAAGAGTGTTTAGTTCTGTAGTTAGACGCTCAATCTCCTTCTTATCATTGTCATTCGTTTCATCTTGAATAGCATGATTAATAGCATTTTCATCATAGTATTTATCACTAGAGTTTTCAACAAGTTAACTAATCATCATCACCTAGCAAGTCATCTTCATCACTATTGAAATCAACATACTCGGGGTGTGTTACCTTGGGGCCTTTAGCCCTGAAGCATCTTCCAATTCCTTCATTTGGTGAATCAAATATGTCATGGGAGTTGGTTGACACAACTGCCAGACTGGCAACACCTTCATCTTGAGTATATTCGGAGTCAGAGTGATAACTTCTCTCCGAGTGGTGGTCGAAGTCGGAGTCGGATACCCATTCATCAACATGATCTTGATGTCTTCATTTTGTGTAGCTCCTTGATGACTTGTCGTTCCTTTCTGAATCCTTGCTTCTTCGAGAGGTTCTTCATTAATAGCGATCATCTCTACTCCTCTCTCTTGGAGGCGATTCTTCCCTTTTGCTTCTACTTTTAGGTGAGTCTTCTCTTCTTTTGTATGGAGCCGTACACTCATTGGACTAGTGTCCGGGTCTTCCACAGTTGTAGCAATTTCGCTCACAACTAGAAGATCTTTTGTCATTGTAGGACCTTGACTTGGAACTTCTTTCCTTGCTTCTACTCTTGTAGAATTTGTTGAAGTTCCTCACCATTAGGCTCAATTCTTCATTGAAGGCTTGTTTATCACTTGATGATGTAGGAGCATCACATGAGGCTTTGTAAGCAACACTAAACTTGTTGTGAAGCTCTTCTTTATCCTTGAGTGACATCTCATGAGCAACAATTCTTCCAATGACTTCGGTTGGCTTGAGATCTTTGTAGTTTGGCATCATTTGGATCAAAGTGCACACGGTATCATATTTTCCATGCAAGGCTCTCAAGATCTTCTTGATGATGAATTTGTTGGTCATATCGTCACTTCCTAAGCCGGCAATCTCATTTGTGATGAGACCAAGCCTAGAGTACATTTTAGCGGCACCTTCACCATCCTTCATTTTGAACTTGTCAAGTTGACTTTGAAGCACATCCAACTTGAATTACTTGACGGAGTCGGTACCTTTGTGCATATCAATCAATGTATCCCAAATTTCCTTTGCATTCTCAAGACGGCTGATTTTGTTGAATTCTTTGAGGCACAATCCGTTGAAGAGGATATCGCAAGCTTGAGCATTGTATTGCAGCATCTTCAATTCTTCCGCGGTAGCTTCATGATTCGGTTCTCTCCCATCGAAGAATTCACCTTGCAAACCAATACACAAAATAGCCCAAACGGCGGGGTTATCTCGAAGAATATGCATTTTTCATCTTCTGTTTCCAACTAGCAAAATTAGTACCATCAAAGTAGGGACCTCTGTCGGTGTCAAAACCAGCGGATCTTGGGTAGGGGGTCCCGAGCTGTGCGTCTAAGGCTAATTGTAACAGGAGGCGGGGGACACAATGTTTACCCAGGTTTGGGCCCTCTCTATGGAGGTAATACCCTACTTCTTGCTTGATTGATCTTGATGAATATGAGTATTACAAGAGTTGATCTACCACAAGATTGTAATGGCTAAACCCTAGAAGTCTAGCCTATGAGGTTATGATTGTTGTGGCTAAACCCTAGAAACCTAAACCCTCCGGTTTATATAGACATCGGGGGGCTAGGGTTGTACAAAGTCGGTTACAGAGAAATGAATCTACATATCCGAATCGCCAAGCTTGTCTTCCACGCAAAGGAGAGTCCCATGCGGACACGGGATGAAGTCTTCTATCTTGTATCTTCATAGTCCGGCTGTCCGAGGACCCCTTAGTCCAGGACTCCCTCAGTAGCCCCTGAACCAGGTTTCAATGACGATGAGTCTGGCGCGCAGATTGTCTTCGGCATTGCAAGGCGGGTTCCTTCTCCGAATATTCCAACATAGCCTTTCGAACATAGAAAACATGTCCAGTTCTGCAAAAAAAGTACCACACACAACCGTAGAGAGTATAATATTTCATGAGTCCAATCCGCTGACAACTTTTTATAGCGTGACATCACGCCACTGCCCGGTCATTATTCAAACCGTTTTTCATCATGTCGCTTCGTATTTCGAGGTGCGGTTTTTATTGGCACGTCTTGTCAAAGCAGAGATCGTGTCCCCTTATTACGGGATTCTCATCAATATGGGCATGGGTAACCCAACTGTGTCATCTGCACGGCGCTTGGGGAATAGGCGGAGTTTAAGGGGAGCAGGGAGGCGCATGACTTTCACTGCCTTTATAAAGGGATAAGGAGTCATCCTTGTTCACCCACGCCTTCTCCTTCCTCTGCCCATCCATTCCCGAGCTCCAGCGCCCAAGCTCTCGTCTTCTCCACCCAAAAAAGCACTCCAATCATGTCCGGATCCGGAGCTGGAGGCAAGTGTATGGCCTCCTCCATCAAGAAGAAGGACATCAAGGAGCTCCGGAAGGCCAGGTACCTGGCCAAGGACATCGCTCATCGACTTCCAGCCAAGGGACAAATCGTCCCCACCCCGGATCCCCAAGAGAGGGTGGTGTTTCTCACACACTTCATCCATGGGCTGGGATTCCCCCTCCACCCGTTCGTCCATGGACTGATGTACTATTACGGGATGGACTTCCATGATTTGGCCCCCAACTCTATCCTCAACATCTCGGCATTTATTGTCATGTGCGAGGCCTTCCTCCGCATCCCTCCTCACTTTGGCCTATGGTTGAAGACCTTCAATGTGAAGCCGAAGGTGGTGAGCGGCCAATAGGCAGAGTGCGGAGGCGCCATGGTGGGGAAAATGCCCAATGTCACCTAGCCCAAAGGCTCCTTTGTGGACACTATAAAAGGGTGGCAGTCGGGGTGGTTCTACATCACCGAGCCGCGCGACACCAACTGGGCAGCGGCCCCCGCATTCTGATCCGGAGTCCCGATGCGGCTCACCTCCTGGCAAGAGAAGGGTCTGACCTGGGGTTCTCCGGACGAGCAGACAGTGCTCCAGACACGCGTCCAGAGTATGATAATCAAGAAAGTCAAGCTCGTCAACGTGGTCCAGGTTATGCTTGTCCGCCGGATTCTTCCGTGCCAATGCCGGACTTGCTATCTATCGGAGTATGATCCGGCCAAGCACCAGACCCTATTAGAGATCTTCGGCATAACGCACGAAGATATATGGAAAGTGGTCTTCAAGGCCAACGAGGTGCCGCCGGCCACGGACGAGGTTCGTGGGCACGACCTAACTCACCCTGCAAATCCGGTAAGTCCTTTACTTGCACATTCGAGGAGGGCATCTAAATCTCCCTATCAATTATTTCAGGACTGGACGGAGATAGCGGAGCGGATTAACTATCCGACTCCACTACCCGAAGACCTAGAAACCCCGCTCCTGATGAAGATGCTGTTTCCGGTGCCTTATGAGGTGCTGAAGAAGAAGGCCCAAAAGAAGGCCAAGGGGACCAGAGGCGGTCTCCGCTGCAAGAGTACTTCAGACGCGACGTCCGAAGACGCCGAGGCTCACTCCTCCGTCGCCAAAGACGATGAGGAGGAGGAGGAGGAAGAAGAAATCCATCCCCCCTGTAGGGGGGAGAAAGAAGAGGGCGGCCTCCACGCACCTGGAGGCCGAGGCATCCAAGAATGGTAAAGCTTCCCTTCCGAACAGCTCCACAGCGGCCACCAACAGCAGCTGGGATTGGAAACCCAGGGAGAAGCCCCTGGCCAAATTGTAAGTATCCGTACATGTTCAGGTATCCGGAATTTTTATTTTATTGTTTAAATTTGCTGATTTATGTATTTGCAGTCCGGCTCGGTCATGTCTCGAGCGGTCCTTATCCTCGGAGGATTCGCTGGATCCGGCTGCAATGGACAGCAGGACCCTTCCATCAGCCACTTCTCCCCAGGACCTAGATGGCGCCGAGGCGTCGTCCCGAAGGATCCCCGGTCCGGGAGAGAATCAGAGGCCGACAGGGGGGCGCCGGAGGGTGAAGCCTCAGCGGCCAGACACATGGGGGAGCCAGCCCCCATGGATGCTGATGGTGGGGGCCATATCCAAACAGGCCCTCAACCGAATATACTTCCGAGACACATGCGGCTCCGGAACCAGGCCAGCTGCCCCTTTAAAAAGGAGGCGGTGCGCCTATTCCACCGGTGGCCTCTATCCATCCAGAGGCACCAGATAGTTTGCTGGAAGCGCCGCGAGGCGCTTCCATTATGGAAGAACACCGTACCCTTATGGGTACAGTGATTGAGAGGGTCCAGTCTGTGAAAAGCGGACTGTCCAAAGTCTGCACTAGCCTTCTAACAGGCTTTGAGGTAAGTAATGTAATTGCAAAAATATTGTCACAGTATAGATAGTAGCCCCTGATGCTTTGTCCAGTGTTCGGAAAGAAAAGCCGAATAGAGGATCAAACAATTTTCGTAGGGAGTCTAATTTAAAATGTCTATGTGAATAAGCAGGCGTAGTTGCTGGCTGTGACCGCTCACACTGCGGAAGTCTCCAGACTGAAGCAGAATCTGGAGCGGGCCGAGGAAGAGCTCGGCCGCATAAAGAAGCAGCTGGAGGAAAACAAAGGTATGTATTTAACCTTGTCTAAATTCAGGTGTAATGAACGATTTATTCTGACTGAAGTGTCATAATATTTGTTAGGGGTAACGACCGAGGCAGAGGCTCTCAAGAGGTCACTGGCCAAGGCTGAGGATAGGGCGGCTAAGCAAAAGGCCGTGCGTGAAAAGCAAGAGGCTCGGGTCAGTGAGGTCCAAAAAGAGCTTCAGGACGCCGTCAAGAAGTACGAGTCCTTGGAGCATAATTTAAGGATCGAGAGTCCGAACTTGCCCAGGCCCGCCAGAGCGCACAAGATGCCCGAGCCGAAGCCCGGAGCGCCCTCCAGAAAATCCAGGCGGCCAAGAAAATCGTGGCGGGTAAGGCTTTTATAATGCAAAGCAAATATGTGAAGGAAAGGTTCCTCTTACTGACCTGGATTTGGAGTTCTCCAGGGGCGTTTGTGGATCTGCCATGCAGCATATCAGACGCTGCAGAATTCTATCGAGCCGAAGAAGGGAGCTCTATGGAGAAGCTGTTCTGGTCTCAATACCTTGGACCAGAACATCCAATGCCCTTTAGCGACCAGCTGAAACAGCTGGTCCAGCTACATAAGGCGGCCGGACTAGCCATGAAGGACTTAATAATCCGGCTATGGCCTGCCGAGCCCATGCCGAGCAGCTACTTCCGACTCATGAAGCGGCTTGTGAGTGCCTACCCACAGCTTGAAGCCATCAAGCGGTCGATCTATATTGAAGGCGCGCGGATGGCCTTTGCCCGCGCGAAGATGCATTGGGCAAAGATGGACGCCACGAAGCTGATGACCGAGGGGCCGCCTGAGGGCAAGGAGCACCGCCGACCCAAACTATATTTTGATAGTGTCCTGGAGGGATCCCACCTTGTGGCGGAGCAATGTGCCAAGGATATCATATTCCCATGAAAACATTCATGTTATCCTATCCTGTAATATGAAACAAGATCGTTATGTAATATAATGCTTGTTTATTTAAAATTTTACCTCCTATGTGTCCGTTTATGAAATCTGAGAGATGGCCAGTCGTCGGCTTCTGCCCCACGTAGATAGTACGGGGGTGTTCGGGATAAATGTAAACACTCTTTACTCCAAATTTTGGTCCTTAAAGGAGGTTTTTAGCACAACGAACAAGGCAATCGGACTATACGACTTTATCACCCTCACTTAGCCATAGGAGTTTGACAATGAAAATTCTAGCGCAGCCCCTGGTATTCGGAAGGCCGAACTTGGGGCGCTATACATGCCTAATCGGATAAAAACTGATTCCTCGCATAATGCAAAAAATCTCTAAGGATTTGAAACCTCTCGAATAGCTGATCAGCTCTCGCCGCATCATGACTGCCAGTTTTCGGCTTTCTCTACTAAGGTGCTCGTCCATAAGAACCGGGACACAATCGCAGTAGTTCTCCCTTTACTACCCTAGCCGATATAGCAGAATATAAGGTAGCAAGCACAGGAGCCGAGCAACCCAACTATTGACCAAAGACATGATTCGGAGCCGATGCATATAATGATATAAGTTTGGGGTGCCGAACTATACTATAAAAGTTTTCGGACTTTATTGCCATATTGCAGGGGCGTGATGAAGCCCCTGGTGAAGTAGTGCGTACCAGAGTGTACGGGTGCAATTGATAAAAATACAAGGATAAGGAAAAAAATCAAGTAATAAGCTGACGCCGGAAATATTGAGCCACAAGTTATTTTCCATTATAATTTGATTAATACGTCAAGGCGTATTTGTACAAGTAATGTGATAAGCAAATAAGGTTTGACATGCCATGATCAAGGGCAAGCTGCGTGCGGGTATTTAAAACAGGTATAACGATCATTAGCAGAGACCACCTGGGGATTCCCTTGTACGTCAAAGCTCCTTGCCTTCTTGGTGTATCCGTCCCGTGATAGGTCCGATGATCAGGTTATCGGAAAAGCCTCGAGAAGAGAAAAACTTGAAAGAAAAAGAAAAAGTCAAGGTGTGCGGATCCAGCAGCGGTTGAGCCGCATTGGGGACCACAGTCTAGCTGTGCCTCCGTCCATGCCCATGGTATTTTAAGTGCGTAGTTATGTACATGTGGCACAAATGTCACTTCCTGATTGGGACTGGGACAGAGGCCGAATTGCTAGTCAAGCTTTGGACGAGTTGGACTGTCCTGCTGCAGAGTAGTTCGGAGTCGCTTGACGGTTTCCGGGAGTTTTACTGCCGAATTGAGGTTCTTCCTAAAAAGGCCGCTCTATACTTCTGCTGCAAGGGCCGCGGTGTGCTCCTCAGTACGGAGGGAGCATTCCGTACTTCCGTTGACCGTTATGACACCGCGTGGTCTGGGCATCTTGAGCTTGAGGTATGCGTAGTGCGGCACTGCATTGAATCAAGCGAATGCGGTTCGTCTGAGCAGTGCATAATGTCACTGCGGAAGGGGACGCTATCGAAGATCAATTCTCCGCTTCGGAAATTATCCGGGGATCCGAAGACCACTTCTAGTGTGATTGAGCCCGTATAGCAGGCCTCTACACCTGGTATGACACCTTTAAAGGTGGTTTTCATGGGCTTGATGCTTGAACGATCGATACCCATTTTGCGCACTGTATCCTGATAAAGCAGGTTTAGGCTGCTGCCACCGTCAATGAGGACTCGCGTAAGGTGGAATCCGTCAATAATAGGGTCAAGAACCAGTGCGGCTGAACCGCCATGATGGATACTGGTTGGATGGTCCCTGCGATCGAAGGTGATCGGACAGGACGACCATGGTTTGAACTTTGGGGCGACTGGCTCCATCGTGTAGACGTCCCTGAGTGCACACTTGCGCTCCCTCTTGGGGGTATGGGTGGCGTATATCATATTCACCATTTTAACTTGGGGGGAAATTTCTTTTGTCCCCCTGTTTTTGGTGGCTGGGGCTCCTCGTCATCGTTGTCGCTTTGTGACTCCTTTTCCTTGCTCTCAGCATTTAACTTGCCGTCCTGTTTGAAGACCCAACACTCTCTGTTGGTATGATTGGCTGGTTTATCAGGAGTGCCGTGGATTTGACATGGATGATTGAGTATAAGGTCCAAATTGGACGGGCCCGGATTATTTCTCTTAAATGGCTTCTTCCGCTGAACGGACTTAGAGCCACTGAATCCGGCGTTGACCACCGTGTCTTCGGTGTTGTCACCGTTATTTTGATGGTTATGTCTATTGCGTCGGGGCTTGCCGTTGCTGTTTCTGGCTTCAGAAGTGCTAGGTTCGCTTGTATTGTTATTGCTACAGGCTAGCCAGCTATCTTCGCCTGCACAGAAGCGGGTCATGAGTACCGTAAGGGCTGGCATGGACTTCGGTTTTTCCTGGCCAAGGTGTCTGGCCAACCATTCATCGCGGATGTTGTGCTTAAAGGCCGCTAGGGATTCGGCGTCCGGACAGTCGACGATTTGGTTCTTTTTAGTTAGGAACCGAGTCCAGAATTTCCTGGCTGACTCTCTGTGCTGTTGGATTATGTGACTTAGGTCATCGGCATCCGGAGGTCGGACATATGTGCCTTGGAAGTTATCGAGGAAAGCATCCTATAGGTCCTTCCAGCTGCCAATGGAGTTCTCGGGCAAACTGTTCAACCAGTATCTAGCTGGTCCCTTGAGCTTGAGCGGTAGGTATTTGATGGCATGAAGATCATCACCGCGGGCCATATGAATATGGAGAAGAAAATCCTCAATCCATACCGTGGGGTCTGTTGTGCCATCATATGATTCAATGTTTATGGGTTTAAACCCTTCTGGGAAATCATGTCCGATTACTTCGTCAGTGAAGCAAAGGGGGTGTGCGGTGCCTCTATATTGGGCCAAGTCATGACATAGCTCGGATGGAGTACGACTGCGGTTTTTGGCCCGGATGTGGTTATGTTTGTCATGTTCAGCCGGATGGCCATTGTCGCGCATTGGGGCATGCCCCCGTGATCCATAGATCGATCTTGTCTGACCTGCTCTATTTCCAAGTCATGCCGCAGATCATGTGTGTATCCCCGAGCTGTTGTATTTCTGTTTGTTAGGCGAGGTAGTGTGGGCTGGTGTTCGGCTCGAGGTGCCGCTTTGTCCCGGTCAAGTGGTGGTCGGTCAGCCGCATTGTACCTTGGTAGGACGGGCTCCAGCGCCTTGTCATCGAACTGTGGTAACAGTTTGCACTTCATGTAGCTTTTGGTTGGGCGCTCGAGGCCATATTCCTTGGCTGCCAGGACATCAGTCCGTCTTTCATTGAGCAGATCTTGATCAGCTCGAAGCTGCTGCTGCTTCTTTTTCAGGCTTCTTGCAGTGGCCATTAGCTGATGCTTAAAGCATTCCTGTTCGACAGGCTCCTCAAGAACAATGAAATCTTCGTCGCCGAGGCTCACCTTGTCCTCGGAGAGCGGAAGGTAGTTGCTATACTCCAAGTCTTTGTTCATGGCCTGTTCACCGGGGCTGATACGCCCATAATCCCGTTCGTCCTATTTGGAGGTTCGCTCCACGGGGTCTTCATTGTCTTCGGCGTCGTCCGGAGTATTGTTTTCTCCTGTGATGGTGTTTCTGTTTTTACTACAGCATGGCTTAGAGCGGCGCCGCTGACGCCGACGCTTTGGCTATATCTCAGGAGGTTTATCCTCAACTGGATTTTCATTGTCGCTGTTGTTTTCTTTGGGTGTATCCACCATGTATATGGCATACGAGGAGGTGGCTATCCAACGCCCTATATGCGGTGGTTCCTGATCCTCTCCGGCATCATCGTCCATACCGTCAATGTCTTCGGAGTCGTAGTCAAGCATGTCGGTTAAGTCGTCGACAGTGGCTATAAAGTGGGTGGTGGGTGGGAAACGAAGTTCTTCGTCGTCCGCTTCCCATTCGAACCGGAGATAGTTCGGCCGAGAGTCCCCTGACAAGGAGAGGGATTTTAATGAGCTTAACACGTCGCCAAAAGGCAAGTGCTGGAAGATGTCCACGGAGCTAAACTCCAAGACCGACGCCCAATCAGGTTCGATGGACGCGGATGCACGCGGTCCGGAACCCATGGCCAGAGACGAGTCCGAGGTTCCGGTGACACAAGCCCGGCCTGATGTTGGGTCTGTGTGTGGCTCAAGCGCCGCTGAGTCTGTGGCCTCCATGGCGGGGTTAAGCTTCCCGTCTTCAGACGACGCAATTTGCTCCAGCTCTAGGGCCAGGGCGGTCACAGGCGCTATCTCCTGTGCATGGCCAGATGATAGATCTAGGTCATGTTCATCGTGGTGGCCGGGGACAGCCATCATGGGCTCAAATCCATCGAAGATCAAGTCTCCGCGGATATCGGCCACAAAATTCAGGCTTTGAAATCTGACGTGATGGCCAGGGGCGTAGCTATGATCTTCTCTAGATGGCCAAGTGAGTTGGTCCGAAGTGCGAAGCCGCCGAATACGAAGATCTGTCCGGGGAGGAAAATCTCCCCCTGGACTGCGTTGTTGTAGATGATTGACGGAGCCATCAAGCCTATCTTCGACGTCACAGCGGAACTCTCAATGAAAGCACTAATGTCGGTGTCAAAACCGGCAGATCTCGGATAGGGGGTCCCGAACTGTGCGTCTAAGGCTAATGGTAACAGGAGGCGGGGGACACAATGTTTACCCAGGTTCGAGCCCTCTCTATGGAGGTAATACCCTACTTCCTGCTTGATTGATCTCGATGAATATGAGTATTACAAGAGTTGATCTACCACGAGATCGTAATGGCTAAACCCTAGAAGTCTAGCCTATGAGGTTATGATTGTTGTGGCTAAACCCTAGAAACCTAAACCCTCTGGTTTATATAGACACCAGGGGGGGCTAGGGTTATACAAAGTCGGTTACAGAGAAAGGAATCTACATATCCGAATCGTCAAGCTTGCCTTCCACGCAAAGGAGAGTCCTATCCGGACACGGGACAACGTCTTCTATCTTGTATCTTCATAGTCCAACAGTCCGGGCCAAGTATACAGTCCGGCTGTCCGAGGACCCGTTAGTCCAGGAGTCCCTCAACCTCTACGGTGGTAATTTCCCTTGCTAGACGCCAAACTCTCCTAGGTTGTGAAACCAAGGCTATGATCACCAAAGCTATGGGAATCATGGCAAATGGAGACCGAAGCTCTGATACCACTTGTAGGATCGAAAGTATGTCTAGAGGGGGGTGATTAGACTACTTGACCAAAAAAGCCTCACCTTTTCCTAATTTTAATTCTTGGCAGATTTTAGCAACTTAGCACTAGTCAAGCATTCACAATACATTTCAAGCAAGCATGCAAATAGTATATGAGTAGCGGAAAGTAAAGCATGAAACTTGCAAGAAAGTAAATGGAGGAGTTTGGAGGGAGCAAACGCAATGTTGACACGAAGATTTTTGGCGTGGTTCCGATAGGTTGTGCTATCTGATATGTCTCCAACGTATCTATAATTTTGGATTGTTCCATGCTATTATATTACCCCTTCTTGGATGTTTATGGGCTTTATTTTACACTTTTATATCATTTTTTGGGACTAACCTACTAACCGGAGGCCCAGCCCATATTGCTGTTTTTTTGCCTATTTCAGTATTTCGAAGAAAAGGAATATCAAACGGAGTCCAAACGGAATGAAACCTTCCGGAGCGTGATTTTTGGAACGAACGTGATCCAGAGGACTTGGAGTGCAAGTCAAGAAGCAGCCGAGGCTCCCACGAGATAGGAGGGTGCGCCCCCCTATAGGGCGTGCCCCCTGTCTTGTGGGCCCCTCGGGCGGCCACCGACGTACTTCTTCCTCCTATACAAGCCTACGTACCCCGAAAACATCCAGGGGCAGACGAAACACAATTTCTACCACCATAACCTTCTGTATCCGCGAGATCTCATCTACGAGCCTTTGCTGGCACTCTACCAGAGGGGGAATCGACCACGGAGGGCTTCTACATCAACATCCTTGCCCCTCCGATGAGTTGTGAGTAGTTTATCACAGACCTACGGGTCCATACTTATTAGCTTGATGGCTTCTTCTCTCTTTTCGAATCTCAATACAATGTTCTCCCCCTCTCTTGTGGAGATCTATTTGATGTAACTCTTTTTGCGATGTGTTTGTCGAGATCCGATGAATTGTGGGTTTATGATCAAGTTTATCTATGAATAATATTTGAATCTTCTCCGAATTCCTTTATGTGTTATTGAGTTATCTTTGCAAGTCTCTTCGAATTATCAGTTTGGTTTGGCCTACTATATTGATCTTTCTTGCCATGGGAGAAGTGCTTAGCTTTGGGTTCAATCTTGCGGTGTCCTTACCCAGTGACAGAAAGGGTTGCAAGGCACGTATTGTATTGTTGTAATCGAGGATAATGAGATGGGGTTTATATCATATTGCTTGAGTTTATCCCTCTACATCATGTCATCTTACTTAATGCGTTACTCTGTTCTTATGAACTTAATACTCCAGATGCAGGCAGGAGTCGGTCGATGTGTGGAGTAATAGTAGTAGATGCAAGCAGGAGTCGGCCTACTTGTTACGGACGTGATGCCTATATACATGATCATGCCTAGATAATCTCATAATTATTCGTTTTTCTATCAATTGCTCGACAGTAATTTGTTCACCCACCGTAATACTTATGCTATCTTAAGAGAAGCCACTAGTGAAACCTATGGCCCCCGGGTCTATCTCTTATCATATTTGCTTCCAGTCTACTTTTATTTGCATCTTTACTTTTTTGCATCCATATTATAAAATACCAAAAATATATTTATCGTATCTTACTATCTTTATTAGATCTCACTTTCGCAAGTGGCCCTGAAGGGATTGACAACCCCTTTATTGCGTTGGTTGCGAGTTCTTTGTTTGATTGTGTAGGTGCGTGGGACTTTTGAGGAGCCTCCTACTGATTGATACCTTGGTTCCCAAAAACTAAGGGAAATACTTACACTACTATTTCTGCATCACCCTCTCCTCTTCGCGGAAAACCAACGCAAGATCAAGACGTAGCAAGAAGGATTTCTGGCGCCGTTGCCGGGGAGGTCTTTGCTCAAGTCAAGACATACCAAGTACCCATCACAAACCCATCTCCCTCGCATTTACATTATTTGCCATTTGCCTCTCGTTTTCCTCTCCCCCACTTCACCCTTGCCGTTTTATTCGCCCTCTCTTTCCGAATCTCCTCTCTTTTCGCTTGCCCTTTCGTTTGCTCGTTTGGTTGGAATAGATGCTTATTTATTGCTAAACAGAGAACCTAAGATCTATGGATCCTCATCCGCTTGCTAATATTTTTAAGAGATCCAATTATGATGAACACATTGGTAGTGAGTTTTGTGCACTAGATTATCTTTTATGAAGTTTTGCTTGAAATTTATGAATCTGAAAATTGTGATGAAGAAATTTATGAAGAGATTCACGATGGCTCCTTGAATAAAAAGCATGAGTGCAATGATTTTACTATAAATTCTCTTGATGTCAGTTGTGCTAATAATATGCAAAACCCTAAGCTTGGGGATGCTAGTTTTGCTATGTCTACTACTTGTTGCCATGATCATGATTGGGGTGATTCTTCTTATGATCTTGAAAATTTATTTAAGCCCCATGATGAATATGAGATTGATAATAGTGTTTGCAAAAATTTTGAAAGTGGGTTTGGAAGAATGTCAACTTTAGATCCCACATATTTGGAGAATGTTCAATCTTATGATATTTTTGATAAAAGTGGATTTTTAGAGAGGTCATGACTTTAGTTAATGTTAATCCCACTATTTTGGAAGTGTCAACTTCGCATGCATGTGGATCGTGTTGGAAATATTTTATGTGATAGTTATATTGTTGAATTTGCTTACGATCCTACATGTAATTATTATGAGAGAGGAAAATATGGTTGTAGAAATTTTCACGTTACTAAATTACCTCTCTTCATGTTGAGATTGCTACCGTCTCTTTGTTCTTCCTTGCATATGCTAGTTTTTGCTTGCCTTGATTATTATTTTTTTGCTTACAAGATGCCTATGCATAGGAAGTATGTTAGGCTTAAGTGTGTTCGTCACATGTTTTATGATGCTCTCTTTGTGCTTCAATTCTTGTCTTTCATGTGAGCATCATTGAAATCTCAACGCCTAGCTAAAAAGGCTTTAAAGAAAAGCACTTGTTGGGAGACAACCCAATATTTTTCCTTGCTGTTATTTAATAAATCTTGCATCTACCTTCTGTTTAGATGTGTTTTTATATTTTAATTAGTGTTCGTGCCAAGTAGAACCTATAGGATAACCTATGATGATAGTTGATTTGATTCTGCTGAAAAACAGAAACTTTGCGCGCATGAATATAATTTTTAAAATCACAGGAATGTTCTTTTGCATTGATTCTTTTTGTTGATGATCAATAAACAAATTTTCCAGGACTTCCTATTTTCGTAGGATTTATAGAGTTCCAGAAGTTTGCGTTAGTTACAGATTGCTACAGATTATTCTGTTTTTGACAGATTCTGTTTTTCGTGTGTTGTTTGCTTATTTCAATGCATCTATGGCCAATAAAATAGTTTAAAAACCATAGAGAAGTTGGAATACAGTAGGTTTAACACCAAAATAAATAAATAATGAGTTCATTACAGTACCTTATGTGGTGGTTTTGTTTTCTTTCACTAACGGAGCTTATAAGATTTCTTGTTGAGTTTTGTGTTGTGAAGTTTTCAAGTTTTGGGTAAAGCTTTTATGGACTATGGAATAAAGGGTGGCAAGAGCCTAAGCTTGGGGATCCCCAAGGCACCCCAAGATATTCAAGGATATCCAAAAGCCTAAGCTTGGGGATGCCCCGAGAAGGCATCCCCTCTTTCGTCTTCGTTCATTGGTAACTTTACTTGGAGCTATATTTTTATTCACCACATGATATGTGTTTTGCTTGGAGCATCGTGTATTATATTAGTCTTTGCTTTTTAGTTTACCACAATAATCCTTGCTGTACACATCTTTTGGGAGAAGCCTATTTGATTAGAATTTGCTAGAATACTCTATGTGCTTCACTTATATCTTTTGAGCTTGATAGTTTTTGCTCTAGTGCTTCACTTATATTTTTTAGAGCATGGTGGTGACTTAATTTTGAAGAAATTACTAGTATCTCATGCTTCACTTATATATTTTTGAGAGTCTTTTAGAACAGCATGGTATTTGCTATGGTTTTAAGGTTGGTCCTAGAATGATGGACATCCAAGTTGGGTATAATAAAAAATATCATATAAAGTGAATTGGATGATATGATCAATTTGATGCTTGATAATTGTTTTGAGACATGGAGGTAGTGATATTAAAGTCATGCTAGTCGGGTGATTATGGATTTAAAGAATGCTTGTGTTGAAGTTTGTGATTCCCGTAGCATGCACGTATGGTGAACCGCTTTCTGATGAAGTTGGAGCACAGTTTTATTTATTGATTATCTTCCTTATGAGTGGCGGTCGGGGACGAGCGATGGTCTTTTCCTATCAATCTATCCCCCTAGGAGCATGCACATAGTGCTTTGGTTTTTGATGACTTATAGATTTTTGCAACAAGTACATGAGTTCTTTTGACTAATGTTGAGTCCATGGATTATACGCACCCTTTCACCCCTCCATCATTGCTAGCCTTTCTTGTGCCGCGCAACTTTTGCCGGTACCATATCTATTAATGGGCATCTCCATAGCCCGCTGATACGCCTAGTTGATGTGAGACTATCTTCTCCTTTTTGTCTTCTCCACAACCACCATTCTATTCCACATATAGTGCTATGTCCATGGCTCACGCTCATGTATTGTGTGAAAGTTGAAAAGTTTGAGATTATTAAAGTATGAAACAATTGCTTGGCTTTTCATTGGGGTTGTGCATGATTAAATACTTTGTGTGATGAAGATAGAGCAACAGCCAGACTATATGATTTTGTAGGGATAACTTTCTTTGGCCATGTTATTTTGAGAAGATATGATTATTTTGATTAGTATGCTTGAAGTTTCACCATTTTTCATGTTAATATGAACTTTTATTTTGTATCACTTGGATCTGAACATTCATGCCACAATAAAGAAAATTACATTGAGAATTATGCTAGGCAGCATTCCACATCAAAAATTTCTTTTTTTATCATTTACCTACTTGAGGACGAGCAGGAATTAAGCTTGGGGATGCGTGATACGTCTCCAACGTATCTATAATTTTTTATTGTTCCATGCTATTATGTTACCCCTTTTTGGATGTTTATGGGATTTATTTTACACTTTTATATCATTTTGGGACTAACCTATTAACTGGAGGCCCAGCCCATTTTTTTTTGCCTATTTCAGTATTTCAAAGAAAAGGAATATCAAACGGAGTCCAAAGGGAATGAAACCTTCGGGAGCGTGATTTTTGGAAGGAACGTGATCCAGAGGACATGGAGTGCAAGTCAAGAAGCAGTTGAGGCTCCCACGAGATAGGAGGGCGCCCCCCTATAGGGCGCGTCCCCCTATCTTGTGGGCCCCTCGGGCGGCCACCGACGTACTTCTTCCTCCTATATAATCCTACGTACCCCGAAAACATCCAGGGGGCAGACGAAACACAATTTCCACCACCGTAACCTTCTGTATCCGCGAGATCTCATCTTGGAGCCTTCGCCGGCACTCTGCCAGAGGGGGAATCGACCATGGAGGGCTTCTACATCAACATCCTTGCCCCTCCGATGAGTTGTGAGTAGTTTATCACAGACCTACGGGTCCATAGTTATTAGCTAGATGGCTTCTTCTCTCTTGTTGGATCTCAATACAATGTTCTCCCCCTCTCTTGTGGAGATCTATTCGATGTAAACTCTTTTTGTGGTGTGTTTGTCGAGATCCGATGAATTGTGGGTTTGTGATCAAGTTTATTTATGAATAATATTTGAATCTTCTCCGAATACTTTTATGTGTGATTGAGTTATCTTTGCAAGTCTCTTTGAATTATCAGTTTGGTTTGGCCTACTAGATTGATCTTTCTTGCCATGGGAGAAGTGCTTAGCTTTGGGTTCAATCTTGCGGTGTCCTTACCCAGTGACAGAAAGGGTTGCAAGGCACGTATTGTATTGTTGCCATCGAGGATAACAAGATGGGGTTTATATCATATTGCTTGAGTTTATCCCTCTACATCATGTCATCTTACTTAATGCGTTACTCTGTTCTTATGAATTTAATACTCTAGATGCAGGCAGGAGTTGATCAATGTGTGGAGTAAAAGTAGTAGATGCAGGCAGGAGTCGGTCTACTTGTAACGGACGTGATGCCTATATACATGATCATGCCTAGATAATCTCATAATTATTCGCTTTTCTATCAATTGCTCGACAGTAATTTGTTCACCCACCGTAATACTTATGCTATCTTGAGAGAAGCCACTAGTGAAACCTATGGCCCCCGGGTCTATCTCTTATCATATTTGCTTCCAATCTACTTTTATTTGCATCTTTACTTTTTTTGCATCCATATTATAAAATACCAAAAATATATTTATCTTATCTTACTATCTTTATTAGATCTCACTTTTGCGAGTGGCCGTGAAGGGATTGACAACCCCTTTATTGCGTTGGTTGCGAGTTCTTTGTTTATTTGTGTAGGTGTGTGGGACTTTTGAGGAGCCTCCTACTGGATTAATACCTTGGTTCTCAAAAACTAAGGGAAATACTTACGCTACTATTGCTGCATCACCGTCTCCTCTTCGAGGAAAACCAACACAAGCTCAAGACGTAGCACTATCGTACATCCACGTTGATGGAGACTTCAACCCACGGAGGGTAACGGCTGCATGAGTCCACGGAGGGCTCGACCCATGAAGGGTCCACGAAGAAGAAACCTTGTCTATCCCACCATGGCCATCGCCCACGAAGGACTTGCCTCACTTGGGTAGATCTTCACGAAGTAGGCTATCTCCTTGCCCTTACAAACTCCTTGGTTCAACTCCACAATTTTGACGGAGGCTCCCAAGTGACACCTAACCAATCTAGGAGACACCACTCTCCAAAAGGTAATAAATGGTGTGTTGATGATGAACTCCTTGCTCTTGTGCTTCAAATGATAGTCTCCCCAACACTCAACTCTCTCACACAGATTTGGCTATCGTGGAAAGATGATTTGAGTGGAAAGCAACTTGGGGAAGGCTAGAGATCAAGATTCTTGTGGTTGGAATGGAATATCTTGGTCTCAACACATGAGTAGGTGGTTCACTCTCAAAAAATGAGTAGTGGAAGTGTAGGCACATTTTGATGGCTCTCTCCATGAATGAAGAGTTGGTGGAGGGGTATATATAGCCTCCACACAAAATCTAACAGTTACACACAGATTCCCAAACTCGGTGAGACCGAATGGTGAAACTCGGTCAAACCGATTCAGGTCAAAATATGAACATTAGAGTTTTCGGTGGGACCGATATGATCAACTCGGTGGGACCGATGTTCTAGGGTTAGGGCATAACGTAATCTCGGTGAGACCGATCACATGAACTCGGTGGGACCGATTTCAGTAATAGGCTCATAGAGAGTTGGTCAGGCAAACTCGGTGGGGCCGATTCGCTCATTTCGGTGAGACCAAAATGTTATGAAAACGAAACAGGGAATTTGCATTGCGAACTCGGTGGGACCGATTGCTCATTTCGGTGAGACCGAAACATTACGAAGGGACATAGGGAGTTTGCAATCCCATCCCGGTGAGAGTGAGATCCCTATCAGTGAAAATGAAGTGACTAGGGTTTGTGGCAATGGCTATGCCAGAATGAACTCGGTGCCGCTGGATAGATCAAATCGGTGGGGCCGAGTTTGACTTTTAGGTTTAGGACATATGTGGAAATGAGAAAGTTGTGAGGGTTTGGATCATATCGCTAAGCATTTTGAGCAAGTAAGCCATTAAGCAACACCTCATCCCCTTTTAATAGTATTGGATTTCCTATTGACTCAGTGTGATCTTGGATCACTTAAATAAAAATGTAGAGTCTTGAGCTTGTTGCCAATGTGTGTCCTTTGCATTTTGAGGGGTCCGCATCTCTAGTCCATGCCATGCCAATCATTGAAATTTCTGAAATGATCATCTTGAAAGAGCATTAGTTCAATGAGCTAGATGTTGTTAAAAATTACCAAAACCACCCCAAGGATTAGTTGCACTTTCACTATGGTTAGAATTTATTCTTGATACTTTTCTCGTAGTTGCGGATGCTTGCGAGAGGGTTAATCATAAATAGGAGGTTTGTGCAAGTAATAACAGCACCTAAGCACCAGTCCACCCACATATCAAATTATCAAAGTATCGAACACGCATTAAGCCAACATGATAAAAGTGACTAGATGAAATTCCTGTGTACCCTCAAGAACACTTTGCTTATCAAAATAGACCATTTTGGCCTATCCTTTGCCTCAAAAGGATTGGTCTACCTTGCTGCACTTTTGTTACTACTATCATTACTTGCTCATTACAAATTATCTTGCTATCAGACTACTCCGCTACTTACAATTTTAGCACTTGCAAGCATTACCTTGTTGAGAACCACATGTCATTTCCTTCTACTCCTCGTTGGGTTCGACACTCTTACTTATCGAAATGGCTACAATTGACCCCATATACTTGTGGGTCATCACTCTATGTTCACATACAACGGGTGCAAGACAGTTCTCACATAGGGAATACTCGGGTTAAACTTGGCGAGCCTAGCATGTACAGAAATGGCCTCAGAACACTGGAGACCGAAAGGTCGAACGTGAATCATATAGTAGATATGATCAACAAAGAGATGTTCGCCATTTATGACTACCCCATCTCACGTGATGATCAGACATGGGTTAGTTGATTTGGATCACGTATCACTTAGATGATTTGAGGGATGTCTATTTAAGTGGGAGTTCATTAGTAATTTCATTAATTGAACTTAATTTATCATGAACTTAGTCTTGATAGTTTTACACATCTATGTTGTAGATTAATAGCTGTAGGATCGAAAGTATGTCTAGAGGGGGGGTGATTAGACTACTTGACCAAATAAAAACTTATCCTTTTCCCAATTTTAGTTCTTGGCAGATTTTAGCAACTTTGGACAAGTCAAGCAATCTTAACGCAGTTCAAGCAAGCATGCAAAGAGTATATAAGCAGCGGAAAGTAAAGCATGCAATTTGCAAGAATGTAAAGGGAAGGGTTTGGAGAGTGCAAACGCAATAGGAGACACGGATGTTTTTGTCGTGGTTCCGATAGGTGGTGCTATCGTACATCCACGTTGACGGAGACTTCAACCCACAAAGGGTAATGGCTGCGCGAGTCCACGGAGGGCTCCACCCACGAAGGGTCCACGAAGAAGCAACTTTGTCTATCCCACCACGGCCGTCGCCCACGAAGGACTTGCCTCACTAGCGCTAGATCTTCACGAAGTAGGCGATCTCCTTGCCCGTACAAACTCCTTGGTTGAACTCCACAATCTTGTCGGGGCCTCCCAAGTGACACCTAGCCAATCTAGGAGACACCACTCTCCAAGAAGTAACAAATGGTGTGTTGATGATGAACTCCTTGCTCTTGTGCTTCAAATGATAGTCTCCCCAACACTCAACTCTCTCTCACAGGATTTGGATTTGGTGGAAAGAAGATTTGAGTGGAAAGCAACTTGGGGAAGGCTAGAGATCAAGATTCATATGGTAGGAATGGAATATCTTGGCCTCAACACAAGTGTAGGTGGTTCGCTCTCAGAAAATGTAAGTTGGAAGTGTAGGTTCGTTCTGATAGCTCTCTGTTCGAATGAAGAGGAGGTGGAGGGGTATATATAGCCTCCACACAAAATCTAACCATTACACACAACCTGCCAATCTCGGTGGGACCGAATTGAGAAACTCGGTTTGACCGATTCTTTAAATCTAGTGACCGTTAGGATTTTCGGTGGGACTGACATGCAACTCGGTAGGACCGATATGATTAGGGTTAGGGCATAATGTAATCTCGGTGAGACCGATTACACAAAGTCGGTGAGACCGATTTTGGTAATAAGCTAACCAGAGAGTTGGTCAGGTAAACTTGGTGGGACTGATTCGCTCATTTCGGTGAGACTGAAATGTTACGAAAGGGAAACAGGGAGTTTACGTTGCAATCTCGGTGGGACCGATGCTCATCTTGGTGGGAACGAAACGTTACGAAGGGGAACAGAGAGATTACAATCCCATCTCGGTGAGACTGAGATCCCTATCGGTGAGACCATTTTGCCTAGGGTTTGTGGCAGTGGCTATGACATCTAAACTTGGTGGTGCCGGATAGGAAGAATCGGTGGGGCCGAGTTTGACTTTTGGTTTAGGTCATACATGGATGTGAGAAAGTAGTTGAGGGCTTTGGAGCATATCACTAAGCATTTTGAGCAAGAACCTCATTAAGCAACACCTCATCCCTCCTGGAGAATATTGGCTTTTCCTATAGACTCAATGTGATCTTGGATCACTAAAATAGAAAATGTAGAGTCTTGAGCTTTGAGCTTGAGCCAATCCTTTTGTCCTTAGCATTTTGAGGGGTCCACTTTTCTCATCCATGCCATGCCAATCATTGAGCTTTCCTGAAATATTTATCTTGAAATAGCATTAGCTCAATGAGCTATATGTTGTTAGGAATTACCAAAACCACCTAGGGATAGTTGCACTTTCAATCTCCCCCTTTTTGGTAATTGATGACAACATATAGATCAAAGCTTCGACAAATGATAATAAGAGTGAAAAACATTGTCGCTTTGAGAAGTATGTGAAAAGCAAGAGCTCCCCCAAAATTTGTGCTGTCACACCCTGATTTTCATGCCACAACACTTAAGCAATAAATCATGCTAAAATGTGGTTTGACAAAAACTTTTGAGTGTTTTGTCTTTGCTTTGATTGAATGTTTGTGTGCTGTTTGCAAGTGCTCTAAAAATCAAATAAATTCTCCAATCCTTATACTCCTTCCCCTTGATCCAAAAACCTTGACCAATGATCATACCATGTGTATAGGACATAAAAACAATTTCTTACAAAAATAATTTGGCCAAATAGTATTTTCAAAAATTAGTTTTTCAAAAACCCCTGAATTGAGGTTTGCACTGCAAGTACTTAATTAAGGGCAGTAAAAATCTTACCAAAAATATATTTGACTCCTATTAGATATAGGATACCCAGAAACCACAAAAATATAAATTTAAAAGTTATTTTTCTATTTTATTTAAAAGCTTTTTCTTAAGGCCAGAAATGGTCTTTAATAGGGACAAATTATTTTATTGTTTTAAAAATATTTGACAAAAATCAGGGAAACTCAATGGACATATATTTTCCATATATAGAGTTTCAACACATGGTCATGTTCAAAATATTGGTCAAACCCCTCAAAAACCCTTTCTGGATATTTCAAGCTTTTGAAATATTTATAAAGGCATTGTTCTCCAAAAATTCCAAGAAAATTCTAGCCTGTCATATATGACATGTTTGATGATCTTGACAAGTATCAAGTCATGGAGAACAGTATAACCCCATGAAACCCTCTCAAAACCACTTCTGTTCTTTTTCAAGTTTGAACAGCTTTGCACTGTCAAACATGTCCAAATGCTCTCAAACTTGGTGCACATTCTCAAATGGTGTAATAATGCATCTAGACCAAATGGCACAAGTTGGAGATAATTTTATCTTGATCAAAGTACCCCAAAACCCTTTCTGACCAGATTCAAATTTGAACAACTCTACATTACCAACTTTCTCTCCTTGATTCTAACTTTTGTGAGAATGATCACATGACCAAATGAGGCCACTACACCAAGTGGTGAATCAAGGAGAATTGATTTGCATGACTAAATCTTGGTAAAACCATTTCTGCTAATTTCTAGGGTTTACCAAAGTTGCATTGTCAACTTCCTCCAAATGAGCTCCAACTTGGTGATCAACCCCATTTCTATATGACACTTGATCTTGTGAATCTTCAAATCATTTGGAATCCATTTGCTTGCCCAAACCACCATCAAACACCTTCTGACAAAAACATAAAATACTTGTTTTAGCCATTTCCACACATCTCCATGACTTCTCCTTTTTACCACAGCCCCTCCTAGTCCCCCTCTACCTCTGGTGTGCTTCCCTGCCCGAGAGGCAATGATGAAGGGGGGCAGGGATCCATTTTTCTTCTCTGGACAGCCACTTTTTCCTCCCTTCCTCATCTCTCTCTCACTCCTGGCATGTTACAGGGCATCCAATGCCACTTTCCCATTGTTTACTCCCCCCTGCAGCTTCCAGACACAAGTGGCCGCGCCCATTCCGCAAAAAGGGCATGTCATGCCGGCCAAAGACGCGCTTTGGAGCACGTCAGTGTGCTCCCGACCACTGATGCGTCGTCCCCCGACCACCTCGAGCCTCCCCCTCGCGCCAACCAACGCCCCTCGACGTCCGCAACACGACAGTCGTGCAGGCCCCTCCTCTCTCCTCTTCCCCGCGCCTCCGTTCTAGCAAACAGAGGTCGCCCGAGCGCGCCAATGGTGCGCCTCACACGTGCGGCACCCTGGCCCTTCCCCCGCTTCTTCTCTCCCCTCCTCTCGCCCTAGACCAACCCCACGAACACCCCAGACACACCCACGCGTGCCCCCGTGGCCTCCAGCAACGGCTAGGAGCTCGCCGGCGCACGAGCCACGGTGCACCTCGCCCCCTTCTATTGAAAGCCACATCGAGCCCCCTCTCGACTCCTTTGGCTCTCTTTCTCTCCCGTACGCTCCACATGCCTACCCATTCATCCCCCTGAGCCCTCCTTGCTCCTCCATGGCCGAAGCCGAGCCGCCGGCCTCCTCTCAAATTCCCACGAATGAGGCCTCCTCCTCCCCTCCTTTCTTCATCAGGAAACCCCCAGGCCACGGAGGAACCTTCCCCCTCTTCTTCCTCTGCTCCGGTACCCCGTGGCACCAAAGCCGCCATCGCCATCGTCCTCGCCCGCCGCGGCCGACGCCCTGCTCGACCCGGTGCCCCTGGGCGACCGTGCCACCCACGGTTGGACGCAGCCGGACCCCCTGAGGACGCCGGTGGCCAGCTCACCGGAAACGGTGGCCTGTGGCACCGGCAAACCGCCGTCGACGCCGCCCCCTGCCCCTGCTCTGTTCGAGCAGGAGGTTGGGGATGAACCCGACCAATGGGCCCCGCGTGTCGGCGACCCTGAGGGCCGGGCCCGCAGGTTAAATGGACACGGCTTCTTCGGGAGCCGTCTCCCTGAGGCAACGCGTATTCCAGGCGGGCGCCTTCGACGTCACCGCTGTCGCCCCGTGCGGCCGTGCAGCTGGGTCGGCCCGTCAGCTATCCCTCACCCAGCGCGCAGAATAAGTGGTATAGACCTTTTCTTTTTCTTTTTCCAGTGAGCTTCTAAAATCCATAGAATATTCAAATGGACTCCAAATTTGATGATTCAAATTTCTAGTGACTCTATAAATCATGATCTACCTGGTGATGCAACATGCACATTTTTCCAGAGACCTTTTATTCACAAATATTTACAAATCCTATTTTTCCTATTTCTGTGATGAACTTTAGAAAATCACAGGGAGCTCAAACTTGCTCCAAATGCCATGATTCCAATTCCTAGATGCATCTAAGTTCATAACTTAGTTTATGAACATTTTTCTTAATACCTTTTGTACCCCACAAAATAATGAGCCATTTCTTCATATTTGTCAAACTTTGCAAATCCATAGGATATTCATTTGAACTCCAAATCCAGTGAGACCAATTCCTAGATGCTTCAAAAATCATCCTTTGTTAAATGGGTGCACTTGCTCATTTTTCAAAAATATAATTCTATACACTTCTTGCAAACCCATTAATCCCTTGATTCCATCTTATTGAAATGTTCAGAGATGTCCATTGATCAAATCCTAATGAAACCACTTTGGTCATCCCTCATATGACCAGAGGTATCCTAGAAAAGTCCTACTCACATTTTTAGAGCACTTTTACTTTTGCCTTGTTGTGTTGCTTATTGTGTTTGTTTCCGACGTTAGTTGACGAAGTAGACGAAGTACTTGGAGAAGGACCAGAAGACTTTGAAGACCCAGAAGACTTCGTTGAGCCAGGCAAGCAGCCCTTTGACCATGTCCATGAAACCCTTTTTATGCATGACATATAACTCTTTATTATTGTTGCATCGGAATCATGATGAGATGGTAGACCACGTTGGTTGGCTACCTCTGTTACTTCCTCATTGATACTTGCATTGTGCATGACCCTACCTTCTTATGAGGGTTATGCCGGTGGGAGTAGATAGGATGCTAAAGTAGTTGCTACGCAAAGTGGGTCAGGGTTATGCATGGAAAGAAACCAAGTGTGGTTTGACATACTTGCAAATAGCCCAGTGGGTGCCACTAATACCCCTGGAAGATGATGATGAACTAGGTCACTACTTGGGGAGAGGTAGTGTACCGAGGCTTGATGAAAGTGTTGTTTACAGAGACGGGTTAGATTTAAGATTTGTCGACTGTCCCAACCTTACATGCGCAACCACTCTACCCTTATATGGGAAAGGGCATTATTGATTACCTAGGTCGATACTAGCTTTGAGCCCGCATTACTAGTGACGGGGGAGAGTTGGTGCTCTCTCTCGGGACGGGGTCGTGCCAGGTAGGGCGGCCATGACTGTCTTTACAGGGCACCGGACACACCGTTGGTACCCCGTGCTTGTGGTATGTGATGAATATGGGAGCGAGGCTCCACAACTCTATGATGTGAAATGTTGGGCACGGGGGTTACTGCCAATCGAGTGGACTCCATGTTAGTGTCGTCTAGGGAAAGGTAGTGATCGGGTGCTTACCCCGGGTACTTGAGGTATCGTGGGTCGTGGATGACACGGAAGTTCCCCGGATCTTGTGGGTACAGTGTGCAACCTCTGCAGAGTGTAAAACTATTCGAATAGCCGTGTCCATGGTCAAGGACAGTTGGACGGTGCTGCTTAGACTACGTCCATATGTTTCTGAAAAACAACACAGTTTGGTGATATTGATGATGAGACTCGTGAGGAAGTCACGATGAGCTTGAGCATGAGTTGTTTATAACTCTTTCTCGATGATGATGTCTGAAACCTCCTGATACTTGTTGTAGACACAGTCATGCCCTTGATATATGTTGATCATACTTGCATGAGAAAAACTAGCTTTCTGCAAAAATTTACCTATATCATGCATTGTTGTATCTTGAACCAAAACATGGGTTGCTTGCGAGTACATTCAAAGTACTCATTGGCTTGCCACTGGTTATTTTATTGGCCAGGCTTGAAAGAACAGGATATGATGAAGAATACTTCGATGATGAACATGCGAGCTAGGACGCTTCCCAGTCAGAATGCCTGTAGGGTTAAGGCAGATGGCATGGGTCCAAGTTATCGACGAAGATTTCCGCTGCAATGTTATACTCAAGACTTGACCATAATGGTCCTACTTGTGTAAGACGGTATGTATGGATGTAAGACTCTTGTTATTCAGCTTCTGTGTGTTCAGTGAGCATTGATCTCTGGGATCACTGTACACGTGCATTCGGTGATCACGACTTATGAGTCGGGGTCCCCACAGAGTTGGTATCAGAGCCATCCTGACTGTAGGAAGCCTTAGTTAGCATGGTCGTTAGTTAGGGTAAAACTATTTCCAAAACTACTACTAGTTTTCAAAACTATCTGTACTTCTCTTCCCTTCTCAGTTTTTCGAAAACTAAGGTATACTTTCCTTATTGGTCTCTTCCCCTTCAAAACCTTTGGTCGCTAGAACCCTTATGCCCCTGACCACTGGATTCCTTGTAATCCTCGAAGGAAGATGCCTTGCCAGACATTCACCCACATCTCCTGAACACAAGATTGGCGACATCACAACAAGATGATACCAACAGAAGATACATCCTCGAGGAATGAGGACCCGAAGACCCAGGAGATGATGACACCCTTGACACTGCCCCAAGATGATGCAACCTTAGCCCACGATGATCAGGGCACAGAATATGCGAGGTCATGATATACATCGCTAATAGAGTAACCATGACACTACCGTTGTTGTATCGGCAACCACCGATGGATGAGAACCTAGCCATTTGGTCCGCCTCACCATAGTGAGCAGGAAAACGGTTCTCCTCATCCCCCGCTCTTGGTGTCGATGTTGTCATCAACGTAACCGACATGATGGACCTCTATTACGCCTTGATAATTTCATTAAGGAGTGCCACCTGGAACCGCCAACACCTTAAAAAGGCAAAGAGTGATCGTCCTGATTAAGAAGACAAGAGAAGATCAAGTCAATGCCAGACACGAGGAGCCACCTTCACCCCATCACCTCATCAGGAGAGAAGTTGTTGAAGACTCTTCAGGCTCAACCCGGAGTGTTTCATCGAACAACTACAAGAGACGTAGCAACACCTGAGGAAAACTCAAAAGACTGCATGAGGCACAAGGCACGACTACTGAGTCCGAGAACCCCTAGGGTAGGATGAGTCGTGTACCCCCTATGCGCAGTCGAGTCCGTATGATAGTTAGAATAGAACCATGATTGTGTGTTGCTTGTTTTTATTTGTTTGTGTTTTGATATAGGTCGCACTTTTGCCCTAGGCGGCAAGTATGCGTCTATATCACCTTCCTTATCTTAATGCTTGTATTTGGCCCCTTTTGCACCTGATTGTTTGCACTTGCACTATAGAACCCCCTTTAGGCATTCCCCTCCTCTATGCTACTTTTCCCTCACATCTCTCTCCTCAACTGAAGACAAGCAAGACAATATGCACCAAGGATTCCACCTCGGCGACCAACAAGCACTGAAGACTTTTGCTACAACCTCCTCGACCAAGTACAACCCCGTATGTTTACACCTCAAGACTAGAACCCTATCCCTAGACCTACAGGACTTCACGAGATACCCCAGCTCGAAACCTTAACCCTGAGCTTAACCTACGGAATCACAAGAGAACAAGTTAAGCTACAGTAAGCCTTGCTTATCACTGGGTTCATTATGGAACTAGTGGACGTAGTGAATGAGCACATTACCATCCTAAGGTAGCACCAGAACTGACGATGCCATAGGGAGGACCAATCTGAGGATATAGAAATAGAGGGCAAATGACTTAATGAGTTTAATCAATGACTTGAGGAATTATATGAGGCTACTTGGTGGATTATGAGGCTTTGATGTTGGTAGACGAACTTGGTGGGATCATGAGTATAGATTAGCATAGCTTTCAATGCCCCTGAGTAACTTGGATTTAGTAGGATAATTGTAAGTATTTGGATTTAACTTAGCCATGGGATATTGGTAGTAGAGAGTTGAGATTACGTAAATGACTTGGGGGAACATGTAGGAATTCTCGTTGGACAAGAGATTTGGATTTTAGTAGGTGATTCTAGTTGAATATAGATGCTGAGTATGTCTACATGGTTCGGAGTAAATTGGATTTAGACTGATGATCTCGATCATGATACCATGATTCTCGGAGGATGATAAACTAAGAGATTGGACTAATTGTCGGAGTTTATTTAGGCATCTTTGTGGGTTTGACCTTGGAGTATTACTAGATCACAATGATAGGAATTGGTGGACTGACTATAGTAAGGCAGCCCTTTCAAGTATTGGGGATTACAAGGACTTTAGGAGATCATCTGGGACACCAGCATAGGCGTTGGATTTGTAGAATTAATGGATCATGTAGTGATTGATGGAAGCTAACGGGTTGTTGGAGTTAATTCATAGAAGGAAACAACATTTTGGAGTGGCATATGACGTGTTTCCTTAGGATAGAGATGCACTATCTTGGACCTTGGGTCAATAGACTGAGCACTTGGATGGTGGATATTAAATCCAAGCTTGTATGCTCTACCCATGGATTTTTAGGGGTAGCCACACACATGAGTTTGGGGATCGTAGACATATATGATTTTGTTAGACCTCCTCTCGAGAGTCATGAGGATATGAATCACATGAGTGATGATTGGAGTTGACCTATACAAAATGATACTATCAGTGATATGGTGTGATTTGTTTAAAGGACTAGATAGCACAATTGGCATCTCAGAAACTGTGCTCAAGGATGGGTTGATAAACTTTCACTCGCACACTAGAATCCTTGGAACCCTTACGCCCTACCAAGCCACAACATGGTCGGATCCTGACCTTGGGCTTTGGCTCTAGATCGATAAGACCTTGGCCCACACTCAACAAGACCACCACTAAATCCCCAACCTCCTTTATGTACCCCGTGAACAAAGTCCTCATGGAGTGCTTAGGCAAGATAGTTGTCATCATCATTTGGTGACCTACTTGTCCACCCGAAGATGGAAGAAGAGCCGTTCAGCTAGTCCAGAAACATTTGAAGACCGCCATGCCAAGGAGGAAGAACAACCACCGTCTTCAAGAAGTAAACATCCGCGTCGAAGACCAGGTGTATCTGCAAGCCACTTCTCTCTAAGGAACCAAGCATTTCCATGACAAGGAGACCCACACCAAGATTCATCGGCCCCTTCGAGATCACTCCAAGATTTAACAACCCCCTCTGAGATCACTACAAGACGAAGAGAAGACAGTTAATAGCTGGAGTTTCCACCTGAGTTGCCTGATGTGTACAACACTTTCCATGCATCACAACCCCGGAAGTGTTTCCAACTTCCTAGCTAGCCCGAGCCCTAATAAGGACATTAACCACCGAGCCATCGACCCCTAGCCCAATCTAACCTACCGCAAGCTACCCATTACCAACCTGGATCAAGAGAGCGTCATACATGAAGCTACAACACCAGGTCCTTCAAGATTCAATGAAGCACCACTCAGAAGCAGAAGCAGTATGAGGACGTGAAGACTACCCCAAATCCAAGTTTCCATACTCCTTTCCGCGCCTAGTCTGGGAATCTCGGGGACGAGATTCTTGTAAGGGGGGTAGGTCTGTCACACCCTGATTTTCATGCCACAAAACTTAAGTCAATAAATCATGCTAAAATGTGGTTTGACAAAAAAAATTGTGTGTTTTGTCTTTGCTTTGATTGAATGTTTGTCTGATGTTTGCAAGTGCTCTAAAAATCAAATAAATTCTCCAACCCTTATACTCCTTCCCCTTGATCCAAAAACCTTGACCAATGATCTTACCATGTGTATAGGACATAAAAACAATTTCTTACAAAAATAATTTGGCCAAATAGTATTTTCAAAAATTAGTTTTTCAAAAACCCCTGAATTGAGGTTTGCACTACAAGTACTTAATTAAGGGCAGTAAAAATCTTTCCAAAAATATATTTGACTCCTATTAGATATAGGATACCCAGAAACCACAAAAATATAAATTTGAAAGTTATTTTTCTATTTTATTTAAAAGATTTTTCTTAAGGCCAGAAATGGTCTTTAATAGGGAAAAGTTATTTTATTGTTTTAAAAATATTTGACAAAAATCAGGGAAACTCAGTGGACATATATTTTCCATATATAGAGTTTCAACACATGGTCATGTTCAAAATATTAGTCAAACCCCTCAAAAACCCTTTCTGGATATTTCAAGCTTTTGAAATATTTACAAAGGCATTGTTCTCCAAAAATTCCAAGAAAATTCTAGCCTGTCATATATGACATGTTTGATGATCTTGACAAGTATCAAGTCATGGAGAACAGTATAACCCCATGAAACCCTCTCAAAACCACTTCTGTCCTTTTTCAACTTTGAACAGCTTTGCACTGTCAAACATGTCCAAATGCTCTCAAACTTGGTGCACGTTCTCAAATGGTGTAATAATGCATATAGACCAAATGTCACAAGTTGGAGAGAATTTTATCTTGATCAAAGTACCCCAAAACCCTCTCTGACCAGATTCAAATTTGAACAACTCTACATTACCAACTTTCTCTCCTTGATTCCAACTTTTGTGAGAATGAACACATGACCAAATGAGGCCACTACACCAAGTGGTGCATCAAGGAGAATTGATTTGCATGACTAAATCTTGGTAAAACCATTTCTGCTAATTTCTAGGGTTTACCAAAGTTGCATTGTCAACTTCCTCCAAATGAGCTCCAACTTGGTGATCAACCCCATTTCTATATGACACTTGATCCTGTGAATCTTCACATCATTTGGAATCCATTTGCTTGCCCAGACTACCATCAAACACCTTCTGACAAAAAACATAAAATGCTTGTTTTAGCCATTTCCACACATCTCCATGACTTCTCCTTTTTACCCCAGCCCCTCCTAGTCCCCCTCTACCTCTAGTGTGCTTCCCTGCCCGAGAGGCAATGATGAAGGGGGGCAGGGATCCATTTTTCTTCTCTGGACAGCCACTTTTTCCTCCCTTCCTCATCTCTCTCTCACTCCTGGCATGTTACAGGGCATCCAATGCCACTTTCCCATTGTTTACTCCCCCCTGCCGCTTCCAGACACAAGTGGCCGCGCCCATTCTCCAAAAAGGGCATGTCATGCCGGCCAAAGACGCGCTCTGGAGCACGTCAGCGTGCTCCTGACCGTTGACGTGTCGTCCCCCGACCACCTCGAGCCTCCCCCTCGCGCCAACCAACGCCCCTCGACGTCCGCAACACGACAGCTGTGCAGGCCCCTCCTCTCTCCTCTTCCCCGCGCCTCCGCGCTAGCAAACAGAGGTCGCCCGAGCGCGCCAATGGTGTGCCTCACACGCGCGGCACCCTGGCCCTTCCCCCGCTTCTTCTCTCCCCTCCTCTCACCCTAGACCAACCCCACGAACACCCCAGACACACCCACGCCCGCCCCCATGGCCTCCAGCAACGGCTAGGAGCTCGCCGGCGCACGAGCCATGCTGCACCTCGCCCCCTTCTATTTAAAGCTACCTCGAGCCCCCTCTCGACTCCTTTGGCTCTCTTTCTCTCCCGTACGCTCCACATGCCTACCCATTCATCCCCCCGAGCCCTCCTTGTTCCTCCATGGCCGAAGCCGAGCCGCCGGCCTCCTCTCAAATTCCCGTGAATGAGGCCTCCTCCTCCCCTCCTTTCTTCATCAGGAAACCCCCAGGCCACAGAGGAACCTTCCCCCTCTTCTTCCTCTGCTCCGGTACCCCGCAGCACCAAAGCCGCCATCGGCCTCGCCCGCCGCGGCCGACGCCCTGCTCGACCCGGTGCCCCTGGGCGACCGTGCCACCCACGGTTGGACGCAGCCGGACCCCCTGAGCACGCCGGTGGCCAGCTCACCGGAAACGGTGGCCTGTGGCACCGACAAACCGCCGTCGACGCCGCCCCCTGCCCCTGCTCTGTTCGAGCGGGAGGTTGGGGATGAACCCGACCAATGGGCCCCGCGTGTCAGCGACCCTGAGGGCCGGGCCCGCAGGTTAAATGGACACGGCTTCTTCGGGAGCCGTCTCCCTGAGGCCAACGCGTATTCCAGGCGGGCGCCTTCGACGTCACCGCTGTCGCCCCGTGTGGCCGTGCAGCTGGGCCGGCCCGTCAGCTATCCCTCGCCCAGCGCGCAGAATAAGTGGTATAGACCTTTTCTTTTTCTTTTTCCAGTGAGCTTCTAAAATCCATAGAATATTCAAATGGACTCCAAATTTGATGATTCAAATTTCTAGTGACTCTATAAATCATGATCTACCTGGTGATGCAACATGCACATTTTTCCAGAGACCTTTTATTCACAAATATTTACAAATCCTATTTTTCCTATTTCTGTGATGAACTTTAGAAAATCACAGGGAGCTCAAACTTGCTCCAAATACCATGATTCCAATTCCTAGATGCATCTCAGTTCATAACTTAGTTTATGAACATTTTTCTTAATACCTTTTGTACCCCACAAAATAATGAGCCATTTCTTCATATTTGTCAAACTTTGCAAATCCATAGGATATTCATTTGAACTCCAAATCCAGTGAGACCAATTCCTAGATGCTTCAAAAATCATCCTTTGTTAAATGGGTGCACTTGCTCATTTTTCAAAAATATAATTCTATACACTTCTTGCAAACCCATTAATCCCTTGATTCCATCTTATTGAAATGTTCAGATATGTCCATTGATCAAATCCTAATGAAACCACTTTGGTCATCCCTCATATGACTAGAGGTATCCTAGAAAAGTCCTACTCACATTTTTAGAGCACTTTTACTTTTGCCTTGTTGTGTTGCTTATTGTGTTTGTTTCCGACGTTAGTTGACGAAGTAGACGAAGTACTTGGAGAAGGACCAGAAGACTTTGAAGAACCAGAAGACTTCGTTGAGCCAGGCAAGCAGCCCTTTGACCATGTCCATGAAACCCTTTTTATGCATGACATATAACTCTTTATTATTGTTGCATCGGAATCATGATGAGATGGTAGACCACGTTGGTTGGCTACCTCTGTTACTTCCTCATTGATACTTGCATTGTGCATGACCCTACCTTCTTATGAGGGTTATGCCGGTGGGAGTAGATAGGATGCTAAAGTAGTTGCTACGCAAAGTGGGTCAGGGTTATGCATGGAAAGAAACCAAGTGTGGTTTGACATACTTGCAAATAGCCCAGTGGGTGCCACTAATACCCCTGGAAGATGATGATGAACTAGGTCACTACTTGGGGAGAGGTAGTGTACCGAGGCTTGATGAAAGTGTTGTTTACAGAGACGGGTTAGATTTAAGATTTGTCGACTGTCCCAACCTTACATGCGCAACCACTCTACCCTTATATGGGAAAGGGCATTATTGATTACCTAGGTCGATACTAGCTTTGAGCCCGCATTACTAGTAACGGGGGAGAGTTGGTGCTCTCTCTCGGGACGGGGTCGTGCCAGGTAGGGCGGCCATGACTGTCTTTACAGGGCACCGGACACACCGTTGGTACCCCGTGCTTGTGGTATGTGATGAATATGGGAGCGAGGCTCCACAACTCTATGATGTGAAATGTTGGGCACGGGGGTTACTGCCAATCGAGTGGACTCCATGTTAGTGTCGTCTAGGGAAAGGTAGTGATCGGGTGCTTACCCTGGGTACTTGAGGTATCGCGGGTCGTGGATGACATGGAAGTTCCCCGGATCTTGTGGGTACAGTGTGCAACCTCTGCAGAGTGTAAAACTATTCGAATAGCCGTGTCCACGGTCAAGGACAGTTGGGCGATGCTGCTTAGACTACGTCCATATGTTTCTAAAAAACAACACAGTTTGGTGATATTGATGATGCGACTCGTGAGGAAGTCACGATGAGCTTGAGCATGAGTTGTTTATAACTCTTTCTCGATGATGATGTCTGAAACCTCCTGATACTTGTTGCAGACACAGTCATGCCCTTGATATATGTTGATCATACTTGCATGAGAAAAACTAGCTTTCTGCAAAAATTTACCTATATCATGCATTGTTGTATCTTGAACCAAAACATGGGTTGCTTGCGAGTACATTCAAAGTACTCACTGGCTTGCCATTGGTTATTTTATTGGCCAGGCTTGAAAGAACAGGATATGATGAAGAATACTTCGATGACGAACATGCGAGCTAGGACGCTTCCCAGTCAGAATGCCTGTAGGGTTAAGGCAGATGGCATGGGTCCAAGTTATCGACGAAGATTTCCGCTGCAATGTTATACTCAAGACTTGACCATAATGGTCCTACTTGTGTAAGACGGTATGTATGGATGTAAGACTCTTGTTATTCAGCTTCTGTGTGTTCAGTGAGCATTGATCTCTGGGATCACTGTACACGTGCATTCGGTGATCACGACTTATGAGTCGGGGTCCCCACATGTGCATAGTTTAAGATTTGCTTTGGACTGCAAATGCACAATGAGTTAGGATCATGGGTTACTCTTCCTTGTCACATACATCTTGGTGGAGCGCTCAAAATGATAATAATTAAATACATACACTCATCACCAAGCAAAGTGAATGATCATATAGAGATATAAAATTATAATGTTATCCAACAAGCATTAAGGTAGCATATGATCAAACACATGATCATCCAGGTATCTCACAAAAGGTATAGAGTATCTCAAACAAGCAAATAACGAAGTTCAACCACCAAAAACAAGAGAGAACAAAAAGCAACACTCTCTCTCGAAGCCTATGATATATACATTTTCTCCCCCTTTGGCAACAAGTTACCAAAAAGTTCATAAAAAATGCATAGTGCTAGATCGACTCTCAGGCTTGGTCTTCAGGTGGTGGTGTAGATAAAACTGAAGGCATCAGTTGAGGTTGATGGAGATGATGGAGTGGCTACTGGAGCTGGTGGCACTGAAGCTATTGCTGGTGCAGGCGAAGTTGCTCTGGTGTCTGTAACTGGCACTACAGCAGATCTCTGACTTCTGGGCACTCTGGCAAATGCTTCTGTGGTAGACTTGCCCTTCTTCTCCTGCACTTCATCCTGAAGTTTCTCAACAACTGACTGTATCTCAGTGACCTTCACCTCTAAATCATAGAACTTCTGCTCTATGATCCTCTCCAAGCTCTCCTGGTTTTGAGTCAGGGTGGCCAATCCCTTCTCAATCCTCAGAGTGGAGGAAATCAAGTAGCCAAGCTAATCTTGCTTGCTCTTCAGGAAAATCTGAGATGCCTCTTCAGTAGTTGGCATCTTTGCAGCCTTCTCAGCCCTTGTCTTCTCCTTCTTCTCTTGTGCTTGCACAGAAGATGGTTCATTTTCATCCATCACAACAGTGTTATCCTCAAAGTCTGGGTAGATGGGCATGTGTTCGTTGTCCAAGAGATATGTGCCAGTGCCCATCTTGGAGTTGATTAGCTCCTGGATCTGTGGGGCATACCCACAACTTCTCTTCTGGTTAGCAGTTGTCCTCTTGATAGTTTCCACAATTAGGCTCATGACTTTGAACTTTTGAGGCACATCAAATATGTGAAGCAGGTTAATTGCATGGCCTCTGATCATCTTGTGATCACCTGACTTTGGCAATAGAGTATGCCTGAGGATCCAGTTGATCGTTGGCAAACCTAACAAAAGGTAATGTCCTGATCCAAATTTGTGTGTCTCAAGAGCAGCATCTGGGATCTCTCTGTAGATATGTGCCATGGAGTTGTGATCCTTCTTCTTCTTGGCATAGACATCCAAGTCATACTCATTCTCCTTAGGAGCATTGATCAATTTTGCCCATTCTTCAACTGTTGATTGGTACCTAGTACCTTCAGACATCCAGACAATCCTTCCACCTGGGTAGAAATGAGTTGTGGAGTAGAACTGCATAATAAGCTCATCATTCCACTTTGTGAGCTTCTGCCCAACAAATTTCTCTACACCACAAGACTTGAAACTATCATAGACTCCAGGATAGTGTTCTTCATTTTCCCTGATGTACTTCCAGTCCACCCATCTCATATCACAGACTATAGGCTTCTTGTCAAGTAGCACTGTCTCATAGAAGTCCTGTTGTTCCTTTGTATGGAATCTGTAGTCCATAGCAGTTCTTCTCCTGACTGCATAGGGATCAGTCACTCTCCACTGTCTGAGTCCTGCATCCTTCCTGAGCTTCATGTCGTCAGCTACTGGATGAGCATCATTGTGATATGGAATTTTGGGCTTCAACTTCCTCAAGACATGTGACTCATCATCTTCATCTTCTATAGCAGCTTTAGGCACTGTGGCCTTGTTCTTCTCTCCAGCAGGAATATTCCTTGTATTCCTCTTGGGTGCAGCTTTGGGCTTTGGTGCAGCTGCCTTGGGATCTTCTTTGGGCTTTGATGGAGCAGCCCCTGATCTTATAGCATCTCCCATAAGCTTTTGAGCTTTAGGTGCTGGTGCAGCAACCTCTTCCTCTTCTTCTTTAGAGTCTCTCCTCATAGAGGGCTTGCCAAGTACCTTGGCAGTAGTGGTTCTGACTCTCTTCTTCTTCTTGTCTTGGCCAGCAGCTTCATCTTCACACTCAATGGTGAACTTCATAGTTTCACCAGTGGCGACCTTCCTAGGTTTGGAAGTGGGAATCCTTCTTGCAGGTGCTTTGGTCCTCATACTAGGCTTAGTGGCAGCAGTTGTGCCATATTCCTTTTTCAGCACCTTCTTCTTTGAGGTGGCCTCATCCTCAACAGCCACATAGTCCTCATCCTCAGAATCTGAGGTTTTCTTCTTTCTGGACGTAGTGGCTGCCTTTGGCAAGTTGCTGGGTGTGCTCCTGCTACCATCATCATAGCTGCTAGAGGGACTAGTGCCCTCACTCATGTGAACTTGCTCCTCAGACTTGTTCTGACTGTCACTCTGATCTGACATGATGCAAACACTGACAGCAGACCCTGTGAATAGATATTGATGAGATAGATGGGATGATCATCACAAAGTACAGAGTTTTTGCAACAGAATGAGTAAAAAACTTAGTTTTAGTTTTCCATAGAAAGCATTTTGGATATACCGATTTGAAAACTCGGTGATACCGAAGCAGCTTTTGGAACCTAAACTAGTGAACTCAGTCAGACCGAGTCACAGTTCGGTGGTACCGAGACTGCTAGAGTTTCACAAAGTCCTGAACTCGGTCACACCGATTTGCAATTCTCGGTCAGACTGAGAATCGCATGTGCAATGACCTTAGCCAAATTGGTGGAACCGATTTCTACGACTCGGTTGGTCCGAGATGATTTCGGCGGAAACCTAACCCTAAATTTTCAATCCACAACTAAACTACGGTGTGATTTCACTGGATAGAGTGATCTCAATCGTGGCAAGATACATGGCAAAACAATGTGCTAGGAATCAGAGTGAGATTAGCACAAGGATCAAGTCCATACCCTAAATGCGGTGATGGACCTGCTACGACGGCAACGTCAGAGATGATTCCCATTGACGGCGGCGGAGACCAGCAGCGGGAGGCAGCTGGCGACGAGGAGGACAACCCGGAGACCCAGGGAGGTAGAGCAGGCTGAGCGCGGGCGAAGGGGTTCGGAGAAATTTCCAAATTTTGGCCCGGGGATATATATAGCCTGACCCTACGGTGTGACCGAGTGGAACAACTCGGTGGCACCAAGATGCATAACTGCAAGCAGTTACTGCAACTCGGTGTGACCGAAAAGTTCAAATCGGTTGCACCGAGGTTGAAAACCTAGATCGACTTAGTGATCTTGGTATGACCGAAATGGATGAATCAGTCAGACCGAAATGCACAAAGAATTTTTGGAAGTTTAAGTCTATAACGAATCGGGGACTCCGAGTGCTCCTCACACAGAGTGGTTCGAATCTGACTTGATCAAACTTTGTGATGTAGCATGAATAGAGTTTGAGACAAGAAAAGCATAGATAGCTAGCGAGGGTTCTTAGGCATTCTTGTCCATCCACTTGGAAAAAGAAAATAAACCAAACAACCAAAGCAACAAGTGGATGTCCTCGAATGAGTAAATTATGCAACCAACATGCTCACACAATAAAATGGCAAATGAAATATGTGGCAAAGCATGCACAACCAATTCTAGCATCTATCAAGCAATTGGCGATGACTAGGTCATCTATATATGAGTATATTGACTTAGGAGTCAAATGAGAATATTTGATCATAGGTCATACTCATCGTTTAAGCACAAGTGGGGTTACCACTTTTACATAAAGCATTGTTGTGTTCACACCATTAGAGTTGCTTTAGCTCAATTCTTAGAGTAAAGCTCCCCCTAGATGTGAGATCCCCCCCTAAGAGGGATGAACTAACCTTGCGTTTTGCCGATGATGATTTCATGTAGGTGTTGAAGATGTGGGTGCTCAATGTTGATGTAGATCATTTGGAGCAATCCTTTGGAGTGAGTTGCACTTTCAATACCTACACGGGTTAGTCCCACAAGGAACAAACAAGGATATCCATAGACATAGAGTGATGCACACACAAGGTGATGTATATGAAAGCATTAGATTACCTTGTCCCTTGTCTTACCAACAAGAGGATTTGTGACTCCATGAACTAGTGCAAGATGTGGAAGTTGATTGTACTTGTTCTTGCCAAAATGATAAGAGTGAAGTATGTTGGCGTAGTCACCCTCAAGAACTCTCTAGTTCTTCTTCTTCAGGATCCACACCATCTTGATGGGAATTCTTGGATTTGTAGTCGTACTTGATGAAGTAGAACTTGATGTAGTCTTGGGAACCCACCTGATCAAGGCCTTAGGAGCTTCTTCAAATGCATCAGTCTCCTCTTGAAGCTTATCCTTGCCTTTTTGCTTGTGGTCTTGTGGTGGATGATCATCTTGAGCTTGTGTCCCTTTCAAAGAAGTAGGATCATACTTCTCTTGTTGAGGAACAAACTTCGTCTTGGGGTATTGATCTTCTTCCCACTCAACTCCATTGGCATTGAGCTTTCGTTCAAAACCAACGCCTTGGTTCTTCCGGTGCCTTCCTTGCTTGCGTACAATTTCCTCGAATTGCTTACTTCCGGCTAGGCTCTTGTAAACACCTTTCTCTATAATTCCCTTCAATAAGATATTTTCTTCCTCAAGTGTAACTTGGCTAAGAGAATAATTAGTGGAATCAAGAGAACTAGTAGAAGCAACAACATTGGATTTCGCATGATTATTGTTACTACTAGAGGAAGAATCTATCTTGTTCTTGTTACTAGACTTGACTTAAGGCATGTAAGGAGATAAGAGTAAATGCTTGGCAATGTAAGAAGAACTTTTCTTGCGAAGATCATCATTGATTGCCTTTAAGAACTCATGCTCTTGCTCAAGGTTGAGATTTTCAAAGTGTAAATTCTCATGAGTCCTTAAAAGTTCTCGATGATCTTCGAAGATAGTTTCATGAGCTAACTTAAGAGTGTTTAGTTCTTTAGTTAGAAGCTCAATCGTCTGCTTATCATTGTCATTCGTTTTATCTTGATTAGCATGATTAATTGACGTTTCATCATAGTATTCATCACTAGAGTTGTCAACTAGTAAATCATCATCACCTAACAAGTCATCTTCATCACTATTGAAATAAACATACTCGGGGTGTGATACCTTCAGACCTTTAGCCATGAATCATCTTCCAAGTCCTTCATTTGGTGAATCAAATATGTCGTAGGAGTTGGTTGACACAAGTGCTAGACTGGCAACACCTTCATCTTGAGTATATTCGGGGTCGGCGTGATAGCTTCTCTCGGAGTAATTGTCGGAGTCGGAGCCGGATACACATTCACCAACATGAGCTTGATGTCTTCGTTTTGTGTAGCTCCTTGATGACTTGTCCTTCCTTTCCAAATCCTTGCTTCTTCGGGATGTTCTTTGTTCATAAGGATCATCTCTACTCCTTCTCTCTCTTGATGGTGATTCCTCTCTTCTACTTCTTCTTTTAGGTGATTCTTCTCTTCTCTTGTAAGGAGCCGTACACTCATTGGAATAGTGTCCGGGTCTTCCACAATTGTAGCAATTACGCTCTCAACTAGAGGATCTTTTGTCATTGTAGGACCTTGACTTGGAACTTCTTTCCTTGCTTCTACTATTGTAGAACTTGTTGAAGTTCTTCACCATTAGGCTCAATTCTTCATTGAAGGTTTGTTTCTCACTTGATGATGTGGGAGCTTCACATGAGGCTTTGTAAGAACCACTTGACTTGTTGTGGAGCTCCTCCTTATCCTTGAGTGACATCTCATGAGCAACAATTCTTCCAATGACTTCCGTTGGCTTGAGATCTTTGTAATTGGGCATCATTTGGATCAATGTGCACACGGTATCATATTTTCCGTCCAAGGCTCTTAGCATCTTCTTGATGATGAATTTGTCGGTCATCTCTTCACTTCCTAAGCTGGCAATATCATTTGTGATAAGAGCAAGCCTAGAGTACATTTCAGCGATGCCTTCACCATCCTTCATTTTGAACTTGTCAAGTTGACTTTGAAGCACATCCAACTTGGATTCCTTGACGGAGTTGGTACCTTCATGCATATCAATCAAAGTATCCCAAATTTTCTTTGCATTCTCAAGACGGCTGATTTTGTTGAATTCTTTGGGGCACAATCCATTGAAGAGGATATCACAAGCTTGAGCGTTGTATTGCAGCATCTTCAACTCTTCCGCGGTAGCTTCACGGTTCAGTTCTCTCCCATCAAAGAATTCACCTTGCAAGCCAATACACACAATAGCCCAAACGGCGGGGTTATGTCCAAGAATATGCATTTTCATCTTATGCTTCCAACTAGCAAAATTAGTACCATCAAAGTAAGGACCTCTACGGTGGTAATTTCCCTCGCTAGACACCATACTCTCCTAGGTTGTGAAACCAAGGCTATGACTACCAAAAGCTATGGAAATCAAAGCAAATGGAGACCAAAGCTCTGATATCACTTGTAGGATCGAAAGTATGTATAGAGGGGGGTGATTAGACTACTTGACCAAATAAAAACTTATCCTTTTCCCAATTTTAGTTCTTGGCAGATTTTAGCAACTTTGGACAAGTCAAGCAATCTTAACACAATTTAAGCAAGCATGCAAAGAGTATATGAGCAGCGGAAAGTAAAGCATGCAACTTGCAAGAATGTAAAGGGAAGAGTTTGGAGAGTGCAAACGCAATAGGAGACACGGATGTTTTTGTTGTGGTTCCGATAGGTAGTGCTATCGTACATCCACGTTGATGGAGACTTCAACCCATGAAGGGTAACGGCTGTGCGAGTCCATGGAGGGCTCCACCCACGAAGGGTCCACGAAGAAGCAACCTTGTCTATCCCACCATGGCCGTCGCCCACAAAGGACTTGCCTCACTAGCGGTAGATCTTCATGAAGTAGGCAATCTCTTTGCCCGTACAAATGTAAGTGCATCTAGTGCCCCTTAGTGATTTTGGTGTATTGAAGACTTATAGGTTAAGGGACTAATGCGTTTGTGAGTGTACATAGGTCTATAAGTCTATGAGGAGTATGATATTTATAGATAAATTCGACCCCTAAAAATGAAGTTCTTCGACTGAAGACTTTGATATTCTGAAGACTTTCTGAAGACTTTGAGTGAAGAAATTGGTGTGACCTTGAAGACTTAGTATTCACTTGAGGAACATGAAGCGTGAAGACTTTTGTTTTCGTAGTTTCATTTTCTCTTTCTTGAGTCATAGGAAACACCGTACTATTAAAGGGGGTCGAGGAAATACTAAGGAAAAATTTCCATGTGATGCTCAACTCAAAATCCTACACCTACCAATCCCTTCGAGTGAAGCCTTTGGAAATCTCATACAGTTCAGTCACTTTCTTCAGTGACAGAGACGAAGTTCTTCTGGTCACTGATGAATTTGTTCTGACTGAGGAGTTAGGAATTCTCCAGTGCGAATTGCCTACACAGTGAGGAACATGATAGCCCTGAGGAACTTGAGAGTCAAATTTCCGACCGTTGCTGTGCTGCGCGCCAGCTGTCCCAAAATATCTTATCCACCTAACGGTCATATCATTGAAGGGCATTTATGTCTTATCATGTCAGGCTGCTCCCTAGGCTATAAATAGCCGCCCCCTACAACCACTAGCTGGTTGGATGCTCCGAGAGAACTTGACACTTGTCATTTGAGAGCAACCCATCCTCCGAGGACTTTGAGCGAAAATCATCAAGTGAGAAAAACCCAAAACCAAACCCCCACAAACCCAAGTGATTGAGCATCACTGAAGAAATTGATCCTGCGTGGATCCGACGCTTGTTACCTTTGAAGACTGTGCTTCTTCCAGACGGTTAGGCGTCATGGTCTAGAGCATCCAAGGGGAATTGTGGATCGCCGAGTGACCAAGTCTGTGAATGTTTGGAAGTCGCCTGAAGACTTACCACGAGTGATTGGACGAGGTCTGCGTGGCCTTAGTTCAAGGAGAATACGGTGAGGACTGGGTGTCCTGAGCTGCGTGCTTAGCGACTAGGTGTCCGGGACTGCGTGTCCTCGAGTTTAAATACTCAGCCGCTCCAACCAGACGTACAACTGAGACAGCAGTTGGAACTGGTCTACCAAATCATTGTCTTCACCAACCTAACTGGTTCTATTTCCTCAACCCTTTCATTTCCTCATTACTGTGTTGAGTGTTTGTTCATATCTGTGTTTGAAGACTTTGACTGAAGACTTTCTCAATTTCCTCAGTTCAATTTCTTCAGTCTGTTTGTCTTCATCTTGTGTTATCCTGTGATTACGCTTTCTGTACTCTATGCTAGTCTTCATTTCATCATGATGACCATGCTTGTATTCTGTTATGCTTACTTCTGAGTACTTATTCCGCTGCTAGTAGTTCTTCGCTAAGGAATTTCCTCACCGGCAAATTCCTCAGTGAAGAATTCATAAAAATCGCCTATTCACCCCCCTCTAGTCGATATAACACACTTTCAATTGGTATCAGAGCAAGGTACTCCCTTGTTCTGTGTGATTTTGGTTTAACTGCCTGGAGTTTTAGTTATGTCGACCGCAGGTATGAAGAAAGTGACATGCCCTATCTTTGACGGTCATGATTATCCCAAGTGGAAGGCCATGATGAGGAAGCGCCTCATGGCAATGAACAGCGAGCTGTGGACCGTCACTGAGATTGGTCTAACTGATCTATGCAAGATGGCGAACGCTGATGATATTCGCAAGTACACTTGACTTGACATCTTGGCGAAGGATATCATCTGCTCCTGCCTATCCAGAGATGAATTCAGGCGCATTATGCATCTTCGCAATGCGAAGCTTATCTGGGACCGAATCTCTGATGTCTATGAAGGTCATCGAACCCGTCATGATCCTTGGTTTGAGGACTTCAAGGAATCTCTCAAAACGATGACTTTCGAGTCAGAATCATCATCTTCTGCATCATGTCTCATGGCAAAGGGTGACAAGGTAACCGAATGCTCCTCATCCGAGTTTTGTGACAATGAATCTGATAATGATGAATCTGATGATGATATTGAATCTTGGTATACCAAACTTGTTTGCATTGCCACTAAACAACAAACGGCTTTGGAACAAGTGCAAGACATGCTAGACAAAAGTGATGATATGTTGGGTAAAGAAATGGATCAGCCAAAAGCATTGGGTGAATGTCTTCAGAGACTTCATTCCAAGTTTGACGCCCTTCAAGATCAACATAATACCCTCTTGACTGATCACGATAAGCTAAGAGTGAGTTATGAAGATCTTCAGAAGGAGCGCGATTCATTACTTGCTCAACAAATCAGCGCTTCTCAGGAAGAATTTGTTCCTCCATGCTTAAAGTGCATTGAACATGAATCTGCTAATTCTACACCTGAATGTTCAAATGCTTCAACTGTTACAAATTCTACATCTGCCTCTGCTATCACTAATTCCTCATCTGAGGACATTGCTAGTATCACTGACAATGCAGGGCTGAAGGAATTGTACATGATAGGCATGTACAAAAGCCTCAAAGGGCATCAGACTCTTTGTGATGTGCTTAAAAAGCAGATCCTCAACAGAAACCCTAGGAAAGAGGGTATCGCCTTTGAGAGGAAACTCAATGCTGATGGAACATATTGGAAGCCTGAGCAGTACCCCAAAACCTCATGGGTTGCTGCAAAGGGACCTCCAGTTGATCCATCTAACTTATCTGGCTTTACATGTGAATCTCCTCATTCTTCTGATGAGTCATTTGACTCCAACTATAAACTGTTCAAAAATCAGAATGGTGAAGTATTTGCTAGATATGTTGGCACTAACTGCAGGAACGGTTCTCCTATGAAGAAAATCTGGGTTCCAAAGAAGTGCCTTGAAAGTCTTCAGGTGAATGTCCTCATGACACCACCTGTGAAGAACAGGAACCCCAGATCAAATTCTTCATATGGACCAAATTCTTCATATGGATCCAAGTCCTCATACGGACCAAATTCCTCACATGGATCAAATACCTCAAAAGGATCAAAGTCCTCATATGATTATCATCGTGCTAACAACTCTGTCTCGCAGGGTAGAGCTAAGGGCTATGAATATGTGCATTATTCTTCAAACCATTATGTTCATAAGTCCTCGAAGAATTTCTCTGCTTATTCATATGCTTACCCTAACCCCTCTTATGTGAAACGAAATGGTTTGGCCTCTATACCACCATTCTCGTATGGTGCTCGCAGAGTGATGAACTCTTTGCCACCCCTTCAGATGTGGGTGGTGAAGAAAAAGAACTAATCTCTTCTGCAGGGTCAGGTCTCCAGACGTGCTTTAACGTCTGAAGTATTTGCTTTGGACCTGACGAAATTGCCTGAAAGGACGCAGGCGAATCATGATGAAATGAATCTTCATTTCACATGTCCTAATACTGCTATATCTGTTTACTGCTTGATGAAATTCATCTGATGAACTTGATATCATATTCTTCACTGATGAAGCATATGAGATTGTAAGTTACACTAATTCATCTGCAGGATGATCAACCCAAAACTACTGAGTGGGTCCTCGATAGTGGATGTACAAATCACATGACTGGTGACAAGAATCTATTGATGGATGCTCCCTTATCACCATCACATCTGAAGCATATCATCTTTGCTGACAAAGGCAAAAGTCAGGTATTGGGTCTTGGTAAGGTTGCAATCTCTAAGGATAAACACATGGACAAAGTCATGCTTGTTGAGTCCTTAGGATACAACCTCATGTTAGTCTCAATGCTTTGTTATCTTGATATGGTTGTAGTCTTTGGCAAGTATCGCTGTGTTGTGATTATGGAAGCTGACAATTCCAAAGTCTTCGAAGGCTTTAGGAGAGGAGATCTGTATATTGTTGATTTCTCTACAGGACCACAACCAGCCGTGTGTCTACTTGCAAAAGCTTCAGAAGGCTGGCTATGGCATCGACGACTTGGTCACGCAGGCATGATGAATTTGCACACGCTTGCGAAGAAGAAGCATGTCATTGGCATTGAGAATGTCAAATTCCTCAAGGATCACTTATGCGGAGACTGTGAAGCTGGAAAAATGACCAAGGCCAAGCATCCAGCGAAGACTATCATGACCACTACTCGTCCATTCGAATTGCTTCACATGGACCTCTTCGGACCAAATCATTACTCAGCAGTCACTAACGATGCATCTCTATATGGTTTTGTCATTGTTGATGATTACTCTCGATATACATGGGTACACATTGTTACTTACAAACATGAAGTGCAGGAAGTCTTCAAACGATTTTCCTCGAGGGCTTCAACCAACTTTGGTGTGAAGATCAAGCACATCAGAAGTGACAATGGAACTGAGTTCAAGAATTCTGGTCTTGATGACTATCTTGATGAACTTGGTATTACTCATGAGTTATCTGCTCCCTATACTCCTCAGCAAAATGGTGTCGTGGAGCGCAAGAACAGAACTCTAGTTGAGATGGCTCGCACTATGCTTGATGAATACAAAACGCCTCAGCGTTTTTGGATTGATGCAATTGATATTGCGTGCCACATCATCAACAGAGTATATCTTCACAAATTCTTCAAGAAGACGGCCTATGAACTCCTCACTGACAAGAAACCCAATGTGAGTTATTTCAAAGTCTTTGGTGCTAAATGTTGGATTAGAGATCCTCACCACAATTCTAAATTTGCACCGAAAGCACATGAAGGTTTTATGCTTGGTTACGGAAAGGACTCGCACACCTACAGAGTCTTCAACATTGTTCTTCACAAGATTGTTGACACTGTAGATGTGCGGTTCGATGAAACTAATGGCTCGCAAAGAGAGCACCTACCTTCTGTGTTAGATGAACCAGCACCTGAGGATTCTATCAAGTTCAAGGCAACTGAGGATGTCATTCCTACTGAAGAATCTGCTGAAGAATTCATTCCAGTTCATGAAGAACGTCGAGCTAATGCACCTGAAGAAAATGTTGAAGAAAATGGTGCTGAAGAAAATGCTGATCAAATTCCTTAGCGACAACCAGCTCATCCTCGCGTTGCAAAAGAAGTGCAAGTGGAGAAGATCATCGATGACATTAGAGCCCCAGGTCCTCTCACACGCTCAAAAGCTTCACATTTATCTAACTTTTGTGGGCACTATGCTTTTGTCTCTATCACAGAGCCCACTAAGGTAGATGAAGCATTTCTGGAGCCGGAGTGGATTCAGGCTATGCAAGAAGAATTACATCAGTTCGAGCTCAACAATGTCTAGGAACTGGTCAAACGTCCAGATCCTCGCAAGCATAATATCATTGGCACAAAGTGGATCTACCGCAACAAGCAAGATTAAAATGGCCTTGTGGTGAGGAATAAGGAACGACTGGTAGCTCAAGGCTACACACAGGTTGAAGGAATTGATTTCGATGAAACTTTTGCACCTGTTGCTAGACTTGAGGCTATTCGCATATTACTTGCTTATGCTAACCATCATGATATCATCTTATATCAAATGGATGTGAAAAGTGCATTCCTCAATGGTAAGCTTGAGGAAGAAGTATATGTTGCTCAACCCCCAGGTTTTGAAGATCCAAAGAATCCTGACAAAGTCTTCAGACTTAGTAAGGCCCTCTATGGCCTCAAGCAAGCCCCTCGGGCGTGGTATGATACATTGAAGGAATTCTTCATGAAGAATGGCTTCACACCCGGTTCACTCGACCCTACTCTCTTTACTAAATCTTATGATGGTGAACTGTTTGTGTGCCAAATATATGTTGATGATATTATCTTTGGCTGTACTGACCAACGTTATAGTGATGAATTTGCCTATATGACGAGTGAAGAATATCAAATGTCTATGATGGGAGAGTTGAAATTCTTCTTAGGTCTTCAAATTCGTCAACAGCGCAATGGCATATTCATATCTCAGGAGAAATACCTCAAAGATGTACTGAGGAAATTCAGCATGCAAGATTGCAAAGGCGTCAAAATTCCTATGCCCACAAATGGCCATCTATGCACTGATGAAAATGGTATTGACTTCAATCACAAGGTATACCGCTCCATGATTGGTTCTTTATTGTACTTATGTGCATCTAGGCCAGATATAATACTTAGTGTTTGCATGTATGCCCGATTTCAAGCTGCACCGAAGGAATCACACCATAAGGCTGTGAAGCATATTCTTTGATATCTAGCTCAAACACCAACACTAGGATTATGGTACCCCAAGGGCTCTGCTTTTGATCTCATTGGATATTCTGACTCTGACTATGCTGGTGATCGTGTGGACCGCAAGTCAACATCTGGCACTTGTCATTTCCTCGAACGATCTTTGGTCTATTGGTCCTCGAAGAAACAGAACTGCGTATCACTGTCTACTGCTGAAGCTGAATACATTGCTGCTGGCTCTTGCTGTGCTCAATTGCTTTGGATGAAGCAAACCCTCAAGGACTATGGCATCAATGTGAAGAATGTGCCTCTCCTCTACGACAATGAGAGTGCCATCAAGATTGCTCACAACCCAGTTCAGCACTCGAAGACAAAGCACATTCAGATTCGTCATCATTTTCTTCGTGATCATGTGTTGAAGGGCGACATCTCCATCAAGCACGTGAAGACTGAAGAACAGTTAGCTGATATCTTCACTAAGCCCTTGGATGAGAAGAGATTTAGCAAGTTGCGGTGTGAGCTAAATATCTTAGAATCTTTGAATGTTCTTTGAAAAGGACGCACATCCTAACACTTATGCAAAATTGATGACTTAGATGTGCAACACATGAAGAAACGTTTTTCTTCAATCAATGAAGAATAACACTCTAAGTGCGAAGAAATTAATGAAGAATTTGATTCTCAGAACCCTACGACAATTGTACGCGGTGTCTGAAATCATCATTCTTATACGGTGGGTCACGCCACCACAAAAAGTTGGAAATCTTCAATTTGAGTTTTTTTTCAGTTTTTGAAATTCTTCAGTTTTTCAAATTCTTCAACTTTGCAAATCTTCACTGTTTCCGTCGTTTTTCTTCATTGGCTATATATATATATATGAGTTTATGTCCTCTACAGCATTCACTTATAGCTATTTCTTCAAGTTGCTTTTTCTGCTAAGTGAATGTGATCGGACCCTTCCCCCTCTATGCTATACTCAATCCAATCTATTCACAAATTCTTCATGTGCGTTCTATTTGAAACTCGTTCAAAATCTTCACTGTGTCCTTGTCAGCTGAAGAAATTGCGAACGAAACTTTAAAACAAATCTTATCCAGATTTTCGGCTTTGCCACTCAAACCGTTCCGCATCCCACGATGCATTATTCTATTCACCCACGATCGAACACGATCTCAAGTACACAGTACGTGGGTGACACATGTCGCGTGAAGGAGAAAGGGCAGGGGCACGTTCGTCCCAAAATCTTCGGGCGAACAGTTTTTCACCGTTTCTATAAATACCCCTCTCCCCTTCCTCACTTCATTTACTCCGCTCGACCACTATCTCTCGCTCGAGCTCCTCAAACCCTAGCGCCGCCGCTACTCCATCGTTGCCGGTGAGGAAGAGCTTCGCTGCCTCGACCTCGTCGCCGTCGTACTCGCGCCGGTTGCGGAAATCTTCACTCCGCCGCCGCCGTAGCTGTCTTCCTCTGCCAAGTTAGGGCGTGGGAGATCTAACCTGACGAACTTCACATCTGTTCTTCTCAGTTCGTCGTGTTCTTCACTTCGGGTAATTAAAAGTTACTTTTATTACTCACTTTGATTCTCAAGCTTTCCTGAAAATCTTCAAAGGTGTTTATTCTTCAAATCTTCACACATATGACCACCTCACACATCATATGATCTTGAACTGTTTCTCTAAGCAATCATTTTCTTCAAGATTCCCTAATTGTGCGGATTTTCGATCTGTACAACTCTGGAACCTAAGACAAGAACGCTTAGTGAAATTCCTCAAGGTTCATCTGATCAAATTCCTCAAAACTTGTTCTTTTCGAAAAACTTTCTGAGAACGCATATGACCTCTCCAAATTCCTCGCACCTGTACTCTGTTCACAGGTACTCATGTCTGCTGCTGAATCACTAGGTTCTCATCAACTTAACTCATTTGCAGCGTTCCTCGAAGAAAAATTGCATACTTCTTCAGAGTGTTCAATTGTTCAAATTCCTCATCTGAAGAATATGGCAGACGGTAAGAAACCGCAGAAAGGAGGAAAGAAGCCTGAGGTCATGACTGCTTTCGAGATCCCTGATGACATTTATAAGGACTATTGCACACCTGATGAAGCCAAATTCGGCAAAGAAAACAAAATCAGCGTAAGGTGCGCATTCAGAGGATTGAAAGAAGATGGGCAAGAGAATGGAGGGAATACAGATATGTTACTCCAAAGTACATGAAGAAATTCACCCTCAATCCTCCATGCCCAAGAGCTCCATTGGCACCTGGCCAAGTAGCTGACCCCACCAGCATCAAGCGTGGTGAGGACTTTCCTGAAGCATGGGCTAAGTGCCAAGCTAAATTGGCAAGACAGGCCAAGGAGGCAGTGAAGAAATTCAATGAGGATTCTGCCACTGCTACTGGTACTGAGGCCTCGGTCAAACCGAGGAAATCCATGCCTAAGAAGCCTGCTCGTAAGCCAAGTGCTTCACCAACAGCGCCCTCACGGCCAAGTTCCTCAGCAATGCCCTCACGGCAAATTCCTCACACTGCTATTGCTCCACCAAGGTCCTCAGCAGCTCCTTCAAAGTCCTCAGCTCCTGTGCATCTGGCTACATGTCAAAGGACTGCTGGTTTCTCGATTGCCTCTGGTGTTTCAGCGAGTTCCTCAGCTGCACCTATTTCCTCTTCTGGCCCCACACTGTTGAAGACTAAAGCAACAGCTGGACGCGGTCCTCGGCCAAGTCCAAAGAAGAAACAGGTCGCATTCCATGTACCTTCTGATGATGAAGCTTCTGATGATGAACTTGCAGAAATCATCAGAGACAGACAAGTGAAGGCCGCTAGAGCCAAAGGCACATCTGTGCCACTGCTTTTGGATCCGAGGAAAATCCTCGATTACATTGATCTCTGGCACAAGGATCCAAACACCCCAATGCCTGATTTTCATCTGACTCCTGGTCAAAGTCACATGCTGACCCATTTCATCACTCAAGAGAAACAGAAGTTTGAAAAGGCAAGAGAGATCAAGAAAGCGCAATACAGAAAGGAGAAGCTCCTGAAGAAAAGTGTTGTCAGAATGACACCTGAGGAACTTCTCAAGTCTCAGTCTGAAATTCAAGCCCTCAACAAGAGAATCTTTAGGCTGCAGACTCTGCTCAGCCTGCTGAAGAACATGCCAGCACCGCTGATGACTTTCAGCCTGCTAAAGAAAATGCTAGTTCCAGGGCTGATGACTCCATTCCAGCCACTGAAGAAATTGTCAGGGCATCCACTAGTGGTGCGCCTGAAGAAACTGAAGAGATCAGGGCAACTGCATCAGTTGCGCCTGAAGAAAATCAACCAGATTCCTCAGCTCCTCCCGCGCCTACACCAACTCCAATTCTTCCATCTGCCTATGATGTGAAGAAGACCAAGGCTGTAGAGTGAGCTACAGTGAAGAAACGGAAGGCATCAGCTGCGTCAAATTCTTCGGCTGCAAAGAAAATGAAGCCAATGACCAGCTCATTTGAAAATCCAATTGATGCTGTTCCAATTTCCTCCATGCCATCAAAGGACCTTGTTCCTTTTGGAGAAGACTATGTGATCCCAAGCGGATTTGATGAAGAAAATTATTCTGCTGCTTCGTCAGAGCAGATTGATGAAGAAATTGAAGTGGACGCAATCCCTTCAATGCCAGTCATTTCCTCACCTATGCCTCAGTTCACAGCTGAAGAGGCTGGTGTTGAGGAAATTGAAGATGAAGATGTGGATATAGGATGCTCCACACCTGTGATGAATGATGACTTTTGGGAAAGTCAGCATCCCAATACTCCTCTATTCACACATATCCAACAGATTCCTCAGTCCCCGGCAACAACAGTTCAAATGGGCTCTGAAGAAACTCATCCCACTCCCTCTGTTCATGAAGAAATTCCAGCCACTAGTGCTGAAGAACCAGTTGCTGCTGATCCTCAAGCTGCACAAGAAGAGGAACCAGAAATTCCTCAGCCTGAAGAACCTGAGATCGCGATTCCTGAGGTTGTGCTGCAAATCACTGACACTCCTGTGCCCAAGCCAAAGGATCCTTTCTCAAAGAAGCAAAAGTTCAAGGCTGTTGATTTCTTCAACGAGCATGTGTTCTTCACTGACTATAATCCATATGATTCTGCTCGCATAAGGAAGAGGCGTTTCTGGACTGCTAGTCAAGCCAACTTCTATTCCTCAGTGCTGTTTGACAAAGACAAAATCTTCGATCATGAACATATTCCTCACGTGGACATGGAATCTCTGCCATGCTTCGAGCCAGTCCTCAGTGTTCTTCACGATGCAGGATTACTCAATTTCTGCACTGACATTTGTGATTGGAATGAAGAACTCATTCTTCAGTTCTACACGACACTGCATATCACTGGAAACGCTGAAGATGTCAACTCATGGGTGTTGGATTGGATGACTGAAAACACTCACTACAAGGCACCAGCAACTGAATTGCTTCGTGTCCTTCCTCTCGATCCTCCCCATGACAGTGCATGTTGCATCTACAGTGACCCTGAACTGACAAATCACTATATGCAAGTGCTCATGAAGCCTTTGAAGCCTGGGCAGGCCCCACGAACCAAATTCCTCGTCAAGGAATTACTCTATGTGCCTCCGACTGTCTATCGCATTCTGACGAAGACAATGAGTCCTATCAAAGGCCACAACTCAAATGATGAAGAAGTCGTTGGCATCATGAAGAATATGCTTTTCAACATCATTCATGGCGTTCCCATCAACTTCCATGATTTCTTCATGAGGACTCTGGGCAATATTGCTATGTCACCATTTGAGCTGAAGCCCTATGCGCCTTGGATTATGAGATTCATAAGGGCAAGATCTTCATTGAATTACAAAGCTGACACTCTGAACCACGGTAGCTACTTGCCTCCCATTGAAGTCCTCAAACGGACAGTTTCATCATCTGATGATAAAGGCAAGGCAGCTATTGTGATCGATGAAGGCATTCGCCCATTGGATGGTAAATTCCGTAAAGCAGCATCTTACTCCACCAATGACGACTTTGCCACACATGACTCTGCCGCAAATAACTCAGCCAAGCAAAATCCTCAAGCCACAGCACCCAGGGTGATGACTGACCATGAGTTACTCCTCAGTCTTCATCAGAAGGTTGATCGCAATCACAAATGGGTAAAGCGTCAGTTTGGTGCACTTCTTCACAATATGACCTCAACACATAATGCAGTGAAGAAGAACCAATACTACCTTCATGAAACCTTCAACCGCACCTGGGCTGTCCTCACTCATGTCTATAGCGCTGAAGAACTGACGACTATGGGTCTCAAGGAAGAATTTGAATGGTCTGCACCTCCTCCGAAGAAATTCAAGCGGGTCAAAGTTCCTCCACTGGTGGCCAGCTCTTATTCTTCATCATGTGACACTGATGAGTATGAAGATTTGGACGACACTACGGCAGGCCCTACTTCAACAACCGACCCCAACAACGTTGGCGCTCCTTCATCAACTTGATTATCTTCAGGGGCGTTAGTCCTCAGTTTCAATCATTTTGGTCATTTGATGACAAAGGGGGAGAAATCTGAGTTAGTCTTCAAGCGGGTATATATATAAAGGGCGTTTTTTTCTAAGTTACAACTCTCGTTCTTCCGAAACTTTTATTGGATCGAGTTGTAATCTTTTGGATGGTGCTCTGATACTTTTGGATGGTGCTCTGATACTTTTGAATGGTGCTCTGATACTTTTGGATGGTGCTCTGATACTTTTGGATGGTGCTCTGATAATTTTGATGCACTATGCTCTGATACTTTTGATGTGCTATTCTGCATGCTTATTCCTCGTTAATATTATTGCACACATGCTCAATTTCATCAGGCACCATATTTCATCATGCAATTCAAATTCTTCATATTATATATCAAATGCGTGTATGAATTACAAGATATAGGGGGAGATCTCCATGATTCAACTCTTCAAATGTGCATTGCCTCAAACGCAAATTCCTCACTATGCACATCTTCAGGGGGAGTTCTTCTATATCTTGCTATCAAATTCCTCAATATCAGTATTTACACTTCATATATTTATCCCCGTTGAAAACTTAACCTATATTGTCATCAATCACCAAAAAGGGGGAGATTGCAAGTGCATCTAGTGCCCCTTAGTGATTTTGGTGTATTGAAGACTTATAGGTTAAGGGACTAATGTGTTTGTGAGTGTACACAGGTCTATAAGTCTATGAGGAGTTTGATATTTACAGAGAAAGTCGACCCCTAAAAATGAAGTTCTTCGACTGAAGACTTTGATATTCTGAAGACTTTCTGAAGACTTTGAAAGTGAAGAAATTGGTGTGACCTTGAAGAATTAGTATTCACTTGAGGAACATGAAGCGTGAAGACTTTTGTTTTCGTAGTTTCATTTTCTCTTTCTTGAGTCATAGGAAACACCATACTGTTAAAGGGGGTCGAGGAAATACTAAGGAAAAATTTCCATGTGATGCTCAACTCAAAATCCTACACCTACCAATCCCTTCGAGTGAAGCCTTTGGAAATCTCATACAGTTCAGTCACTTTCTTCAGTGACAGAGACGAAGTTCTTCTGGTCACTTATGAATTTGTTCTGACTGAGGAGTTAGGAATTCGCCAGTGCGAATTGCCTACACAGTGAGGAACATGATAGCCCTGAGGAACTTGAGAGTCAAATTTCCGACCGTTGCTGTGTTGCGCGCCAGCTGTCCCAAAATATCTTATCCACCTAACGGTCATATCATTGAAGGGCATTTATGTCTTATCATGTCGGGCTGCTCCCTAGGCTATAAATAGCCGCCCCCTACAACCACTAGCTGGTTGGCTGCTCCAAGAGAACTTGACACTTGTCATTTGAGAGCAACCCATCCTCCGAGGACTTAGAGTAAAAATCATCAAGTGAGGAAAACCCAAAACCAAACCCCCACAAACCCAAGTGATTGAGCATCACTGAAGAAATTGATCCTGCGTGGATCCGACGCTTGTTACCTTTGAAGATTGTGCTTCTTCCAGACGGTTAGGCGTCATGGTCTAGAGCATCCAAGAGGAATTGTGGATCGCCGAGTGACCAAGTCTGTGAAGGTTTGGAAGTCGCCTGAAGACTTACCACGAGTGATTGGACGAGGTTTGTGTGGCCTTAGTTCAAGGAGAATACGGTGAGGGTTGGGTGTCCTGAGCTGCGTGCTCAGTGACTGGGTGTCCGGAACTGCGTGTCCTCGAGTTTAAATACTCAGCCGCTCCAACCAGACGTACAACTGAGACAGCAGTTGGAACTGGTCTACCAAATCATTGTCTTCACCAACCTAACTGGTTCTATTTCCTCAACCCTTTCATTTCCTCATTACTGTGTTGAGCATTTGTTCATATCTGTGTTTGAAGACTTTGACTGAAGACTTTCTCAATTTCCTCAGTTCAATTTCTTCAGTCTATTTGTCTTCATCTTGTGTTATCCTGTGATTACGCTTTTTGTACTCTGTGCTAGTCTTCATTTCATCATGATGACCATGCTTGTATTCTGTTATGCTTACTTCTGAGTACTTATTCCGCTGCTAGTAGTTCTTCGCTAAGGAATTTCCTCACCGGCAAATTCCTCAGTGAAGAATTCATAAAAATCGCCTATTCAGCCCCCCTCTAGTCGATATAACGCACTTTCAACAAACTCCTTGGTTCAACTCCAGAATCTTGTCGGAGCCTCCCAAGTGACACCTAGCCAATCTAGGAGACACCACTCTCCAAGAAGTAACAAATGGTGTGTTGATGATGAACTCCTTGCTCTTGTGCTTCAAATGATAGTCTCCCCAACACTCAACTCTCTCTCACAGGATTTGGATTTGGTGGAAAGAAGATTTGAGTGGAAAGCAACTTGGGGAAGGCTAGAGATCAAGATTCATATGGTAGGAATGCAATATCTTGGCCTCAACACAAGTGTAGGTGGTTCTCTCTCAGAAAATGTAAGTTGGAAGTGTAGGTTTGTTCTGATGGCTCTCTTTTCGAATGAAGAGGAGGTGGAGGGATATATATAGCCTCCACACAAAATCTAACCGTTACACACAACTTGCCAATCTCGGTGGGACCGAATTGAGAAACTCGGTCGGACCGATTCGGCAAATCTAGTGACCGTTAGGATTTTCGGTGGGACCGACATGCAACTCGGTAGGACCGATATGATTAGGGTTAGGGCATAACGTAATCTTGGTGAGACCGATTACACAAACTCGGTGAGACCAATTTTGGTAATAAGCTAACCAGAGAGTTGGTCAGGTAAACTCAGTGGGACCGATTCGCTCATTTTGGTGAGACCGAAATGTTACGAAAGGGAAACAGAGAGTTTACATTGCAATCTCGGTGGGACCGATTGCTCATCTTGGTGGGACCGAAACGTTACGAAGGGAAACAGAGAGATTACAATCCCATCTCAGTGAGACTGAGATCCCTATCCGTGAGACCGATTTGTCTAGGGTTTGTGGCAGTGGCTATGACATCTGAACTCGGTGGCGCCGGATAGGAAGAATCAGTGGGGCCGAGTTTGACTTTTTGTTTAGGTCATATGTGGATGTGACAAAGTAGTTGAGGGCTTTGGATCATATCACTAAGCATTTTGAGCAAGAACCTCATTAAGCAACACCTCATCCCTCCTTGATAGTATTGGCTTTTCCTATAGACAAAATGTGATCTTGGATCACTAAAATAGAAAATGTAGAGTCTTGAGCTTTGAGCTTGAGCCAATCCTTTTGTCCTTAGCATTTTGAGGGGTCCACTTTTCTCATCCATGCCATGCCAATCATTGAGCTTTCCTGAAATATTTATCTTGAAATAGCATTAGCTCAATGAGCTATATGTTGTTAGGAATTACCAAAACCACCTAGGGATAGTTGCACTTTCAATAGCTCATGATATAGATCCTTTATATTTCTGATATTTTCCTAGAGAAAACTAAGTTGAAAGATGATAGTAGAAATGTGTGGACTGGGTCCGTGAGCTGAGGATTATCCTCATTGCTGCACAGAAGAATTATGTCCTTGATGCACCGCTAGGTGACAAACCTGTTGCAGGAGCAGATGCAGACATTATGAACATCTTGCAAGCTCTATATGATGGCTACTTGATAGTTTAGTGCGCCATGATTTACGGCTTAGAAACGGGACTTCAAAAATGTTTTGAATGCCACGGAGCATATGGGATGTTCCATGAGCTGAAAATTGGTATTTCAGATTCATGCCCGTGTCAAGAGGTATGAGACCTCTGACAAGTACTTTGCCTACAAGATGGAGGAGAATAGCTCAGCCAGTGAGGATGTACTCAAAATGTCTAGGTACTACAATCGCTTGAATCAAGTGGGAGTTAATCTTCTAGATAAGATAGTGATTGACAGGGTTCTATAGTCACTATCACCAAGCTACTAGAACTTTGTGATGAACTATAATCTGCAAGGGATGACAAAAATGATTCCCAAGCTCTTCGCGATGCTGTAATCGATGGAGGTAGAAATCAAGAAGGAGCATCAAGTGTTCATGGCTAACAAGACCACTAGTTTCAAGAAAAATGGCAAGGGAAAGAAAGGTAACTTCAAGGAGAATGGCAAGCAAGTTGCCATTCCCGTGAAGAAGCCCAAAGCTGGACCCAATCCTAAAACCGAGTGCTTTTACTACAAAGGAAATGGTCACTGGAAGTGGAACTGTCCCAAATACTTCACGGATAAGAAGGATGGCAAAGTGAACAAAGGTATATTTGATATATATGTTACTGATGTGTATTTTACTAGTGTTCATAGTAACCCCTAGGTATTTGATACCGGTTCAGTTTCTAAGATTAGTAACTCGAAACAGGAGTGGCAGAGACTAGTTAAAAGCGAGGTGACAATGTGTGTTGGAAATGATTCCAAGGTTGATATGATCACCATCGCACACTCCGTCTACCTTCAGGATTAGTTTTGAACCTAAATAAATGTTATTTGGTGTTTGCGTTGAGCATGAATATGATTTCAGAGAATAATTGTTGTTCTGTTTACATGAATAAAACCTTCTATGGTCATACACCCAATGTGAATGGTTTATTGAATCTCATTCGTGTGATACACATATTCATAATATTGATACCAAAAGATGCAAAATTGATAATGATAGTGCAACATACTTGTGGCACAACCGTTTAAGTCATATTGGTGTGAAGCGCATAAAGAAACTCCATGTAGATGGACTTTTGGAATCACTTGATTATGAATCATTTGATACTTGTGAACCATTCCTCATGGTCAAAATGACTAAAATTCCATTCTTCGAAACAACGGAGCTAGCTAATGAATTAATGTAAATTATACATACCGATGTATGTGGTCCGATGAGTGTTGAAGCACGCGGCAAGTATCATTATTTTCTGACCTTCACAGATGATTTGAGTAGGTATGGGTATATCTACTTGACGAAACATAAGTCTGACACATTTGAAAAGTTCAAAGAATTTCAGACTGAAGTAGAGAATCATCGTAACAACAAAATAAAGTTTCTACGATCTGATCGCGGAGGCGAATATTTGAGTTATGAGTTTGGCCTTCATTTAAAACAATGTGGAATTTTTTCACAACTCATGTCACCTGGAACACTGCAGCGTAATGGTGTGTCCGAACATAGTAACCGTACTTTATTGAATATGGGGCAATCTATGATGTCTCTTATCGATTTAGCACTATCATTTTGGGGTTATACATTAGAGATAGTTGCATTCATGTTAAATAGGGCACCGTCTGAATTTGTTGAGACAACACCATATTAACTATGGTTTGGCAAGAAAGCTAAGTTGTTGTTTCTTAAAAATTTGGGGATGCGACGCATATGTCAAAAGGCTTCAGCCTGATAAGCTCCAACCCAAATCGGAGAAGTGCGTCTTCATAGGATACCCTAAGGAAACAATTGGGTACACCTTCTACCATAGATCCGAAGGCAAGATCTTTGTTGCTAATAATGGATCCTTTCTAGAGAAGGAGTTCCTCTTGAAAGAAGTGAGTGGGAGGAAAGTAGAACTTGATGAGGTAACTGTATCTTCTCTCGATTTGGAAAGTAGCACATCCGAGAAACCCATTCCCATGATGCCTACACCAACTAGAGATAAAGCGCAGACGAAGGCATAGCCTAGTGGTGGGAAGGGGCTGATGCCTTCCCACCCACCCAGGTTCAAGGCATGGTACTTGCAAATTGGGTTTGTTGCACCAATTATACTGTAAGGGGTTCCCTTGCAGTCTTTCTGTATAAAAAACTAGAGACGAAGTTAATGATGATGATCATGAAACTTCAGATCAAGTTCCTACTGAACCTCATAGGTCGACCAGAGCACGACCCACACCAGAGTGGTACGACAATCATGTTCTAGAAGTCATGTTGTTGGACAACAGCGAACCTATGAACTATGAAGAAGCTATGATGATCCCAAATTCAGATAAATGTTTTGAGGCCATGAAATCTGAGATAGGATCCATGTATGAGAACAATGTATGGACTTTGGTGGACTTGTTCGACGATCGGCAAGCCATAGAAAATAAATGGATCTTCAAGAAGAAGACTGACGCTGATGGTAATGTTACTATCTACAAAGCTCGACTTGTTGCAAAAAGGTTTTCGACAAGTTCAAGGGGTTGACTGCGATGAGACTTTCTCACCCGTAACGATGCTTAAGTCTGTCCGAATCATGTTAGCAATTGCCGAATTTTATGAAATCTGGCAAATGGATGTCAGAAACTGCATTCCCTAATGGATATTAAAGAAGAGTTGTATATGATGCAACCAGAAGTTTTTGTCGATCCTAAAGGTGCTACCAAAGTGTGCAAGCTCCAGCGATCCATCTATGGACTGGTGCAAGCATCTCGGAGTTGGAATATATGCTTTGATGAGGTGATCAAAGCATATGGTTTTATACAAACTTATGGTGAAGCCTGTATTTACGATGACATATTATTGATTGAAAATGATATATAATTTCAAAATAGCATAAAAAGGATACTTGAGTAAGATTTTTCAATGAAAGACCTCGGTGAAGCTACTTATATATTGGGCATCAAGACCTATAGGATAGATAGAGATGCTTAATAGAACTTTCACAAAGCACATACCTTGACAAGATTTTGAAAAGGTTCAAAATGGATCAGTCAAAGAAAGGGTTCTTGCCTGTGTTGCAAGGTATGATGTTGAGTAAGACTCAAAACCCGACCATGGCAGAAGATAGAGAGAGAATGAATGTCACTCCCTATGCCTCGGCCATAGGTTCTATAAAGTATGCCATGTTGTGTACCAAACCTGCTGTGTACCTTTCCATGAGTTCAACAAGGGGGTACAATAGTGATCCAGGAGTAGATCACTGGACAACGGTCAAAATTATCCTTAGTTACCTAAGAGGACTAAGGAGATATTTCTCGATTATGGAGGTAACAAAGAGTTTGTTGTAAAGGGTTACGTTGATGCAATCTTTGACGTCGATTCGGAAGACTCCGAGTCTCAGTCTGGATACATATTGAAAGCGGGAGCAATTAGCTAGAGTAGCTCCATACAGAGCTTTGTAGACATAAATTTTTGCAAAAATACATACGGATCTGAATGTGACAGACCCGTTGACTAAACTTCTCTCACAAGAAAAAAATGATCACTCCTTAATAATCTATGGGTGTTAATCACGTGGCAATGTGAACTAAATTATTGACTCTAGTAAACTCTTTGGGTGCTGGTCACATGGCGATGTGAACTATGGGTATTAAATCACATGGTGATGTGAACTAGATTATTGACTCTAGTGCAAATGGGAGACTGAAGGAAATATGCCCTAGAGGCAATAATAAAGTTGTTATTTTATATTATATTTCCTTATTCATGATAAAGGTTTAATATTCATGCTAGAATTCTATTGATCGGAAACTTAAATACATGTGTGAATACATAAACAAACACCGTCTCCCTAGTGAGCCTCTACTTGACTAGCTCGTTGATCAAAGATGGTTAAGGTTTTCTAACCATTGCCATGAGTTGTCATTTGATAACCGGATCACATCTTTAGGAGAATGATGTGATGGACAAGACCCATCCGTTAGCTTAGCACAATGATCGTTTAGTTTATTGCTATTGCTTTCATCATGTGATATGTCCATTTTGCATCATGCTTTTATACAAATATTTATTGCATTATGGGATGTTATTACACATTATATCTCAATACTTATGGCTATTCTCTCTTATTTTACAAGGTTTACCATGAAGAGGGAGAATGCCGGCAGCTGGAATTCTGACTGGAAAAGGATCAAACATTGGAAACCTATTCTGCACTGCTCCAAAAAAATCCTGAAACTCCACGAAACATGTTTTTGGAATTAATAAGAATTATTGGGCGAAAGTAATACATCAGGGGGCCCACACCCTGTCCAGGAGGGTGGCGGGCGCGCCCCCGTCTCTTGGGCCTCCGGTGTCCATCTTCTACTATATGAGAGCTTTTACCCTAGAAAAAATCATGGGCAAGCTTATGGGACGAAACTACGCCGCCACGAGGCGAAACCTTGGCGGAATCAATCTAGGGCTCCGACGGAGCTGTTCTGCCGGGGACACTTCCCTCCGGGAGGGGGAAATCATCACCAATGATCCTCTCATCGGGAGGGGGTCAATCTCCATCAACATCTTAACCAGCACCATCTCCTCTCCAAACCCTAGTTCATCTCTTGTATCCGATCTTGTATTAAAACCACAAATTGGTACCTGTGGGTTGCTAGTAGTGTTGATTACTCCTTGTAGTTGATGCTAATTCGTTTACTTGGTGGAAGATCATATGTTCAGATCATTAATGCATATTATTACCCCTCTTATTATGAACACGAATATGCTTTATGAGTAGTTACATTTGTTCTTGAGGACATGGGTGAAGTCTTGCTATTAGTAGTCATGTGAATTTGGTATTCGTTCGATATTTTGATGAGATGTATGTTGTCTTTTCCTCTAGTGGTGTTATGTGAACGTTGACTACATGACACTTCACCATTATTTGGGACTAGAGTAAGGCATGGGGAAGTAATAAGTAGATGATGGGTTGCTAGAGTGACAGAAGCTTAAACCCTAGTTTATGCGTTGCTTCGTTAGGGGCTGATTTGGATCCATATGTTTAATGTTGTGGTTAGGTTTACCTTAATACTTCTTTTGTAGTTGCGGACGCTTGCAATAGGGGTTAATCATAAGTGGGATGCTTTTCCAAGTAAGGGCAGTACCCAAGCACCGGTCCACCCACATATCAAATTATCAAAGTACCGAACGCGAATCATATGAACGTGATAAAAACCAGCTTGACGATAATTCCCATGTGTCCTCGGGAGCTCCTTCCTCATTATTAGGAATTGTCCAGGCTTGTCCTTTGCTACATAAAGGATTGGGACACCTTGCTGCACTTTATTTACTTTATTTACTTGCTACTCGTTACTATTTATCTTATCACAAAACTATCTATTACCTACAATTTCAGTGCTTGCAGAGAAAACCTTACTGAAAACCGCTTATCATTTCCTTTTGCTCCTCGTTGGGTTCGACACTCTTACTTATCGAAAGGACTATGATAGATCCCCTACACCTGTGGGTCATCAAGACTCTTTTCTGGCGCCATTGCCGGGGAGTGTAGCGCTTTTGGTGAGTGGAACTTGGTAAGGAAACAATTATATAGTGTGCTGAAATTTTCTGTTACTTGTCACTATGGAAACTAATCCTTTGAGGGGCTTGTTCGGGGTATCTTCACCCCGACCAGAAGAGCAAAGAGTTGCTCCTCAACCTACTGAACTTTATGAAAATATTTACTTTGAGATTCCTTCACGTATGATAGAGAAACTGCTAGCTAATCCATTTACAGGAGATGGAACATTGCATCCCGATTTACACCTTATCTTTGTGGATGAAGTTTGTGGATTATTTATGCCTGCGGGTATTCCCGATGATGTTGTCAAAAGGAAGGTCTTCCCTTTATCTTTGAAGGGAGATGCATTGACATGGTATAGGCTATGTGATGATACGAGATCTTGGAATTATAAGCGATTGAAGTTGGAATTTCACCAGAAGTTCTATCCTATGCATCTTGTTCATCGTGATCGTATATACATACACTACTAGGAAAAACCTTATACACAGAAGTTTATCAGTAGCGCGGTTTAAAAATGGGCGCTACTGCTAATTAGTAGTAGCGGGGGTATAAAAACCGCGCTACTACTAAGTTGATAGTAGTAGCGAGGGTTATAAACCCGCGCTGCTACTAAATGGTCTCCAACAATACCCCCGGGATAGGCCATAGTAGTAGCGAGGGGTATAAATCGGTGCTGCTAGTAAATAAGTAGTAGTAGTAGCGCAGGTAAGACCCCCACGCTACTACTAAGCGTGTCCACCCCGGCCCGGTCCACACTCCCACCCCACCAACCGTCCCACACCACCAACCCCCGTCTGTCTCAGAAAAAAAACACGCAGCCCGAATCCCCAACCTCCTCTCCTCTCCCAACTCACTCGCCGCCGGCCTCCCTTCCACCTCCTCTCCTCCGTCCGTCAGCCCCCATGGCCCCCGCCGCATGCGCCACGCCGGCGGCCGCACACCCGTCGCTCCCCGTCTCGCGCCGCTGCCTGCCCCCGCCAGCTCCTCCTCCACCGTGGCCCCGATCCAGATCCCCTCCACCGTGGCCTCCTTCCACCTCCTCTCCTCTCCAAATGGCATGGCCGGCTTCCCGGGGGCCGGTGGCTACGACGCCATGGCCGGATCTGGCGATGACGAGGACGAGGAGGCCATGAAGAGCCTCTACATCGGCGCGGCCCCCGCCCCCGTGGAGGAGTAGGAGGAGGTCGACGAGCAGTACACCATCGCGGCGATGAAGGCGGGGGAGGAGAGGGGGATCGGGAAGGAGGGGCTGCGGAAGAGGCTGGTCAGGGAGGGGGAGGGGCCGCAGCTCCCCGGCGCCGGCGACGAGGTCGAAGGTAACGCGCCCTCCTCGCTCGCTGCTTCTCCAACATGGATGGGTTCGATTGGGTTGACTTGGGCGTTGACTTGTTTCTTCGTTTGTCCCGCAGTGCACTACACGGGGACGCTGGAGGACGGCACCAAGTTCGACTCTAGCCGGGATCGCGGCGCCCCATTCAGGTTCACCTCGGCCAAGGTACCGCCGCGCTCTGAGTCTGACTGACAGTCAACTCCTCCTCCTCTGCTTCTTCTCAACTGAATCTTTTTCAGCTAGTTAGGATCAGAACTTTGTAGATTAGGGGTACACGTTTACGACTAGCAACCAGGTAGATTGGCAGCAAATCTGGCATTTACAATGCTCACGCTTACAAGGGCTGATTAGGATCCAGTTTAGTGTGATTCAAGGTTTCAAATAGCGGCTGCTACCCCCGCTATTGCGTCCGCTATTGCGGTAGCACTCCCCTAGCGCTATCTCTTTTGTGTTGCATTATGATATAGCGGCTTTGGCATGATTCATCTGCTATTGCGTGTGTCAGAGCGATATTGCGGGCACTATAGCGTTTTTGTGTTGCGGGAATAGCGCTCTGGCTACATAAACTTTGTTAGACACCAGTCGCTGGTGCTAGCATGTGTCTTGTCCAACCTTCAATCGTCAGCGCCTGCATGCGTCTGATGCTACTGCCCAAGCTCCAGTTCATGACCACTATTGGTTCTGCTGAATGTCAAGTTGTCAAGGAACCAAAATGCTGCTAACCCTCTACACACTGGAAAGTGGAAGGCCTCTCTCGAACCAAACAAAACTGCTGCTACACGTGCTCATGTCTTTCCAAGTTGGTTAATTTGAGATGGTGCTACCGGCCAGATAGGTTATTTAATTCAAAATATTTGAGCATAGCTGTGTAAGCCTTGATGCATGAGGACCATATATTTTCTGTAGTGTTTAGACTATACCAATGAACTTTTGACCATTAAGATAACTTGTGTGCATTTAACTTAGTGACAAAGAGCCTATACGAATCGATCGGTGCCTTTTTCTTTTATATCTGCATTGCTGTTTGTAGCTAACTGTTAATCTTGTGCATTGGTCAGTCAAGTGAGGATGAGAAGTTGTTGCTCATGCATGACTCATTCAAGTGACAAAGCTAAACTCAACCCTTGGCTTGTTACGTGAGCTCAAACTAGTGACTAGTGAGTGTTTCATGTACTGAACTTGGATTTACAGCCAGAGTCACCCCATGAATAGGCCCAATGTATGTACTGTAGATTTGAAAGTCCGCTTCTCCAATTCCTCTTATTTAAATGAGGCCAACTTTGTTCAAAGCAGAGTTGAGTTGAATGAATCATTAGGTTCGCTGGGATTCCACCTATCTGTGGTGTCCTTCCTCTAGCTGCTGACTATTATTGGGAATTATTACTAGTTCATGAACTATTATTGAATGAATCATTAAGTAGTATGTGTGTGTATGACAGGCCTGTTGTTGTGTTCATGTGAATATCATCATACTGTCGTGTGGTAATTTTGTAGCGGATCAATGTGTTGGATGATGGATCATTCTCTATATATCTGCTGTTGAATGGCTGCCCCGTGAATGGTTCTACGCTCTGCGATGAACAAATCATTGCGCGGCATGGCTTGTCGGCCTGTTCATGTAATGTGCTTATTTTAACTCAGTTCAGTCCATTTTATTTTTTGCAGATAACGGATTGCAAACAATTTTTTGCAGATAACTGAAACTACCACAGGTTGCATGTGAAAATCCACTTTATGCATATATTCATTTATTTTTTAAGTTACTATTAAGAAAAACTCAAATATGAAAAAATCCACCTTCATTTTAATATTCTGCACAATATTGGATCATAGTTCACTTTTCATTTTATAGTTGTTTGGTTTGTGCTATTTAAATTGCATATTGTAGTAAACTGAAAGATGCTCTTCTCTGGTCCTTGAATAAAATTCCACTAGGCCTATGCGCCGTTGGTCGGGGGTCATCCTCCAGTTCTAAAAAAATGCGCAGTTGGACTAGGTTTCCTTTTGTTTAGTTAGAATCTTGATGTTTTGTTTCCCCTATAAGTTAGCTAACTTCCCTTTTCTTGATTAAATTGTCAGGAGTGATGCTTTCTTCATATGTAATTCTATCAGAGATATGTTTGATGTTCATGCAGAGCCATGGACCATTCTATTCTCTATGCCCCGGCGACAGAGGCTGCCAGGACGGAGCCGATGGCTCCGGCCAGCGAAGGGAAGGCAGATGGCGAGTGGGTCAATGTATTTGGGTGAGGAAACCATGATGCTCTTCTTTACTTGTTTTTTGAGGAAGCTGTAGCCTCCCGCATGCGCATGGTAGATTCAGTTGTGCAAGTGGGTAGTATCTTGATTTCCACTGGACATGTTGCCATGGAGCTGAAAACAATTGATGCTTTGCATAGGTTCATGGCCCTGCCATGTGCGGGCTCATTTCTATGTCCATGAGAAACAACAAAAACAATCATTTAGTAGCATATCGTCTTAGACCTTAGTACTTGCCCTAGCAACTGGATATACCGGACTCTATAGTGCTAGTGCACTTTCATTTTTGTTAAATTTGTACACCCTGCCTGAGAAAACAGTAGCCGTCACTTAGCTTTTTGTTGCGTGCCTTATATAGGATGCACTTCCTCTATTACCGGACGACATCCACTAGGTTGATGATCCTAAACAGCCTGGGAGAGTGAATGCTTCAATGCTCATCACATACGTGTATGTAGAGTCTGGACTAGTTCATAATCTGTTTTCAACATTTGTACTACTAGATAAGTAGTATTTCTGAACAACTCTGTGTCTTGCAAAAACCAGATTGCAAGTATTTCTTAACATCTTTGTAGCTTGCAAGAACATACTTGAAATCAGTTGACACATGACCCCCACGACAGAAGGCACTGATTAATGCTAATGATTTAGTAACTACAAATTTGTGTAGTTTTCTTTGCCTTGTCCCGCCCAGCAATGTATTGTATTTGTCTTCCAAGACCGAACTTGGTGCCAAACATTGCGGCACGAAGTAAACACATCACCCTGCCTGATGTGGTACTATATATAGTGAATAACCTAACAAGAAATCTGCTAAGACACAAAGTAATTTAGTTCACATATGCATTTCTGTGTTTCTTTTGGACTTTATGTTTTTCTATGCATTTGCCAAATCTATATATTTAGTTTGAATAAGAACTGAGGAATTAAGCATATATATTCGGCATGAGCCCCTTTAAATTGCTAGATGATAAGGAATCTTAACTTAATGGGTCTTATGAACTGTGATATACTATTTAGTTTAACTGATGCAATTTGCGTACTAACAAGTTTTCACTTTCCCGACGTGGGCGCAGGGGTGATCGACGCTGACTAGCGTGGCCCGGTGGGTGTTGTTGTGAAGCACGATGGCCACGTCGAATAGATGAACGTCCAGGTGATTTTGACACCGGAAGTCTTCGAGGTGGAGGTCCTCGACGCCATCGTCCGGGGGAAGGAGGATTCGGGTACATTGGCGTCTGAACTCCAAGCCTTGGTAGATACATCTAGAGAAGTGATTTGTTTAGGTTGGTGGTGGACCACTAGGGGAGGTACTTCGATGATGGTTGTGTGTCTGATGTTAAATGGAATCCTGAGATGGTTCTATGACGTTGGTTTGCTTTGCAATGGACGTATTACCATTCATGAATACCACATCTAACTTTTATTTTTTTAATTCCTAAATTGTTAGTAGTAGCGTGGGTTAAAAGTGAGCGCTACTAGTAGTTAGGTTAGTAGTAGCATGGGTGTTAGCTTAGTAGTAGCGCGGGTGCACCCGCGCTACTACTAATCATTTAGTAGTAGCGCGGGTTTAGCCCACGCTACTAGTAACAGTTAGCTGTAGCGCCTTATTGCTAGCGCGGCTGTCCGCGCTGCTGATAGCCTAAAAACCCGCGCTGCTGCTAGCCTTTTCCCTAGTAGTGATATATAATTTCTGGCCTCGCGAAGGAGAAAGCAGTGCTCAAGCTTGGGGGAGGCTTAAGTCAATGTTATGTTCATGCCCCAATCATGAGCTCTCCCGGGAAATGATTATTCAAAAAAATTATGCTCGGCTTTCTCTTGATAATCGCAACCTTCTCGATACTTCCTATGCTGGTTCTTATATGTTGAAGACTATTGATATCAAATGGGACTTATTGGAAAGAATTAAACGCAAATCTGAAGATTGGGGTTCCGACGATGGTAAGGAGTCAGGTATGACACCTAAGTTCGATTGTGTTAAATCTTTTATGGATACCGATGCTTTTCGTGGATTTAGCGCTAAGTATGGACTTGACTTTGAGGTAGTAGCTTCTTTCTGTGAATCTTTTGCTACTCACGTTGATCTCCCTAAAGAGAAGTGGTTTATATATAATCCTCCTGTTGAAGTGAAAGTAGTTGCACCTATTACAGTTGAAGAAAAGACTATCACCTATAGTGATCCTATTGTTCCTACTACTTATGTTGAGAAACCCCCATTTCCTGTTAGGATAAAAGATCATGCTAAAGCTTCGACTGTTGTTTGTAAGAGTAATACTAGGACTTATGCACCTCCTGAGCAAATTAATGTTGAACCTAGTATTGTTGTGGTTAAAGATCTCTTGGATGATGATTTAGATGGGCATGTTATTTATTTCTGTAATGAATCTGCTAATATTGCTAGACCAGATACTAAGATACATAGGCCTGTCGTAGGCATGCCTGTTATTTCTGTTAAAATAGGAGATCATTGTTATCATGTCTTATGTGATATGGGTGCTAGTGCTAGTGCGATACCTTATGATCTATATAAAGAAATTATGCACGACATCGCACCCGTTCAATTAGAAGACATTGATGTCACCATTAAGCTTGCTAATAGGGATACCATTAAACCTATTGGGATTGTTAGAGATGTTGAAGTCTTGTTCTTGGTTCCCCACAATATGATTTTTGTCCCATTATTTTTGGTAGACCCTTCTTGAATACAGGTAGTGCTAAGATTGATTGTGAAAAAAATATTGTCACCATTGGCATAGATGGTATGTCTCATGAGTTCAATTTTGCTAAGTTTCGTAGACAACCTCGTGATAGGGAACCACCTAGTAAGGATGAGATTATTTGTCTTGCTTCCATTGCCGTGCCTCCTACTGATCCGTTAGAACAATATTTGCTAGACCATGAAAATGATATGTTTATGAAGGAAAGAAGGGAAATAGATGAAGTGTTCCTTAAACAGGAACCTATGCTGAAACATAACCTTCCCGTTGAAATTCTTGGGGATCCCCCTCCACCCAAGGGTGATCTCGTGTTTGAACTCAAACCATTACCTGAAAATCTTAAGTATGCTTATCTTGATGAAAAGGAAATATATCCTGTTATTATTAGTGCTAACCTTCACTACAAAAAAGGACACATCCATGACATTTTGGGGCGAACAAATTTTTTTCTGTCATACATATGACATTTCTATGACGATAATTGTGACAAAACCCGGTATCATCATAGATGTGGTGGGCTCCTACTTCTTTGACAAAAAATCATGATAGAAATGGGCTTTTCATCCTGGGCGGGCCGGAGACACAGCTGCATGACATTCTTTGGGCCATCCATGATGGAAAAAACCGTGGTAGAAGCGAGGGGGAGGAAAATTTCGGGGAGTTGCCGGTTATGGTGGGAGGTCGGGGGTCGAGCGATGCACGTTTCTCTCGTACAGGTACGCACGTGTGTGCGAGGCGTTGGCTCTAACTGAACCCGAGCAAGGCGTTGGGCTCTAACTGAACCAGAGCGATTGCACTGCAGGCTACGCGTTACTGAACCCGCGATCGATCGATGGCTGTTAACTGAACCCGATGGAGCGATTCCTTCGCTACTGCTGCTAACTGAAGCCGATCGATTGGATGAACAATGAGCGTTGCGGGGGGGGGGGGGATTTGGATGAACAGTGAGTGGTGGCGTTGCCTCTGGATGAACAGGACCCCGTGGTGTAGAGGGCTGGATGAACAGTAGATAGTGGAGGGGTGGCCGTGGAGGGGCGGTTGAACAGGACCCCCTGGTGTGGAGGGCTGGATGAACAGTAGATGGTGGAGGGGTGCCCGTGGAGGGGTGGTTGAACAGTAGCCGGTGGAGTAGCGCGCGGTGGAGGCTGGATGAACAGGAGCCCGTGGAGGCTGGAGGAGGTCGACGGTAGCCCGTGGAGGCTGGAGGAGGTCGACGGTGGAGATGAACAGTATCCTGTGGAGTCCCATCTTGCGGTGCGCCACACCCCTCCCGATGAACAGGACCCCCGTTTCGACCGTAGGAGGTCCGTTTCGTCCGTTTTGCGGTACGCCACACCCCTCCCGATCAACAGGACCCCCGTTTCGACCGTAGGAGGTCCGTTTCCTCCGTTTTGCGGTACGCCACACACCTCCTGATCAACAGGACCCCCGTTTCGACCGTAGGAGGTCCATTTCCTCCGTTTTGCGGTACGCCAGGCCCCTCCCGATCAATAGGATCCCGTTTCAAACGTGGCCGGTCGAACACAAGGCCGTTTCCTCCGTTGTGTGGTACGCCAGGCCTCGTTTCCATCGTCTATTCCGTCCAAGCCCTCCCGATGAACACGACCACGCATTCCGTTCCGACCCAGCCGGTTGGCTCCCCATGAACACGACGACGATGTTGTTTCTCCGTTCCGACACAGCCATGTACGTATGCGCGAGTAGGAGTTCGAGATCCTGCATGTATGTACGTACGTGGCCGTATTTTCTTTCTCGCACCCTCGCCGCTGTACGTACGTGTACATGCTACGTGCGCGCCTCTACTACGACATGTGCGCGCCTCTACTACGACACGTGCTCGCCTCTACATCGACCAGTATGTATGTACACGTTCGCGACCAGAATGACAACTGAAAGTGCAACTATCCCTAGGTGGTTTTAGTAATTCATAACAACATATAGCTCATTGAGCTAATGCTATTCCAAAACTATTATTTCAGGAAAGCTCAATGAATGGCATGGCATGGATGATGAAAGTGGATCCCTTAAAACACTAAGGACAAAGGATTGGCTCAAGCTCAGAAGCTCAAGACTCTTCATTTTATATTTTAGTGATCCAAGATCACATTGAGTCTATAGGAAAAGCCAATACTATCAAGGAGGGATGAGGTGTTGCTTAATGAGCCTCTTGCTTCCTGTGCTTTGTGATATGCTCCAAAACCCTCAGCTACTTTCCCACATCCACAAATGACCTAAACCCAAAGCCAAAATCGGTCACACCGATTCTTCCTATCCGGCGCCACCGATTCCAAAAGTCATAGCCACTGCCACAAACCCTAAGCAAATAGGTCTTACCGATAGGGATCTCGGTCTCACCGAGATGGGATTGTAATCTCTCTGTTTCCCTTCGTAACATTTCGGTCTAACTGAAGTGAGCGATCGGTCCCACCGAGATTGCAATGTAAACTCTTTGTTTCCCTTTTGTAACATTTCGGTCTCAACGAAAAGAGCAAATCGGTCCCACCGAGTTTACCTAACCAACTCTCTGGAAAGCTTATTACCAAATCGGTCTCACCGAGTTTGTGTAATCGGTCTTACCGAGATGCATGTCAATCCCACCGAAAATCACTAACGGTCACTAGGTTTACTAAATCGGTCCGACCGAGTCTGTTGAATCGATCCCACCGAGTTTGTTAAATTGTGTGTAACGGTTAGATTTTGTGTGGAGGCTATATATACCCCTCCACCTCCTCTTCATTCGTGGAGAGAGCCATCAGAACAAACCTACACTTCCAACTAACCATTTCTGAGAGAGAACTACCTACTCATGTGTTGAGGCCAAGATATTCCATTCCTACCATATGAATCTTGATCTCTAGCCTTCCCCAAGTTGCATTCCACTCAAATCTTCTTTCCACCAAATCCAAAACCTATGAGAGAGAGTTGAGTGTTCGGGAGACTATCATTTGAAGCACAAGAGCAAGGAGTTCATCATCAATGCACCATTTGTTACTTCTTGGAGAGTGGTGTCTCCTAGATTGGCTAGGTGTCACTTGGGAGCCTCCGACAAGATTGTGGAGTTGAACCAAGGAGTTTGTAAGGGCAAGGAGATCGCCTACTTCGTGAAGATCTACCGCTAGTGAGGCAAGTCCTTCTTGGGCGACAGCCATGGTGGGATAGACAAGGTTGCTTCTTCGTGGACCCTTCGTGGGTGGAGCCCTCCGTGGACTCGCGCAACCTTACCCTTCGTGGGTTGAAGTCTCCATCAACGTGGATGTACGATAGCACCACCTATCGGAACCACGCCAAAAACATCCGTGTCTCCAATTGCGTTTGAATCCTCCAAACCCTTCCCTTTACTCTCTTGCAAGTTGCATGCTTTAATTTCCACGGCCTATATACTCTTTGCATGCTTGCTTGAATAGTGTGATGATTGCTTGACTTGTCCTAAAGTAGCTAAAATCTGCCAAACTCTAAAATTGGGAAAAGGTTAAGTTTTTAATTGGTCAAGTAGTCTAATCACCCCCCCCCCTCTAGACATAATTCAAGGTCCTACAAGTGGTATCAGAGCTTTGGTCTCCATTTGCTTTGATTTCCATAGCTTTTGGTGGTCATAGCCTTGGTTTCACAACCTAGGACAGTATGGCGTCTAGCGACGGAAATTATCACCGTAGAGGTCCTTACTTTGATGGTACTAATTTTGCTAGTTGGAAGCATAAGATGAAAATGCATATTCTTGGACATAACCCCGCCGTTTGGGCAATTATTTGTATTGGCTTGCAAGGTGAATTTTTTGATGGGAGAGAATTGAACCATGAAGCGAATGCGGAAGAATTGAAGATGCTGCAATACAATGCTCAAGCTTGTGATATCATCTTCAACGGATTGTGCCCCGAAGAATTCAACAAAATCAGCCATCTTGAGAATCCAAAGGAAATTTGGGATACTTTGATTGATATGCATGAAGGTACCGAATCCGTCAAGGAATCCAAGTTGGATGTGCTCCAAAGTCAACTTGACAAGTTCAAAATGAAGGATGGTGAAGGTGTCACTGAAATGTACTCTAGGCTTGCACTTATCACAAATGAGATTGCCGGCTTAGGGAGTGAAGAGATGACCGACAAATTCATCATCAAGAAGATCCTAAGAGCATTGGATGGAAAGTACGATACCGTGTGCACATTGATCCAAATGATGCCAAACTACAAAGATCTCAAGCCAACGGAAGTTGTTGGAAGAATTGTTGCTCATGAGATGTCACTCAAGGATAAGGAGGAACTTCACAACAAGTCAAGTGGAGCTTACAAAGCCTCAAGTGAAGCCCCCACATCATCGAGTGAGAAACAAACATTCAATGAAGAATTGAGCCTAATGGTGAGGAACTTCAACAAATTCTACAAGAGTAGAAGCAAAGAAAGAAGCTCCAAGTCAAGGTCTTACAATGACAAAAGATCTTCTAGTCGAGAGCGCAATTGCTACAATTGTGGGAGACCCGGACACTATTCCAATGAGTGTATGGCACCCTACAAAAGAAGAGAAGATTCTACAAGAAGAAGAAGCAAAAGAGAAAAATCACCACCAAGAGAGAGAAGGAGTAGAAATGATCGTTATGAACGAAGACCCCCACGGAGAAGCAAGGATTCGGAAAGGAAGGACAAGTCATCAAGGAGCTACACAAAATGAAGACATCAAGCTCATGTTGGTGAATGGGTATCCGGCTCCGACTCCGACAATCACTCCGAGAGAAGCTATCACTCCGAGTCCGAATATACTCAAGATGAAGGTGTTGCCGGTCTAGCACTTGTGTCAACCAACTCCTACGACATATTTGATTCACCAAATGAAGGAATTGGAAGATGCTTCATGGCCAAAGGTCCAAAGGTAACACATCCTGAGTATGTTGATTTAAATAGTGATGAAGATGACTTGCTTGTGGATGATGATTTACTTGTTGACAACTCTAGTGATGAATACTATGATGAAACATCAATTAATCATGCTAATCAAGATAAAATGAATGACAATGATAAGAAGAAGATTGAGCTTCTAACTAAAGAACTAAACACTCTTAAGTTGGCTCATGAAACTATCTTCGAAGATCATCGAGAACTTTTAAGGGCTCATGAGAAGTTACGCTTTGAAAAGCTCAATCTTGAGCAAGAGCATGAGTTCTTAAAGGCAATCAATGATGATCTTCGCAAGAAAAGTTCTTCTTACATTGCCAAGCTTTTACTCTTATCTCCTTACATGCCTCAAGTCAAGTCTAGTAACAAGAACAAGAAAGATACTTCCTATAGTAGTAACAATGATAATGTCAAATCCAATATTGTTGCTTCTAGTAGTTCTCTTGATTCCACTAATGATTCTCTTAGCCAAGTTACACTTGAGCAAGAAAATAGCTTATTGAAGGGAATTATAGAGAAAGGTGTTTACAAGAGCCTTGTCGGGAGTAAGCAATTTGAGGAAATTGTACGCAAGCAAGGAAGGCACCGGAAGAATCAAGTTGTTGGTTTTGAACGAAAGTTCAATGCCAATGGAGTTGAGTGGGAAGAAGATCAATACCCCAAGACGAAGTTTGTTCCTCAACAAGAGAAGTATGATCCTACTTCCTTCAAGGGAACACAAGCTCAAGATGATCTTCCACCACAAGACCACAAGAACAAAGGCAAGGACAAGCTTCAAGAAGAGATTGATGCATTTGAAGAAGCACCTAAAGCCTCGTTCAAGTGGGTTCCCAAGACTACGTCAGGTTCTACTTCATCAAGTACAACTACAACTGCAAGGATTCCCATCAAGATGATGTGGATCCCAAAGAAGAAGAACTAGAGAGTTCTTGAGGGTGACTCCGCCAACATTCTTCACTCATATCATTATGGCAAGAACAAGTGCAATCAACTTCCACATCTTGCACTAGTTCAAGGAGTCACAAACCCTCATGTTGGTCAGGCAAGGGACAAGGTAACCTAATGATTTCATGGACATCATCTTGTGTTGGAAATATGCCCTAGAGGCAATAATAAAAGGATTATTATATTTCAATGTTCATGATAATTGTCTTTTGTTCATGCTATAACTGTATTATCCGGAAATCGTAATACACGTGTGAACACTTAGACCCAATGAGTCCCTAGTGAGCCTCTAGTTGACTAGCTCGTTATGATCAATAGATAGTCATGGTTTCCTGACTATGGACATAGGATGTCGTTGATAACGGGATCACATCATTAGGAGAATGATGTGATGGACAAGACCCAATCATAAGCATAGCATAAAAGATCGTATAGTTCGTTTGCTAGAAGCTTTGCCAATGTCAAGTATCTATTCCTTCGACCATGAGATCGTGTAACTCCCGGTTACCGTAGGAGTGCCTTGGGTGTATCAAACGTCACAACATAACTGGGTGACTATAAAGGTGCATTACAGGTATCTCCGAAAGTATCTGTTGGGTTGACACGGATCGAGACTGGGATTTGTCACTCCGTATAACGGAGAGGTATCTCTGGGCCCACTCGGTAATGCATCATCATAATGAGCTCAATGTGACCAAGGTGTTGGCCACGGGATCATGCATTACGGTACGAGTAAAGTGACTTGCCGGGTAACGAGACTGAACAAGGTATTGGGATACCGACGATCGAGTCTCGGGCAAGTAACGTACCGATTGACAAAGGGAATTGTATACAGGGTTTGATCGAATCCTCGACATCGTGGTTCAACCGATGAAATCATCGAGGAGCATGTGGGAGCCAACATGGATATCCAGACCCCGCTGTTGGTTATTGCCCGAGAGTCGTCTCGGTCATGTCTGCGTGTCTCCCGAACCCGTAGGGTCTACACACTTAAGGTTCGGTGACGCTAGGGTTAGTAGGAAGTCAAGTATGTGACTACCGAATGATGTTCGGAGTCCCGGATGAGATCCCGGACGTCACGAGGAGTTCCGGAATGGTCCGGAGGTAAAGATTTATATATGGGAAGTCCTGTTTCGGGCATCGGGACAAGTTTCGGGGTTATCGGTATTGTACCGGGACCACCGGAGGGGTCCCGGGGGCCCACCGGGTGGGGCCACCTGCCCCGGGGGGCCACATGGGCTGTAGGGGGTGCGCCTTGGCCTGCATGGGCCAAGGGCACCAGCCCCACATAGGCCCATGCGCCTAGGGTTCAAGGGGGCAAGAGTCCTAGGAGGGGAAGGCACCTCCTAGGTGCCTTGGGGGGGAGGGAAACCCCCCCTTGGCCGCCGCCCCCCTAGGAGATTGGATCTCCTAGGGCCGGCCACCCCCCCTTGGCCCTCCTATATATAGTGGGGGAGAGGAGGGACTTCATACCTTGAGTCCTTGGCCTTTGGTTGCCTCCTTCTCCCTCCCCAACACCTCTCCTCCTCCGTTGTGTGCTCGGCGAAGCCCTGTCGGAGTACTGCTTCTCCACCATCACCACGCCGTCGTGCTGCCGGTGGAGCTGTCTTCCTCAACCTCTCCTTCCCCCTTGCTGGATCAAGAAGGAGGAGACGTCGCTCGTCCCGTACGTGTGTTGAACACGGAGGTGCTGTCCGTTCAGCACTTGGCATCGGTGATCTGAATCACGTTCGAGTACGACTACATCATCACCTTGCAAGCTTCCGCGCGCGATCTACAAGTGGTATGTAGATGCAAACTCTCTCCCATGACTCGTTGCTTGGATGAACTCATAGATGGATCTTGGTGAAGCCGTAGGGAAATTTTAATTTTCTGCAACGTTCTCCAACAGTGGCATCATGAGCTAGGTCTATGCGTAGTTCTCTAATGCACGAGTAGAACACAATTTGTTGTGGGCGTTGATCTTGTCATCTCACTTGCCTCTACTAGTCTTTTCTTGCTCAACGGTATTGTGGGATGAAGCGGCCCGGACCAACCTTACACGTACGCTTACGTGAGACCGGTTCCACCGACTGACATGCACTAGTTGCATAAGGTGGCTGGCGGGTGTCTGTCTCTCCCACTTTAGTTGGAGCGGAATCGATGAACAAGGCCCTTATGAAGGGTAAATAGAAGTTGACAAAATCACGTTGTGGTGATTCGTAGGTAAGAAAACGTTCTTGCTAGAACCCAATCGCAGCCACGTAAAAGATGCAACAACAACTAGAGAACGTCTAACTTGTTTTTGCAGCGATTGATCATGTGATGTGATATGGCCAGAAGTTGTGATGAATGTTGAATTGTGATGTATGAGATCATGTTCTTGTAATAGGATTCACGACTTGCATGTCGATGAGTATGACAACCGGCAGGAGCCATAGGAGTTGTCTTTATTTTTTTGTATGACCTGCGTGTCATTGAAGAACGCCATGTAAACTACTTTACTTCATTACTAAACGCGTTAGTCATAGAAGTAGAAGTAGTCGTTGGCGTGACAACTTCATGAAGACACGATGATGGAGATCATGATGATGGAGATCATGGTGTCAAGCCGGTGACAAGATGATCATGGAGCCCCGAAGATGGAGATCAATGGAGCTTGATGATATTGGCCATATCATGTCACAACCATATAATTGCATGTGATGTTTATTATGTTTATGCATCTTGTTTACTTAGGACGACGGTAGTAAATAAGATGATCCCTTACAAAATTTCAAGAAGTGTTCTCCCCTAACTGTGCACCGTTGCTACAGTTCGTCGTTTCTAAGCACCACGTGATGATCGGGTGTGATGGATCCTTACGTTCACATACAACGGGTGTAAGACAGTTTTACACAGCGAAAACACTTAGGGTTAACTTGACGAGCCTAGCATGTGCAGACATGGCCTCGGAACACGGAGACCGAAAGGTCGAACACGAGTCGTATGGAAGATACGATCAACATAAAGATGTTCACCGACGATGACTAGTCCGTCTCACGTGATGATCGGACACGGGCTAGTCGACTCGGATCGTGTAACACTTAGATGACTAGAGGGATGTCTAATCTAAGTGGGAGTTCATAATTTTGATTAAGAACTTTATTATCATGAACTTAGTCTAAAACCTTTGCAAATATGTATTGTAGATCAATGGCCAACGCTCATGTCAACATGAACTTCAACGCGTTCCTAGAGAAAACCAAGCTGAAAGATGATGGCAGCAACTATACGGACTGGGTCCGAAACCTGAGGATCATCCTCATAGCTGCCAGGAAGCAATATGTCCTAGAAGGACCGCTAGGTGCCGCTCCCGTCCCAGAAAACCAAGACGTTATGAACGCTTGGCAAACTCGTGCTGATGATTACTCCCTCGTTCAGTGCGGCATGCTTTACAGCTTAGAACCGGGGCTCCAAAAGCGTTTTGAGCATCACGGAGCATATGAGATGTTCGAAGAGCTGAAACTAGTTTTCCAAGCTCATGCCCGGGTCGAGAGATATGATGTCTCCGACAAGTTCTACAGTTGTAAGATGGAGGAGAACAGTTCTGTCAGTGAACACATCCTGAAGATGTCTGGGTTGCACGCACGTATGACCCAGTTGAACATTAACCTCCCAGATGAGGCGGTCATTGACAGAATCCTCCAGTCGCTCCCACCAAGCTACAAGAGCTTTGTGATGAACTACAACATGCAGGGGATGGTAAAGACCATTCCTGAAGTGTTCTCGATGCTGAAGTCAGCAGAGGCTGAAATCAAGAAAGAACATCAAGTGTTGATGGTCAATAAGACCACTAAGTTCAAGAAGGGCAAGGGTAAGAAGAACTTCAAGAAGGACGGCAAAGATGTTGCCGCGCCCGGTAAGCCTGTTGCCGGGAAGAAGTCAAAGAATGGACCCAAGCCTGAGACTGAGTGCTTTTATTGCAAGGGGAAGGGGCACTGGAAGCGGAACTGCCCCAAATACTTAGCGGATAAGAAGGCCGGCAACACCAAAGGTATATTTGATATACATGTAATTGATGTGTACCTTACCAGTACTCGAGGTAACTCCTGGGTATTTGATACCGGTGCCGTTGCTCACATATGTAACTCACAGCAGGAGCTGCGGAATAAACGGAGACTGGCGAAGGACGAGGTGACGATGCGCGTCGGGAATGGCTCCAGGGTCGATGTGATCGCCGTCGGCACGCTGCCTCTACATTTACCTACGGGATTAGTTTTAAACCTCAATAATTGTTATTTAGTGCCAAGTTTGAGCATGAACATTGTATCTGGATCTCGTTTAATACGAGATGGCTACTCATTTAAGTCTGAGAATAATGGTTGTTCGATTTATATGAGAGATATGTTTTATGGTCATGCTCCGATGGTCAATGGTTTATTCTTGATGAATCTCGAGCGTAATATTACACATGTTCATAGTGTGGATGCCAAAAGATGTAAAGTTGATAACGATAGTCCCACATACTTGTGGCACTGCCGCCTTGGTCACATTGGTGTCAAGCGCATGAAGAAGCTCCATGCTGATGGACTTTTAGAGTCTCTTGATTATGAATCATTTGACACATGCGAACCTTGCCTCTTAGGCAAAATGACCAAGACTCCGTTCTCCGGAACAATGGAGCGAGCAACCAACTTGTTGGAAATCATACATACCGATGTGTGCGGTCCAATGAGCGTTGAGGCTCGCGGAGGATATCGTTATGTTCTCACTCTCACTGACGACTTGAGTAGATATGGGTATGTCTACTTAATGAAACACAAGTCTGAGACCTTTGAAAAGTTCAAGGAATTTCAGAGTGAGGTAGAGAATCAACATGACCGTAAGATAAAGTTCCTACGATCAGATCGTGGGGGCGAATACTTAAGTCACGAATTTGGTACACACTTAAGAAAATGTGGAATCGTTTCACAACTCACGCCGCCTGGAACACCTCAGCGAAACGGTGTGTCCGAACGTCGTAATCGCACTCTATTGGATATGGTGCGGTCTATGATGTCTCTTACCGATTTACCGCTATCATTTTGGGGATACGCTCTAGAGACAGCTACATTCACTTTAAATAGGGCACCGTCTAAATCCGTTGAGACGACACCGTATGAATTATGGTTTGGGAAGAAACCTAAGCTGTCGTTTCTAAAAGTTTGGGGATGCGATGCTTATGTCAAGAAACTTCAACCTGAAAAGCTCGAACCCAAGTCGGAAAAATGCGTATTCATAGGATACCCTAAGGAAACTGTCGGGTATACCTTCTACTTAAGATCCGAAGGCAAGATCTTTGTTGCCAAGAACGGATGCTTTCTGGAGAAAGAGTTTCTCTCGAAAGAAGTAAGTGGGAGGAAAGTAGAACTCGATGAAGTACTACCTCTCGAACGGGAAAGTGGTGCAGCGCAGGAAACCATTCCTGTAATGCCCACACCAACTGAAGAGGAAAATGTTGATGATGATCAAGGTACTTCAGATCTAGTTGCTACTGAATTTCGAAGGTCCACAAGGACACGTTCTGCACCAGAGTGGTACGGCAACCCTGTCATGGAAATCATGTTGCTGGACAACAATGAACCTTCGAACTATGAAGAAGCAATGGCGGGCCCGGATTCCAACAAATGGCTTGAGGCCATGAAATCCGAGATAGGATCCATGTATGAAAACAAAGTATGGACTTTGACAGACTTGCCCGATGATCGGCGAGCGATAGAAAATAAATGGATTTTTAAGAAGAAGACGGACGCGGATGGTAATGTTACCATCTATAAAGCTCGACTTGTCGCTAAGGGTTATCGACAAGTTCAAGGGATTGACTACGACGAGACATTCTCTCCCGTGGCGAAGCTTAAGTCCGTCCGAATCATGTTAGCAATTGCCGCATACTATGATTATGAGATATGGCAGATGGACGTCAAAACGGCATTCCTTAATGGACATCTTAAGGAAGAGCTGTATATGATGCAGCCGGAAGGTTTTGTCGTTCCTCAGAACGCTAACAAAGTATGCAAGCTCCAGCGATCCATTTATGGACTGGTGCAAGCATCTCGGAGTTGGAACATTCGCTTTGATGAGATGATCAAAGCGTTTGGGTTTACGCAGACTTATGGAGAAGCCTGCGTTTACAAGAAAGTGAGTGGGAGCTCTGTAGCATTTCTCCTATTATATGTAGATGACATACTCTTGATGGGAAATGATACGAAACTCCTGGACAGCATTAAGGCCTACTTGAACAAGTGTTTTTCAATGAAGGACCTTGGAGAAGCTGCTTATATATTAGGCATCAAGATCTATAGAGATAGATCAAGACGCCTCATAGGTCTTTCACAAAGCACATACCTTGATAAGATTTTGAAGAGGTTCAAAATGGATCAGTCCAAGAAGGGGTTCTTGCCTATGTTACAAGGTGTGAGATTGAGCTCGGCTCAGTCACCGACCACGGCAAAAGATAAAGAAGAGATGAGTGTCATCCCCTATGCTTCAGCCATAGGATCTATTATGTATGCCATACTGTGTACCAGACCCGATGTAAACCTTGCCGTAAGTTTGGTTGCAAGATACCAGAGTAACCCCGGCAAGGAACACTGGACAGCGGTCAAGAATATCCTGAAGTACCTGAAAAGGACAAAGGACATGTTTCTCGTTTATGGAGGAGATGAAGAGCTCGTCGTAAAGGGTTACGTCGACGCTAGCTTCGACTCAGATCTGGATGACTCTAAGTCACAAACCGGATACGTGTATATGTTGAATGGTGGAGCAGTAAGCTGGTGCAGCTGCAAGCAGAGCGTCGTGGCGGGATCTACATGTGAAGCGGAGTACATGGCAGCCTCGGAGGCAGCGCATGAAGCGATTTGGATGAAGGAGTTCATCACCGACCTAGGAGTCATACCCAATGCGTCGGGGCCGATCAAACTCTTCTGTGACAACACTGGAGCTATTGCCCTTGCCAAGGAGCCCAGGTTTCACAAGAAGACCAGGCACATCAAGCGTCGTTTCAACTCCATCCGTGAAAATGTTCAAGATGGAGACATAGAGATTTGCAAAGTGCACACGGATCTGAATGTCGCAGATCCGTTGACTAAACCTCTCTCGCGTGCAAAACATGATCAACACCAGAACTCTATGGGTGTTCGATTCATCACAATGTAACTAGATTGGTGACTCTAGTGCAAGTGGGAGACTGTTGGAAATATGCCCTAGAGGCAATAATAAAAGGATTATTATATTTCAATGTTCATGATAATTGTCTTTTGTTCATGCTATAACTGTATTATCCGGAAATCGTAATACACGTGTGAACACTTAGACCCAATGAGTCCCTAGTGAGCCTCTAGTTGACTAGCTCGTTATGATCAATAGATAGTCATGGTTTCCTGACTATGGACATAGGATGTCGTTGATAACGGGATCACATCATTAGGAGAATGATGTGATGGACAAGACCCAATCATAAGCATAGCATAAAAGATCGTATAGTTCGTTTGCTAGAAGCTTTGCCAATGTCAAGTATCTATTCCTTCGACCATGAGATCGTGTAACTCCCGGTTACCGTAGGAGTGCCTTGGGTGTATCAAACGTCACAACGTAACTGGGTGACTATAAAGGTGCATTACAGGTATCTCCGAAAGTATCTGTTGGGTTGACACGGATCGAGACTGGGATTTGTCACTCCGTATAACGGAGAGGTATCTCTGGGCCCACTCGGTAATGCATCATCATAATGAGCTCAATGTGACCAAGGTGTTGGCCACGGGATCATGCATTACGGTACGAGTAAAGTGACTTGCCGGGTAACGAGACTGAACAAGGTATTGGGATACCGACGATCGAGTCTCGGGCAAGTAACGTACCGATTGACAAAGGGAATTGTATACAGGGTTTGATCGAATCCTCGACATCGTGGTTCAACCGATGAAATCATCGAGGAGCATGTGGGAGCCAACATGGATATCCAGACCCCGCTGTTGGTTATTGCCCGAGAGTCGTCTCGGTCATGTCTGCGTGTCTCCCGAACCCGTAGGGTCTACACACTTAAGGTTCGGTGACGCTAGGGTTAGTAGGAAGTCAAGTATGTGACTACCGAATGATGTTCGGAGTCCCGGATGAGATCCCGGACGTCACGAGGAGTTCCGGAATGGTCCGGAGGTAAAGATTTATATATGGGAAGTCCTGTTTCGAGCATCGGGACAAGTTTCGGGGTTATCGGTATTGTACCGGGACCACCGGAGGGGTCCCGGGGGCCCACCGGGTGGGGCCACCTGCCCCGGGGGGCCACATGGGCTGTAGGGGGTGCGCCTTGGCCTGCATGGGCCAAGGGCACCAGCCCCACATAGGCCCATGCGCCTAGGGTTCAAGGGGGCAAGAGTCCTAGGAGGGGAAGGCACCTCCTAGGTGCCTTGGGGGGGAGGGAAACCCCCCCTTGGCCGCCGCCCCCCTAGGAGATTGGATCTCCTAGGGCCGGCCACCCCCCCTTGGCCCTCCTATATATAGTGGGGGAGAGGAGGGACTTCATACCTTGAGTCCTTGGCCTTTGGTTGCCTCCTTCTCCCTCCCCAACACCTCTCCTCCTCCGTTGTGTGCTCGGCGAAGCCCTGTCGGAGTACTGCTTCTCCACCATCACCACGCCGTCGTGCTGCCGGTGGAGCTGTCTTCCTCAACCTCTCCTTCCCCCTTGCTGGATCAAGAAGGAGGAGACGTCGCTCGTCCCGTACGTGTGTTGAACACGGAGGTGCTGTCCGTTCAGCACTTGGCATCGGTGATCTGAATCACGTTCGAGTACGACTACATCATCACCTTGCAAGCTTCCGCGCGCGATCTACAAGTGGTATGTAGATGCAAACTCTCTCCCATGACTCGTTGCTTGGATGAACTCATAGATGGATCTTGGTGAAGCCGTAGGGAAATTTTAATTTTCTGCAACGTTCCCCAACATCTTGTGTGTGCTTCACTCTATGTCTATGGATATCCTTGTTTGTTCCTTGTGGGACTAACCCATGTAGGAAAGTTGAAAGTGCAACTCACTCCAAAGGATTGCTCCAAATGATCTACATCAACATTGAGTATCCACATCTTCAACACCTACATGAAGTCATCATCAACAAAACCCAAGGTTAGTTCATCCCTCTAAGGGGGGATCTCACATCTAGGGGGAGCTTAACTCTAAGAATTGAGTCAAAGCAACTCTAATGGTGTGAACACATCAATGCATTATGTAAAAGTGGTAACCCCACTTGAGCTTAAACGATGAGTATGACCTATGATCAAATGTTCTCATTTGACTCCTAAGTCAATATACTCATATATAAATGACCTAGTCATCGCCAATTTTTTGATAGATGCTAGAATTGGTTGTGCATGCTTTGCCACATATTTCATTTGCCACTTTATTGTGTGAGCATGTTGGTGCATATTTTACTCATTCAAGGACATCCACTTGTTGTTTTGATTGTTTGGGTTATTTTCTTTTTTCCAAGTGGATGGACAAGAATGCCTAAGAACTTTATCTAGCTATCTATGCTTTCCTTATCTCAAACTCTATTCATGCTATATCACAAAATTTGATCAAGTCAGATTCGAACCACTCTATGTGAGGAGCACTCAGAGTCCCCGATTCGTCATAGACTTAAACTTCCAAAACCTCTTTGTGACTCTCGGTCTGACCGATTCCTCCATTTCGGTCCTACCGAGATCATTAAGTTGATATGAGTTTTCAATCTCGGTGCAACCGATATGAACTTTTCGGTCACACCGATTTGCTGTAACTATACACATTTATGCATCTCGGTGCCACCGAGTTGTTCCACTCGGTCACACCGACAGGGTCAGGCTATATATAGTCAAGGGCAAAATTTTGGAAATTTCTTCGAAACCTCTTCGCCCGCGCAATAGCTCACTCTGCCATCAAAGGTCTCCGGATCGTCTCCTCGTCGCCAGCAGCCTCCTGTCACTAGTGTCCGCCGCCGTCAATGGATTTCGCCCCCGCCGTTGCCGCCGTAGCGAGTTCGTCACCAAGCTAGGGTATGAAATCGATCTTTGTGCTATCCTCGTCTGATTCCTAGCACATTGTGTTCCTATTGAATCCTTCCACGATTGAAACAATCCTATCCAGCCAAAGTAATCCGTAGAGTAGATGAGATTCAAAATTTTAGGGTTAGGTTTCCGCCGAAACCATCTCGGACCCACCGAGTTGAAAAACTCGGTCTCACCGATTTGGCTCATGCCATTGCACTAGTAACTCTCGGTCTGACCGAGAATTACTAATCGGTGCGACCGATTTTAGGACTTTGTGAAACCCTAGCAGTCTCGGTGCCACCAAATTGTGACTCGGTCCAACCGAGATCATTAGTTTAGGTTCCAAAACTGCTTCGGTATCACCGAGTTTGAAAATCGGTTGATCCAAAATGCTTTCTGTGGAAAACTAAAACTGAATTTTTGAATCATTCTTTTGCAAAAATCTCTGCATTTTCTGATGCTCATCCATTCTATCTCATCTATAACTCTTCACAGGGTTAGCAGTCAGTGTTAGCAGCATGTCAGACCAGAGTGACAGCCAGAACAGGTCAGAAGAGTAGATTGACATGAGCAAGGGCACTAGTCCCTCAAGCTCTACAGATGAAGGGAGCAGAAGCACTCCTAGCAACCTGCCCAAGGCAAGAGAACCTCAGACTCAAAGGATGAGGACTATAAAGCTGAAGAAGATGAGGCTACTTCCAAGAAAGTAGTGCTCAAGAAGGAATATGGCTCTGCACATAGCACAAAGCCTGGACTGAGAAAGAAAGTTCCTGCCAAGAGGACACCAATGCCCAAAGTCAGAAAGTCCACTCAAGTGCCAGCACAGACAGAACCCAAAGAGGCACCTGCAAAGAAAGTCACTACTTCCAAATCTCAGAAAGTTCCTACTGGAGAGACAATGAAGTTTACAATTGAATCAGAGGATGAAGGTGCTCAGGACAAGAAGAAGATAGCAAGAACCACAAATGCCCAGGTTCTTGGAAAGCCCTCTATGAGAAGAGATTCTGGAGAGGAAGAAGAGGTTGTTGCACCAGCACCTAAGGCACCTAAGCTTATGGGTGATGCTATAAGATCAGGAGCTGCAACATCTAAGCCCAAGGAAGCACCCAAAGCTGCCTCCAAGGCCAAGCAAATACCAAAGAGGAATACTAGGAGTATTCCAGCTGCTGAAAAGAACAAGGCCCTAGTGCCAAATGTTGCTGATGAAGAAGATGAAGAAGGACAGGTCCTAAGGAAGCTCAAGCCCAAGATACCAGACCACAATGATGCCCATCCTGTGGCTGAGGACATGAGGATCAGGAAGGACTCGGGGCTGAGGTTGTGGAGGATGGAAGATCCATATGCCTCAAGGAGAAGAACTGCTGTTGACTACAGGTTCCATACAAAGGAACAGCAGGACTTCTATGAGACAATTCTGTTGGATAAGAAGCCCATAGTTTGTGACATGAGGTGGGTCGACTGGACCTACATCAAGGACAATGAAGAGCACTATCCTGGAGTGCAAGAAAGCTTTGTTGCTTGTGGAGTTGCTGATTTTGTTGGACAAAAGTTCACCCACTGGAATGATGAACTTATCATGCAATTCTACTCCATAGCACATTTTTACCCAGATGGAAGAATTGTATGGATGTCTGAAGGTACAAGGTACCAATCCACTGTTGAAGAATGGGCAAGTCTGATAAATGCCCCAAAGGAAAATGAGGATGACCTGGATATTTATGCAAAGAACGAGATGGATCACAATTCCATGGCACACATGTACAAGGAGATCCCAGACAAGGCAGCTGAGACACACAAGTTCGGATCAGTCCACTTTCTGCTGTCAGGGCTACCCACTATCAATTGGATTCTGAGGCACACTTTGTTGCCCAAGTCTGGTGACCATAACATGATCAGAGGGCATGCCATCAACATGTTGCATGTGTTTGATGTGCCACAAAAGTTCAAAGTCATGAGCCTTATGATTGAAACCATAAAAAGGACTGCAGCAGATCAGAAGAGGAGTTGTGGATAAGCACCTCAGATTCAGGAATTGATCAACTCAAAGATGGGCACAGGGAAATATCAATTGGATAAGGAACATTTTCCACTCTATCGAGACTTTGAGGACAATGAGGTTGTCATGAATGAGAATGACCCATCATCAGTTCAAGCTCAAGAGAAGAAAGAGAAGGCAAAGAAGGAGAAGGCTGCCAGGATGCCAACTCAAGAGGAGGCATCTGAATATTTCTTGAAGAACAAGCAGGAGCAGCTTGGTTACTTGATAGCATCAACACTGAGGACTGAGAAGGGACTGGCCACCCTCACTCAGAATCAGGAGAGCCTGGAGAGAATCATCAAATTCCATGACCTTGATGTCAAAATAACTGAGATACAGTCAGTTGTGGAGCAGCTGCAGGATGACATGCAGGAGAGGCAGGGCAAGACTACAACTAATGTGTTTGCCAGAGTGCCTAGAGCCCAGAGATCAGTTGCAATGCATGTGACAGACACTAGAGCAACATCTTCAGCACCAGCTACAACCCCTTCAGCTCCAGTGCAACCAGCTCCAGCATCAACTCCAGCACCCTGTACTTCAACTGAAGCCTTCGTCCTTGGAGTTATCCGGACACCACCACCAGAAGATCAAGCCTGAGAGTCGATCTAGCACTATGCATTTTCTATGAACTTTTTGGTAACTTGTTGCCAAAGGGGGAGAAAAATATATAGATCATAGGCTTCGAGAGAGAGAGAGAGTGTTGCTTTTGTTCTCTCTTGCTTTATTTGGTGGTTAAACTTGTTGCTTTTGTTTGCTTGAGATACTATGCTTGTGAGACATTGATGATCATGTGTTTGACCATAAGCTACACTTATGCATGTTTGATGATATTATGTTATCTATCCTATGTGATCATTCACTTTGCTTGGTGATGAGTGCATGTATTCAATGTTTATTATTTTGAGCGCACCACCAAGATGTATGTGACATGGAAGAGTAACCCATGAGCCTAATTCATTGTGCATTTGCAGTCCAAAGCAAATCTTAAAACTATGCACAAATTTAGGGGGAGCTCTTGCTTATCACATACTTCTCAAAGCGACGATGTTATTCAATCTTATTATCATTTGTCGAAGCTTTGATCTATATGTTGTCATCAATTACCAAAAAGGGGGGAGATTGAAGGTGCAACTATCCCTAGGTGGTTTTGGTAATTCATAACAACATATAGCTCATTGAGCTAATGCTATTCCAAGACTATTATTTCAGGAAAGCTCAATGAATGGCATGGCATGGATGATGAAAGTGGATCCCTCAAAACACTAAGGACAAAGGATTGGCTCAAGCTCAAAAGCTCAAGACTCTTCATTTTATATTTTAGTGATCCAAGATCACATTGAGTCTATAGGAAAAGCCAATACTATTAAGGAGGGATGAGGTGTTGCTTAATGAGCCTCTTGCTTCATGTGCTTTGTGATATGCTCCAAAACCCTCAGCTACTTTCCCACATCCACAAATGACCTAAACCCAAAGCCAAAATCGGTCACACCGATTCTTCCTATCCAGCGCCACCGATTCCAAAAGTCATAGCCACTGCCACAAACCCTAAGCAAATCGGTCTTACCGATAGGGATCTCGGTCTCACCGAGATGGGATTGTAATCTCTCTATTTCCCTTCATAACATTTCGGTCTAACCGAAGTGAGCGATCGGTCCCACTGAGATTGCAATGTAAACTCTCTGTTCCCTTTTGTAACATTTCGGTCTCACCGAAAAGAGCAAATCGGTCCCACCGAGTTTACCTAAACAACTCTCTGGAAAGCTTATTACCAAATCGGTCTCACCGAGTTTGTGTAATCGGTCTTACCGAGATTACGTTATGCCCTAACCCTAACCGAATCGGTCTCACCGAGATGCATGTCAGTCCCACCGAAAATCACTAACGGTCACTAGGTTTACTAAATCAGTCCGACCGAGTCTGTTGAATCGGTCCTACCGAGTTTGGTAAATTGTGTGTAACGGTTAGATTTTGTGTGGAGGCTATATATACCCCTCCACCTCCTCTTCATTCGTAGAGAGAGCCATCAGAACAAACCTACACTTCCAACTTACCATTTTTAAGAGAGAACTACCTACTCATGTGTTGAGGCCAAGATATTCCATTCCTACCATATGAATCTTGATCTCTAGCCTTCCCCAAGTTGCTTTCCACTCAAATCTTCTTTCCACTAGATCCAAAACCTATGAGAGAGAGTTGAGTGTTTGGGAGACTGTCATTTGAAGCACAAGAGCAAGGAGTTCATCATCAACGCACCATTTGTTACTTCTTGGAGAGTGGTGTCTCCTAGATTGGCTAGGTGTCACTTGGGAGCCTCCGACAAGATTGTGGAGTTGAACCAAGGAGTTTGTAAGGGCAAGGAGATCGCCTACTTCATGAAGATCTACCGCTAGTGAGGCAAGTCCTTCGTGGGCGACGGCCATGGTGGGATAGACAAGGTTGCTTCTTCGTGGACCCTTCGTGGGTGGAGCCCTCCGTGGACTCGCGCAACCGTTACCCTTCGTGGGTTGAAGTCTCCATCAACGTGGATGTACGATAGCACCACCTATCGGAACCACGCCAAAAACATCCGTGTCTCCAATTGAGTTTGAATCCTCCAAACTCGTCCCTTTACTTTCTTGCAAGTTGCATGCTTTAATTTCCGCTGCCTATATACTCTTTGCATGCTTGCTTGAATAGTGTGATGATTGCTTGACTTGTCCTAAAGTAGCTAAAATCTGCCAAACTCTAAAATTGGGAAAAGGTTAAGTTTTCAATTGGTCAAGTAGTCTAATCACCCCCCCCCCCTCTAGACATACTTCAAGGTCCTACAAGAACGCTACGTACGCTTCGACCAGGTGGGTCCCGACTGTCAGGCACTTCCTTGCCTGCGAAGATGTAGCTGGTGGGTCCCAGCAGTTAGGGGGCGAATCGTTTTTTTTTGCTCGGACGCACTTCCTTGCGTGCGAAGATGTAGCTGGTGGGTCCCAGCAGTCAGGGGGGCGAATCGTTTTTTTGCCCGGACGCACTTCCTTGCGTGCGAAGATGTAGCTGGTGGGTCCCAACAGTCAGGGGGGCGAATCATTTTTTTTACCCGGACGCACTTCCTTGTGTGCGAAGGTGTAGCTGGTGGGTCCCAGCAGTCAGGGGGGAAACGTTTTTTTGTGAAATATGGTGGCCCGTCCGGTGGGTCCCCGCTGTCAGGTGCAGGAATAATTATTTTGCATGTAATAAGGAGGCACTTCCTTGCTGCGACCGTGGACCTAGCTGTCAGCCTCTCCACGTACAGTCAACGTCTGATGGAAGTCGTTCCTTGACCACATTGACCATGCCACGCCGAGAGCGCCAGGGCGGTGGATGATGGCGAGGCCTAGGAAGGGGACGACGCGGAGCCGGGGAAGACGCGACAGTGGATGCCCACGCGTAGAGGAGTACGAGGGTTCACTGGTTCGCTGAGGTGTGAGGCTGCTGTCACCGCAGAATAACAGGGGGTGTAGGTGAGTAGAGGGATGGCCTGGCCAGCGGTGGGAGTAGTAGGGGGTGGTGAGGCATCCGCCGCATCATAGCTGGCCACGGGAGGCAGGAGCACGAGGCACGACCGGCGCTGGTTTGGGAGGCTGGAGCAAGAAGACCAGAGGTTGAAGAAGCACTACAGTCGTTGGATGGACATTGTACGGTCACTGGAGCTAGAATCGTGCATATTGACTAAGTTGACAAAGCCCTCCGTCCCCGTCAACTTAGTAGGCCCACAAGTCAGCCTGCCACTATACTGGGTCCCAGCTAACAGGGGGAGTATTCATTTTTTTGTGCGTAATAAGGAGGCACTTCCTTGCGTGCGAAGATATAGCTGATGGGTCCGAGCTGTCAGCGGCAGTAATGTTCTTTTCGCGAAATACAGAGGCCCTTTTGGTGGGTCCCTGATGTCAGCTGGAGGAATCAGTATTTTGCGTGTAATAAGGAGGCATTTCCTTGCGTGCGGCCGTGGACCCAGCTGTCGGCCTCTCCACGTACAGTCCACTTCAGATGCATGTCGGTCGTTGACCACGTTGACCAGTCCGCGCCGGGAGCACCAGGGCGGTGGACGACGGAGAGGCCTAGAAAGGGAACGACACGGAGGCAGGGAAGACTCGGAAGTTGTTTCCCACACGGAGGGGAGTACGACTGTACAAGGGTTTACAGGTTCGTCTGCCGTCGCCGGAGAATAACAGCAGGTGTGAATTAGTAGAGGGATGGCTAGGCCACCGATGGGAGTACAGTGGGGAGGTGAGGCCGCGGCAGCACAGCCGGCCGCAGGGAGGAGGGAGCAGGCAGTCCTGCCGGTGCTTGTTTGAGCGGCTGGAGCAGGAAGAGCAGAGATTGAAGAAGCACGATGGCCGTTGGATGGACATCCAACAGTCACTGCTTCTGCGTCAACCTTTTTTTTAGGAAAGCCTCATATCTGTGGAAAACAGCATACAACCCATCTGCCATTATTTCTAATAATTTACAGCCCATTTGCTAATTCTTAAGGTTTTTTTGGAGCTCATATTATTTTGATTAGCATTACAGCCCATATTGTGGCCACGGTTAAAAAATTATACGAAATTTTGCATATTTCGGTGCGGTCTGAACTGTTTTTAATCCCGAAATTTCGACTCACATTCAAACTGATTTTAAAAATAAATGTATATCAATATAAAATCCAACAAATTCTCCACGCATAAAAATGAATGTAATTTAAAATCTCAAAATGAAAAAAAGATATTTGAAACTAATTACCGGTTTGATGTATTTTAAAAATGTACAGCCCATTTCTCATTACAGATAGGCCATTTTCTCGGCCAGCCGAATGAAGTTCTCCTCGTCTTGAAAGATTTGCAGCCCAACAGGCCTGACAAAGCGACTTACTTGGCAAATCACAAAAAAACTGGGTTGTGGCCGTGGAAACAGCTGTCAGCCTCTCCACGTACAGTACTCTTCCGATGGAAGTCGGTCGTTAACCACATTGACCACGCCGCACTGAGAGCACCAAGGCGGTGGACGACGGCGAGGCCTAGGAAGGGGACAACGCGGAGCCGGGGAAGACGCGGCAGTGGATGCCCACGCGGAGAGGAGTACGAGGGTTCACTGGTTCAGCTGCGGCGTGAGGCTGCCGTCGCCGCAGAATAATATGGGGTGTGGGTGAGTAGAGGGATACCCTGGGCCAGCGGTGGGAGAAGTAGGGGGCGGTGAGGCCTCCGCGGCATCACAGCCGGCCACGAGAGGCAGGAGCACGCGGCACGACCGGCGCTGCTTTGGGCGGCTGGAGCAAGAAGACCAGAGGTTGAAGAAGCACTATGGCCATTGGATGGACATCGTACGGTCACTGGAGCTAGAATCATTCATATTGACTTAGTTGACAAAGCCCTCCGTCCTCGTCAACTTAGTAGGCCCACAAGTCAGCCACCCACTATGGTGGGTCCCAGCTAGCAGGGGTATTCATTTTTTGGTGCGTAATAAGGAGGCACTTCCTTGCGTGCGAAGATGTAGCTGGTGGGTACGACCTGTCAGTGAGGGGAACGTTTTTTTCGCGAAATACAGAAGCCCTTCCCACGTACAGTGCACGTGCAGTGCGTAATAAGGAGGAACTTTCCTTGCGTGCGACCATGGACCTCGTGGGTCCCAGCCGTCAGGCTCTCCACGTACAGTCCTCTTCTGATGACTCTCGTATGTTGACCACGCCGCGCCGAGCGCACCGAGGCGATTGACGACAGCGAGGCCCCAGACTGTAACGACCCGGAGATGGGGAAGACGCGGCAGTGGTGTCACAGACGGAGAGGAGTGGGAAACTTGACTGGTTCGGGTGCGGGGTGGGCCTACACTCGGGAGAGAATAACATGAGGTGCAGAGTGGAGGGATGGCCTGGCCGTCGGCGGGGTAGCGTTTCGCTGAGGAGCGCAAAACAACGCTGCTGGACGCCGAAGGCTGGAGTAGGTGGTTCCGGCAGCAATGGGGGAAGAAGACGAGAGATTGAAGAAGAATGCCGGCCGTTGGATGTAAATACAACGCCTTCTTAGGCTTTGACCTACTGGCCCACATGTCAGCCAGTCCATTTGTTTTTTTAGTCCATTTGGTGGGCTGGGTGAAACAATGTTGTAGCATCTATGCAGCCCGTTTAAATCCCATTTGCATTTTTCTCGAAATCCGCGGACTTGCTGGGCTGGGTGAAAATATCATGTTGGGCTAGACGGATAAATGTTATAAAAACATAAACACATGATTGCACGTCAGTAAAATCTTTGCAAGCTTATGTACGCAATCACTAGGAGTTAACTTGGCAAGTTATATATAAACAATTATTATTATTATTTTGTAAGAACTTTCAACTTACGAAATAAAATATCATTTTAATTTGATGAGTTAATAGTACATGGGGTATTATTATTTTTTAGGCTTGACGTGGGACAGTTGAGTTGGTTCTAGGGGAAAGTACTAGGAGAAAACTAAGTTTACATCGAAAAAGAAAGTGGGATAAAATTCAGAGACCTGCTAGGTCCACCTGAGGAGAGGAATATGTTGGAAGGAAGGAGATTCAAAGCACGGCAGCCGAGCGAACTAGTTTTTTTTACGGACAAGTGAACTAGTTTACATACATAAGCAAATAGCCACTAAAAAAGCAATCACGTTAATGGGTTCTTAAAAGAAATATTTCGGACAAAACAGATAATTACGACACATATGCTAATGCATGAAACACTCAGATGATAAAGGTGCTTATAAACAGATAAAGTACAACATCTAGACCTTCCTGGCACGCTTGATCATGACGCTGCGGCTGTCTGTGTACTCGTCGGTTACGGGAAGCAGGCACGCCCTCATGTCCAAGATCTGCCTGTACATGTCGTAGCATGTGTATGCATCCTTGGCCGCGTAGGTTATGTAGGCTAGATTCAGAGGTACCTTCCACGTGTTCAGGTCGTCTTCTTTCATGTTGGCGTATCAGGGGTCGATGATGGTCTCAGCGAGGTCAACCACGGAGTCCTTCTCCTGCCCTTTGCTGATGATCTTGTATTGCTTCTGGATGTCGACAAGCTTGTTGCACCAGAGGGCCGAATCGTCGCGTTCTTCCTTCTCTCCACCGTAGCGAAGGTGCAGTCGGCGCTGCCGATGAAATGGGCGAATTCTCCAGAACCTGGTGCAGCCATAGGACTGAGGCGAGGCAGAGCTTCACCGAGTCCGTATCGTTGGTGTACATCACATTCAACTTGGTGCAGCCATAGGACTGAACGGGGAACTAACTCCTTGCTGAAGTCCATATCCAGCAGGCTCACCCCTCGGATCGCCATTGGAGTCTCTTCGAGTGAACGAGTGTGTAGGCGGCGGCGGCAGTTCGTTTTTCAGCTCTTAGGGAACTGGATTCAACAGTAAGCTGAGTGTGTACAGCCGACAACAGTTACTACCCCTCCCTCGTCCGCTGCACGCCCGACAGAAGATGCACCCTCGACGTATTCAAACGCCTCCATTAAGAAACCTACTCCGGCCACACGTCGGTTCATGAGCGGGTCTGTATTGGTACTATAATAGCAGGAGTTAGTGGTCACTTTACTTAAATTTAATTAGCTTCAATAGAAATTTATACTTAAAACAAGCAATGCATTGGCTCGTTCTATCAGTGCCACGAGATCAACATGCACAACAATTAGAATTATTATTCTCAGGATGCACACGATCAGCACATTTGTCGCACTTTCACAAAGATAATACTACCAAGTTTGAACCGTTTGTTATGGTTGTTGTCCTCTGCATCATCATGCCGTGTTTCCCAGCTTGCAAGATTCAGAACCAACAAATAAGATCCAAATAATAAGTACAACAAAGATGCCTACACATCTCATTGATTTCCAGCTTGCAAGATTCAGAACCAACAAATAAGATCCAAATAATAAGTACAACAAAGATGCCTACACATCTCATTGATTCCCAGCTTGCAAGATTCAAAACCAACAAATAAGATTCAAATAATAAGCACAGCAAAGATGCCTACACGTCTCATTGATTCCCAGCTCGCAAGATTCAGAACCAACCCATTAGAGCCTTTTGATAAAGTGAATATCGGGATTAAATCCATCTTGGCTAGCCATGTCATACAATCGAAGAATTTGGCGAATGCTCTTGACCGTCACAACATCTGTAGTTGAGTATTCCTATTTGCACAGCATGTTTGCACAGCACAAACAAGGAGACAGGAGAGCATGATTTCACTTTAATAGCGGCCTCCTTGAACTCAACCTCCAGCTCCACTAGGATGAGGTCTGCGTGGAGTTCCATGATTCAATTCATGCGCCTTTTTCTGCGGTTCACCTGAAATGAAGCAAAGATTGCATCATTCAGCTAGCAAGAAGTACTTGCTCTTGTGAGCTGGCAGGTTCTTCTTTAGTAGTTGCAGTAAAATTGAGGAACATTAAGGTTGGCTGTCCGGCTCATGTAAGGTGCAACTATAATTTTCTTATCCTTTTGTGCAGTTCCACTAAAATAAAGTGCCATTGTGGTGACAGTGACGGCTCCATCTTGCAAAGGCTAATAAAATGTTGCACGAGATTACCACCAGAACTTGACGGAGACACTCATTCCAAAAAAAAGTGTTTTGTGCAGTTCACCAAAAGGTCACAATAGCAACAAGGTGAAATGGATATCCCTATCTGCACAAAATGATAGAAAGTAAACCGTTGCTGGTCAATAAGAATGTACGAAACATATACAAAATGAAAAGAAGCATCTTAATTATGTTCATGGCAATCACGCAAGGACAGTAGAAATTTTAAAACGTCAGCAATGCTTCATGTTACCAGAAGCATTACGATCAACAATGAGATTCCTCGGATATGGGATTACTTTAATAGTGGCATTGCTTGTTTACCAGACACAGTAAATCAACAACAGCTAAAGACTTGGTTTAAGGGCATGGGACCGTGGGGACACCAGGACACTTAGCAGCGTAAAGGAGCAACTTACTTATCATACTGGGGAAAATAGCAGGAGTGCCATTTGTAACACAGTTTAATTGCATATTATCACTAGAGGCATTAGATTAACAATAACACTGGTTAGACATGTCCCTAAGGTAATAGTGTGATCGCTTCATTTTACATGCGCCCTTACATTAACAACAGCAAAAGGTTGGTATAAGGACATGCGATAGTGGACGCATCAGCACAATGTACCTACAAGGAGGCATAAAGTGGTGATGCCGAGCTTGTTCACGCTATGTGAGGGCAGCAAACATAATCCTGGAGACCTTGTACTATGTGAGGGCAGCAAATCTAATCCTGGAGACCTTTTACTATGTGAGGGCAGCAAATCTAATCCTGGAGACCTTTTACTATGTGAGGGCAGCAAATCTAATCCTGGAGACCTTTTACTATGTGAGGGCAGCAAATCTAATCTTGAGACCTTTAACTATGTGAGGGCAGCAAATCTAATCCTGAGACCTTTTACTATGTGAGCGTAGCAAATCTAATCCTGGAGACCTTTTACTATGTGATGGTAGAAAATCTAATCCTGGACATACTCTGTTGACTTGTCCACCAGCTGCCACTTTCTATCCTTTTTTCAACCAATAATAGATCTGTTCCTTATCCAGTTTGTACTGCGTTTTCCCATTATTTCCCTTTTCAACCAAGAGACCGGTTGGGTATCCGGTCTCTACTACTTTCACCATATTATTTCCTCTTTGAATCAAGTCCTAGATTCATGCTACAACTTTCCCCCCTTTCTTCGTTGTTTGAACAAAGCCCTAGATTCGAATGCATGAAGTAGCTTTACCTCTAATAATACTAAAAATTTAGGTGGCTTTGGAAGAGCTGATGGGAGTAGAAAAAGATGCACATGGAGACACGTGGGGAGCTAGGGCAGTAGAGCAAGGCCGCTTTCGAAGAACTTATACCTGAGGGTCGCCGGGATGTCGGCGGCGGCAGGTCAGATCTGCGGACAATACGACAGGGAGGAAGAAGGGTCGGAGGACCTTCCGAGCCGGCACTGTGTCGGAGAGAACGGCACGGGTAGAGGATCGGGCCCCTCCGGCAGCTGTGGGTTTCCTCCCTTGGTGGCGATGACCGCGTGAACAATGCACCCTTTAGTCCTCTACACACACCGGCCGAAGGGATCCGGCCGAATCTGTGTCCAGTGGTGAGTAGAGAGAAAATGTTGCTTCCGATGTCTTGTTTATATCTGGAGAGGATGAGAGAATGAAGAGAACAACCCTAGTAAAGCAAGTGCTCAGGCCCCTGCGTCCATATATAGTGGGGTGATTATGTTTTTTCTCTCCACAACAAGCATTTCAATTTGTGTACGTGGCGTTAAAGAAAAGAAACTCTCTATTTAAGGTGACTACTCTACGACTCCTACTTACTACTACAGTAATTGTTCACTTGTGCTCCCCGCCCCTCCATTCATTGAACAACCCCACAGGTGAATAAACATACAGTAAGTATTGTATTTATATAGAACGAACAAGCTCGAACTATTTTCGCGTAGTTAAAAGTTGAGGGCAGGGCTTTTCTCGGGTAGTACGCATGACAGTTTTCGGGTAGGCGGTTTGACAGAGAGGCGAGGAGGGTGGGCGAGTGGGGCTCTGTGATTTGATGGCACGTTACTGCTGGAAAGACTTGTGATATGACCACTCACTATAGTCATGAATTACTGGCTCTCCGACCGGGGTGATGCCCCCCTTCTGTTCCGCGCTCTAATCTGGAGCATGACACGTCGACCCGAATGCTGGCTCTCCCACATGTCGGAGTAGTAAGAAGGAGCAAAGAATGATGCGGTATATACTAGTACTATACTACTACTCAGGTCGGAGGAGTGCGAACCACGGCAGCTCAGTGAACCAGCAGTGCGAACAACGGTAGCCCAGTGAACCAGCAGTAGAAAACAATGTGGTGATATGGCCATAAAAAACAATGTGCTATGGTCCACACTATAGCATGTACAGTAACACTCCTCTTTGTTTGGATCCCTGAGTTAGAGCTAGTTTGGGTTGAAATAGCCTCAAATTATCGAAACAAGAGGGGTTAGTTTGAGCTAGTTTGCTCTAACCCAGCTAAAAAAACTAGCCCGATGGAGAGGTTCTAATTGGGTTAGTTATCCTCAGGCCCACTAAAAGAGAACTAAAAAATCTCACCCGCCCGCACCAGATCGCCCCCCCCCCTCTCGCACGACTCCTCATTTTTCCCCATAGGGCCGCCCGCAAGCGCCGCTTGCCCTCTCTCTCCTCCGGCCACCGTCTCCTTCCGGCCTCCGCCGCCCTACTCCGGCCGCCCTCTCCCTCCGGCCTTCAAAGGTCGCCCCGCTCCCCCTTCACTAGTCGTTTTTCTCCCTTTGTCATGCGCAGCGGCGGCGCATCTACAAGGGAGTTCGCGAGAGGGGTGAGTTTGTTCGTTCCTTCTCTGTCTCATGGCCATATCATTGATCTTGCTTGCTCTAGCGCTAATTCTGATTTGGAAAAGTAGATCCTGATCAAACTTGCTATAGATTTGTGGTCACGCATGGAATTGTTTGATGCTACTTGAGGAGGTAATAAATCTTTCTAGAGGCCCAAAGATTCAGGTCACCTTTCTAGGTATTTCAATTTCAGGCTTGCATTATTTGTAGAGGCCCAAAGATTCAGTTCACCTTTCTAGGTATTTCAGTTTCAGGCTTGCATTATTTCTAGAGGCCCAAAGATTCAGTTCACCTTTCTAGGTATTTTTAGTTTCAGGCTTGCATTATTTCTAGAGGCCCAAAGATTCAGTTAACCTTTCTAGGTATTTCAGTTTCAGGCTTGCATTATTTCTAGAGGCCTAGAGATTCAGTTCACCTTTCTAGGTATTTTAGTTACAGGCTTGCATTATTTCTAGAGGCCCAAAGATTAAGTTCCCATTCAGCGGCAAGCGGCCTGCTACCCATGCCGGTGTCGACCTCAACTCGCAAGGGCCGGCGTCGGAGGGGTTCCCGGGGCTTGGGCTCTACATAGCCTTCCTCCAGAGCGACGATGGCGAGCTCCTCCCTCGATGCGTGAGGGGCTCCGGGCTCCCTCCCTATCGTGAATGACTTCCGTGATGAGTTAGCTCATTGTTTGTTTCATGAAGTGTTTTTTTATTTTGTGAAGCTTGATTGACGACTTGTATGTTTAAGTGGGATATCTCATTTGTATGGACAAAGTAAAAATTATCATGTTTTGCATGCTTGATCTGTATAGATGGTTCATTTATGTCAATTGTGAGCGGGAGGAGGCCACAGAAGAGCCGGCCACACCAAGAGGGTGCTTGGATCCAAGGGACTTATTTTAGTCTGACTAAAAATAGGGTCCAAAGTAGTCAAATGATTGAGATAGATTATTTATTGTCAATCTAACCCTGCCATCCATACACCTCTTTGGTTTAGAGTTAGTTCAGGGTTAGAATCTAACTCTAACCTCTAACTGAGTTAGAATTCTCCTCGTCTCCGTTCATCGCCATCATACTTTCCCCATTCCTATGTTTTCAATATCCTGCGAATCAAAGAGGCCCTTTTTGCGGGAAAAATCAAAGAGGCCCTTAGACTGGTTTAGGTCCGGTCATTTTTTATAAACGCGTTATGTCCAAAAATTTAATGAACGTGCTCTGGTTTCCACGAAAATAATCCGGTTTCATGTAGTAATTCATTCATTTATTTATTCTTCTGCGCGGGGTTTGCATGTAATTCGTGAGGTCTGAAATTTAATGAACGTGCTCCGGTTTCCACGAAAATGAACAGTGAGCATTGCAGGAGGGATTTGGATGAACAGTGAGCGGTGGCATTGCCTCTGGATGAACAGGACCCTGTGGTGTGGAGGGCTGAATGAACAGTAGACGGTGGAGGGGTGGCCGTGGAGGGGTGGTTGAACAGGACCCCGTGGTGTGGAGGGCTGGATGAACAGTAGACCGTGGAGGGGTCCCGTGGAGGGGTGGTTCAACAGTAGCCGGTGGAGAAGCACGCGGTGGAGGCTGGATGAACAGGAGCCCGTGGAGGCTGGAGGAGGTCGACAGTAGCTCGTGGAGGCTGGAGGAGGTCGACGGTGGAGATGAACAGTATCCCGTGGAGTCCCGTTTTGCGGTACGCCACACCCCTCCCGATGAACAGGACCCCCATTTCGACCGTAGGAGGTTCGTTTCGTCCATTTTGTGGTACGCCACACCCCTCCCGATCAACAGGACCCCTATTTCAACCGTAGGAGGTCCGTTTCGTCCGTTTTGTGGTACGCCACACCCCTCCCGATCAACAGGACCCTGTTCTGAATGTAGGAGGTCCGTTTCCTCCGTTGTGCGGTATGCCAGGCCTCCTTTCCATCACCTATTCCATCCAAGCCCTCTCGATGAACACGACCATGCATTCAGTTCCGACCCAGCCGGTTAGCTCCCACGCGTTCCGTTGCCTCCCGATGAACACGACGCATTCTGTTGCCTCCCGATGAACACGATGATGACGCTGTTTCTCCATTCCGACCCAGCCATGTACACGAGCCCTAGCCGTACGTACACATACGTGGCCGTATTTCTTTATTGCACCCTGGCCGTTGTACGTACGTGTACATGCTACGTGCGCGCCTCTACTACGACACGTGCGCGCCTCTACATCGGCCAGTATGTACGTACACATTCGCGACCAGGATGACAACGCTACGTGCGCTTCGACCAGGTGGGTCCCGACAGTCAGGCACTTCCTTGCCTGCGAAGATGTAGCTGGTGGGTCCCAGCAGTCAGGGGGGCGAATCGTTTTGTTTTTTTTTGCCCGGACGCACTTCCTTGCGTGCGAAGGTGTAGCAGCTGGGTCCCAGCAGTCAGGGGGCGAATCATTTTTTGCCCGGATGCACTTCCTTGCGTGTGAAGGTATAGCTGGTGGGTCCCAGCAGTCGGAGGGCGAATCGTTTTTTTCCGGACGCACTTCCTTACGTGCGAAGATGTAGCTGGTGGGTTCCAACAGTCAGGAGGGCGAATCGTTTTTTTCGGATGCACTTCCTTGCATGCGAAGATGTAGCTCGTGGGTCCCAACAGTTAGGGGGCGAATCATTTGTTTCGTGAAATACGGTGGCCCGTCCGGTGGGTCCCTGCTGTCAAGTGGAGGAATAATTATTTTGCGCATAATAAGGAGGCACTTCCTTGCGGCTGCCGTGGACCTAGTTGTCAGCCTCTCCACGTAGTGTCCACGTCCGATGGAAGTCGTTCCTTGACCACGTTGACCATGCCGCGCCGAGAGCACCACGGCGATGGACGACGGCGAGGCCTAGGAAGCGGATGACACGGAGTCGGGGAAGACGCGGCAGTGGATGCACATGCGGAGAGGTGTACGAGGGTTCACTGGTTCGGCTGCGCTGTCGTCGCCGCAGAATAACAGGAGGTGTGGGTGAGTGGAGGGATGGCCTGGCCAGCGGTGGGAGTAGTAGGGGGCGGTGAGGCCTCCACGGCAGCACAGCCGGCCACGGGAGGCAGGAACAGGCGGCACGACCGGTGCTGCTTTGGGCGGCTAGAGCAAGAAGACCAGAGGTTGAAGAAGCACGACGGCCGTTGGATGGACATCGTACGGTCACTGCAGCTAGAATCGTTTATTATTGACTAAGTTGACAAAGCCCTTGGTACGTCAACTTAGTAGGCCCATAGGTCAGCTTCCAAAACGGTGCGCCCCGGATGTCAGGGGGAGGAATCATTTTTTGGGCGGGTGAAGCTAGAATATCCGAGATTGAAGAAGAAGCACGGCATCCGTTGGATGGACAACCAACGGCCACTACTGCTAGAACCGTGTGTTGACTATAAGTTGACAAAGCCTTGCATACGCGTCAACTCTGTTTTTTTAGGGGACGCGTCAACTTAGTAAGGCCAGAAGTGTGTGGCAGAGAACTTATAGCCCATTTGAGATTTGTAAGAATGTGTAGCCCATTTTTGAATTCTAATGGAATTTACTATAGCCCATTTACAGTTTGTTAAAAGTACAGCCCAATTCAACCAACCGTTCAAAACAGAATTCAATAAAATTTCCCACATTTTGATGGGATCCGAATATTTTTATCCCAAAATTTCTAGTCAGATTAAATACAATTTCAATATAAATTTATATTACGTAAAAATCCAACGAAACATTGCGCTCACAACAATTAATGAAATTAAAATTTTCAATATCCAAAAATAATATTTTATAAAGTAATCACTGTTTGGTGCATTTTTTTTATAGTTACTACCCAGATTTTATAATTACATCCCATTTATTATATCATAAAGCCCATTTTCTTGTTAAGCCTAATGCATCCCTCCTAGGAAAGATTTGCAGCCCAGCGGGGCGGAGAATAACAACTTGACCTTGTGTGGGTATTCCTAAAAAAAAGTATAGCTGGGCTAGCCATTTTCAGCTTAAAAAAATTCATATCTGGGCTGGATATCTGGCCTGGGCTAGACGGGCCACAGCCCGCCCAGTTAATACCTGCAGTGATGTTTTCATTATTGTTCAGAGGAGAAAAATTAATATTTGGGCTAAACATCGAAAAACTCTGCAGTGCTCACACCTCAAAAACACAAATGCTGCTCGAGTTGCTTGGTCCCAACTGTCGGCCGCTTCTTGTGCAATTCTCTCGTTTGTTGACTACTCCCTCCATTCCGGTTTATAATGCTCAATTCAAAGATCTCACCAATCAAGGTAGATGGCGAGTGGTGGAATACTTTTTGTAGTTTTGCAAAAGCACCTAATTAATGCTCTTGTTATCCTCAAAAAATTATGTTTATCAATGCATTAATTGCAATGCATGCATGCATAAAGTACATGCATTGGTCAATTTTCTCTTAATACTTGCGTGCAATGATTTAATGCACCTTGGAATCTGAACATGTGATGGAAAACATTCAAATTGAGCCTGATAAAATGGAAAAACTAAAATTTTGACATAAGCCCTATAAACCGGAAAGGAGGGAGTACATAGGTTGACAATGGTGTGGGACCGTGATGTCAGGAAACCAGGAGGAAACAAAATAAATTATAGTTATATATATATATATATATATATATATATATATATATATATATATATACCTATATATATAAAATAAGGAGGCACTTTCGTACGTGAGGCTATGGACCTAGTGGGTCCCCATTGTCATCCTATCCAAGTAAAGTCATCTCCTCGCCCACGCGCGCTTTCCGCCCGAAACAGTCAGTGCCGACCACCCCGCTTCCCGGTGCAGGCGATTGCTCCGCCTTCAAATGACACAAGTGTCATCCGTCCGTCCATCTGCCGCACACATTAATGATACGCGGTTGCCGAGGCGGCTACTCCGGCGCCACACGTCTGTCCCTCTGCCCGCCCACCATTGCTATATAAACTGCTGCGCCGGCCATAGCCTCAGTCATCCACATATGTTCCCTTTCTCCTGTCCACACCACTACTGCCCACCATGGCTTCCTCACGCTCCAGTGCTCTTCGGGACAGGCGGACGATGGACCACAAGGAGATGGCAGCCATTGTTGCCGACCGACTGGCCGGCAGGTAGCTGGAGAACGACGACGTCCCAATGGAGAATATGGTAGTCGACGATCCGGCGCCAACCCCCTCCTCCGCGCCATCCTCGCTGGTGCATTGCACCATGACCATTGGCGAGGCCCGTGCCCAATATATGGACAAGGTGAGGCAGATGCGTGAGGAGCAGTTCCGGGAGGCGCAGGCCGCCCTCGCCTACAACCACCATCTCCTCCAGGGGCACCTGTAGGCGAAGGAGCAGATCGCCGCGGAGCGGGCGGAGCAGGAGGTGTTGCTCGACTCGTACCACTCCGCCCGCAAGGGCCGCCTCGAGCACTGGCGGTACCACATGCGGGTGGCGGAGGCTGCGGCCGCCTACAAAGAGGCTAGCAAAGAGGGTGAGGTGCTGGTAGACCGAGGCCCCGCGGCGCCAACAACGAGGTAGAGGACACCGCCGGCTCCGCCGAGGCCCCGCCCCGCCAACAACGAGGCAGAGGACATCGCCGGCTCAGCCGAGGCCCCACCCTGCCAGCAACGTGGGGGAGGATTTCCACCGCTCCGCTGAGGCGCCGCCCGCCGGCAACGAGATAGAGGACATCGCCGGCTCCGCCGAGGCCACGCCCCGCTGCCAACGAGGCTGCGCCACACAGAAAACGAGGAAGAGTAGAACACGGTAGGTCGCCGCCGCTCGGGTCCAAGTAAGGCCACCGCTGCTACACTCTAGTTGAAGCCAAGCTAGGAGGGTTGACCATTGACGGCCGGTTAGCTTCTGGGCGGCGATGTGGAGTCGGAGAGTTGTGCTAGAGAAGAACGCTGCTTCTACTTAACTGCTGGTGCAGTTGGCTGACTGACACGTGGGCCCAACAGGCCACATGTCAGTTAGGCAACTGCACCTGCAGTTAATTCACTGAAGCTTCTGTTCGGCTCAGCGGGACACAGGTGGGTAGCTTCGGTTCATTAATTATACCTCCAGCGCACCCCTTTTTAGTTGAAGAATGTATGAAATGTAATGAAATCCGGCATGTTTATATGAAATCCGACCGTGTATGATTGAATTTATTTCAAATAGTTCGAACTCCCGTATCACTGGCATTGGATGAACATGCAAAACAATACGTACTAGCATTATTCCCAGGGTGATCAACTCGTTTGTAGCAGTTTCACATTCACTCCCTCTGGTCCTTTCTAGTCTGCATACAAGTTCTGCCTGCAATCAAAGTATCTCTACTTTGACCAATCTTATACAAAAAAGTATGCACTTTCACAATGTGCGATAAAAAGGAACAGAAGGAGTACAAAGAGTTTGAACAGCTTTTTAGCGTTTCTGTACATTGCAATCAAGCACACAAGACTGGCAATTCATAGAGAACATTCAAAACAATCGATGATTATGCATCTCAGCGACTCACATGTCAGAGGCAATATTTACTTCACAACTAAAGAATAAAGAAAAATTGATCGATGCTGCTGACAGCAAAGGGCGTCCCATTCAAAAATATCAAACGCATATCTTGCTAAAATCAATGAGCAAAATTTGACAAGGTTGTCCCATTCCAAAATATCAAATGCCTACGATTGTGGAATGGGCAGGGTTTGCCATCATTTTGGACATTGACATGGCACCTCCTCCTAAATAAACCAACTGTTCTTTTTGTGCAGTTCCACCAAAATCAACCAAATTCGCACGTAGCTTGTATGATTTCGCCCTTATATGTTGCAATGCCTTGAACTTATGGGCACCTCCTTTCTTGTGGTGGAAATGAATGATTCGATGTATTCATGAACATTTTGTGCAGTTCCCATTGAAATCAAGCTGAGCACCCCTATTTGCACAAATACAAAAAAGTGATTAGTATAAAGCAAACTGTACTATGAATTGACAATTTCGACAGGCACATACATGGTCCATGTAGAGCACACTTTTAGAAAAATGGAACTCACCAGAAAGAATCCTAGAACAACATTGTACTCCATATTGTGGGGAGTAATGTAACCATTGTACTCCCCATATTGTACTCCCCATATTGTACACACCAGAAAGCATTGTACACAGCAAAAAAAAATGGAGATTTGTCAGTCCTTCTGAGCTGAAGTTAGTTTGGTCTTGTAGGGAGTAATGTATGTTGGGGAACGTAGTAATTTCAAAAAATTTCCTATGCACACGCAAGATCATGGTGATGGCATAGCAACGAGAGGGGAGAGTGTTCGTCCACGTACCCTCATAGACCGTAAGCGGAAGCGTTAGCACAACGCGGTTGATGTACTCGTACGTCTTCACGATCCGACCGATCCAAGCACCGAACGTACGGAGCCTCCGAGTTCAGCACACGTTCAGCTCGATGACGATCTCCGGCCTCCGATCCAGCCGACCTCCGGAGATGAGTTCCGTTAGCACGACGGCGTGGTGACGATGATGATGTTCTACCGACGCAGGGCTTCGCCTAAACTCCGCGACGATATGACCGAGGTGGAATATGGTGGAAGGGGGCACCGCACACGGCTAAGGAACGATCCGTAGATCAACTTGTGTGTCTATGGGGTGCCCCCCGCCCCCGTAAATAAAGGAGGGAGGGGGAGGTGCGGCCGGCCCCCTAGGGGTGCGCCTAGAGGAGTCCTACTCCCACCGGGAGTAGGACTCCCCCCTCTTGCCTTGGTGGAGAAGGAAAGGGGGAAGAGGAAAGAGGAAAGGGCCCCCCCTTCCTTGTCCTATTCGGACTAGGGGGAGGGGGGCGCGGCCTGCCCTGGCCGGCCCTCCTCTTCTCCCTCTTGGCCCACTAAGGCCCAATATCCCCCGGGAGGGTTCCGGTAACCCCCCGGTGTTCCGGTAAAATCCCGATTTCACCCGGAACCATTCTGATGTCCAAATATAGGCTTCCAATATATCAATCTTTATGTCTCGACCATTTAGAGACTCCTCGTCATGTCCGTGATCACATCCGGGACACCGAACAAACTTCGGTACATCAAAACTTATAAACTCATAATAAAACTGTCATCGAAACGTTAAGCGTGCGGACCCTATGGGTTCGAGAACTATGTAGACATAACCTAGAACCATTCTCGGTCAATAACCAATAGCAGGACCTGGATGCCCATATTGGTTCCTACATATTCTACGAAGATCTTTATCGGTCAAACCGCATAACAACATACTTTGTTCCCTTTGTCATCGGTATGTTACTTGCCCGAGATTTGATCGTCGGTATCCAATACCTAGTTCAATCTCGTTACCGGCAAGTCTCTTTACTCGTTCCGTAATACATCATCTCATAACTAACTCATTAGTTATATGCTTGCAAGGCTTAGGTGATGAGCATTACCGAGAGGGCCCAGAGATACCTCTCTGACAATCGGAGTGACAAAACCTAATCTCGAATTATGCCAACCCAACATGTACCTTCGGCAACACCTGTAGAGCACCTTTATAATCACCCAGTTACGTTGTGACGTTTGGTAGCACACAAAGTGTTCTTCCGGTATACGGGAGTTGCACAATCTCATAGTTGCAGGAACTTTGTATAAGTCATGAAGAAAGCAATAGTAGTATACTAAACGATCAAGTGCTAGGCTAACGGAATGGGTCATGTCAATCACATCATTCTCCTAATGATGTGATCCCACTAATCAAATGACAACACATGTCTATGGTTAGGAAACATAACCATCTTGATTAATGAGCTAGTCAAGTAGAGGCATACTAGTGACTATAGTTTTGTCTATGTATTCACACCTGTATCATATTTCTGGTTAATACAATTCTAGCATGAATAATAAACATTTATCATGACATGAGGAAATAAATAATAACTTTATTATTGCCTCTAGGGCATATTTCCTTCAGTCTCCCACTTGCACTAGAGTCAATAATCTAGATTACATAGTAATGATTCAAACACCCATGGAGTCTTGGTGCTGATCATGTTTTGCTCGTGAGAGAGGCTTAGTCAATGGGTCTGCAACATTCAGATCCGTATGTATCTTGCAAATCTCTATGTCTCCCACTTGGACTTGGTCCCGAATGGAATTGAAGCGTCTCTTGATGTGCTTGGTCCTCTTGTGAAATCTGGATTCCTTTGCCAAGGCAATTGCACTAGTATTGTCACAGAAGATCTTCATTGGTCCCTGAGGGAGTCCTGGACTAGGTGGTGTCCGGACAGCCGGACTATAATTATCCGCCGGACTCCAAGACTACGAAGATACAAGATTGAAGACTCCGTCCCGTGTCCGGATGGGACTTTCCTTGGCGTGGAAGGCAAGCTTGGCAATACGGATATGTAGATCTCCTACCATTGTAACCGACTCTGTGTAACCCTAGCCTCCTCCGGTGTCTATATAAACCGGAGGGCTTTAGTCCGTAGGACAACATACATTACAACAATCATACCATAGGCTAGCTTTTAGGGTTTAGCCTCCTTGATCTCGTGGTAGATCCACTCTTGTACTACCCATCTCATCAATATTAATCAAGCAGGACGTAGGGTTTTACCTCCATCAAGAGGGCCCGAACCTGGGTAAAAACATCGTGTCCCTCGTCTCTTGTTACCATCCGCCTAGACGCACAGTTCGGGACCCCCTACCCGAGATCCGCCGGTTTTGACACCGACATTGGTGCTTGCATTGAGAGTTCCTCTGTGTCGTCACCGATAGAGCAGATGCCTCCACCCGTCTTCAAAGACGGCGTTTTCGTCGAAGGGGCCTTAGCCGCCGGCCAAACTATCCGGCTTGGTGGATTTCTTATGACCTCCTGTCCGGCCGCCGCTTCGACAATGACTTCGCAAGTCGTTAGAAGCAATCTTCGCGTCATCCCTAAAGCTGTCGAATAGTTGGACCCAATAGAGCTCTCATCTGTTAATGAGCTCTTGGATCGCAACGCTGCCATGGGAGTCGCTACGGACTACAACCAGATTGGGCTTAAAACCGATCTGAGAGAGATTAACTCCCCCCAGGCCACCCACCACATCGCAGTGGTAGAGGAGCAATACAGCAACTCTTTGCCTGTGTTAAAAACGATTCATGTCCGGATTCCCGAACCCTCCATGCCGGATTCCCGCGGAGGGACGGACTTCGATCGAGCATTGAGCTCAAAATCATGCATCGCCCCGGACTCGCTGGATTGTGTCCAGCAAGCCAAACTTCCGAATTCGGAAACCCCTCGGCCTTTGAGCCCCAAGATGGGCAGGGATCCGGATTTTCGTCCACCCACCCACCCAGACATATGCGATCTATCTCTAATACGGCAAGAGCCCGCTGAAACAGTACATCACTACTGGGCCAGATTCCTCCTGGTTATGGACAGGATAAAGGACTGCCGAGAGGAAAACGCAATATCAATCTTCTGCAATAACTGCACGGACAAGGGAATACTCAACGCCATTGATCGCCGCAAAATTACGCGCTTCACCGATCTGGCATCCATAGTACGAAAGTACTGTGCGATGGAGAGCTTCCGGAAAACCGAAAATCAATTTTGGGATAATCCGGCCTCAAACCCAGTCCGCAGCAAAAGGGCGCCTTACACTCAGGCCCCAGATGCAAAAACGAAAAAACAAAAACCCAATAAGGGAAACAGAACCATACTGGAGGGATGGCTCAATGGACCCTGTAAGCTTCATAGTACAGAGGGAGCCGTCCCAACACATAGCCTTCGAGCATGTTGGATATTACGGCAGGTGGCCAAAAGTGGCGAAGAGCTTCTAGCTCCGGGAAACCACTCCAACAATACCAGCACGGTATCAACAGTCTTCGAGACCTTCGCATCAAACAATATGCGAAAGCGAACAATCCGCGAACTCGCCGAAGTCTACCAAGTAGCAACAGCAAATCCATGGAGCGACACAGCTATTACCTTCAACGCCAGCGACGAGCCTAAATTCCGAACAACCAGAGCTCCAGCCGCACTGGTACTTAGTCCCATAGTGGACGGCTTTCGACTGAAAAAAGTCCTCATGGATGGCGGCAGCGGACTAAACCTCATTTACGAGGAAACTCTGCGAAAAATGGAAATCGATTGGAGCCGTATTGAGCGAAGCAGCACAACCTTTAGAGGAATAATCCCTAGCCGGGAAGCGCGCTGCACCGGAAAAATCACACTCGATGTGGTGTTCGGCTCTCCGGACAATTACAGATCCGAAGAAGTCACATTCCAGGTGGCCCCGTTCAGCAGCGGGTATCACGCCATATTAGGACGAGAGGCATTCACAATTTTTCAAGCAGTACCTCATTACGGGTACATGAAGCTCAAAATGCCTGGGCCCAGCGGAATAATCACTCTCGCTAGTGATCCGGACATAGCACTCCGCGCCGAAAACAAGACAGCCGCACTAGCCCTCGAGGCACTATCCGAAGCCTTAGAGGCAGAAGAACTCACCGCGCTGCGCTCTACGGTGAAGAGGGACGATGTGATACTCGATAAAAGATCCAAGTCCACCTCCTTCAAACCAGCAGATGAGATAATAAAATTCCAGGTCCATCCAACGGACCCAACAAAGACGGCCTCCATTGGGGCACAATTGAACCCTGAAGTAGACGCCGCACTGCGCGAATTCCTTTGCGAAAATTGGGATATCTTCGCTTGGCATCCTTCGGGCATGCCTGGAATCCCACGCAGGTTGGCAGAACACAGCCTAAACATCCTCAAAGGATTTAAGCCAATCAAACAGGCTCTTCGACGATTTTTTCGAACCCAAAAGACAGGCAATGGGAGAAGAGCTAGCCAAACTATTGGAAGCCGGATTCATCAGAGATATCAAACATCCGGACTGGCTAGCAAATCTGGTGATTGTACCAAAGAAGGATAAATCCTGGCGCCTCTGGGTCGATTTTAAAGACCTCAATAAGGCTTGCCCAAAGGATCCCTTCCCTCTCCCCCGCATCGATCAAATTATCGATGCTACAGCAGGGCACGATTCATTGTGCTTCCTGGACGCATACTCTGGCTATCATCAAATCAAGATGGCGGAAGCAGACCAAGCCGCAACGGCATTCATCACTCCATATGGACCATTCTGCTTCAACACGATGCCCTTCGGACTTGAAAATGCCGGCGCAACATATCAGCGCATGATTCAAACATGTCTGGCCACCCAGATCGGCAAAATAGTCGAGGCATACATCGACGACGTAGTCATCAAAACAAAACACGTCGAAACTCTAGTAGACGATTTGAGGCTCACATTCGACAACCTCAGAGCATATGACATCAAGCTGAATCCGGAAAAATGCGTTTTCGGCATACCAGCCGGAAAGCTGCTGGGCTTCATTGTATCCGGTAGAGGAATTGAAGCAAATCCGGCTAAAATCCGAGCTCTGTCACAGTTGGATATTCCAAAAGACCTCAAACAAATACAAAAATTAACAGGATGTGTGGCAGCCTTAAGCCGCTTTATCTCCCCTCTAGGAGAAAAGGCGTTGCCCCTCTATCGCCTCCTCAGGCGCACCGAACACTTTGAGTGGACGGATGCTGCCACTGCCGGACTCGAAGAAATAAAGGCCATATTGGCAACAAATCCGGTCCTGGCTGCGCCCACTCTGGGCGAATCAATGTTGTTATACATCGCAGCAACGCATCAAGTCGTAAGCGCGGTCCTCGTCGTCGAACGAGCGACAGAAGGGCATAAATTCCCCCTTCAAAAACCAGTGTATTATGTATCCACTGTGTTAACCCCCTGCAAATCCCGTTACCCGCACTACCAGAAGATAGCATATGCGGTGTTCATGGCATCCCGAAAGCTCCAGCACTACTTTCAAGAGTGTTTGATAACAGTGGCCTCTGAAGTACCACTCAAGGACATTATAAATAACCGCGACGCAACGGGCAGGATTGCAAAATGGGCCATTGAGCTCTTACCATTCGACATCACTTACAAACCCCGGCGAGCCATAAAGTCACAAGTTCTGGCTGACTTCGTCGCCAAATGGACTGAAGCCGAACTCCCTAAAGAGTACGGCGCATACTCCAACTGGACTATGCATTTCGACGGCTCCAAAATGTTGGCCGGACTGGGGGTTGGCGTCGTACTGACATCCCCAACCGGAGATACAGTCCAGTATGTACTCCAAATAATGTACACGGACTCCAACAATGCAGCCGAATACGAGGCCCTGTTACATGGTCTCCGGATGGCAGTCTCCATGGGCATTCAATGCCTGGAGGTGTGCGGGGATTCGAACCTTGCAATATCCCAAATAAACGGAGACTTTGACGCCAAGGATTCGAAAATGGCAGCATATCGCAACGTTGTCCTAAAAATGTCAGCTCGGTTTGAAGGACTGGAATTCCATCACATAGCTCGAGATAATAACCAAGCGGCCGACGTACTGGCACGCATCGGTGCGAAACGTGATGCTATCCCTCCTAATATCTTCCTAGAGCGGCTCTTCAAGCCATCCGTACTATGGGAAGAGGAGCCCGGTAGTGACAAACCGGAGAAAACCGCACCAACCGGTGATTCGGAAGATGACATAACACCCTCAGCCCATGCCATAATGGCAGTAATCGCCGCGTGGACAGAACCTTTCCTAGCCTACTTACTTAGGCAGGAACTTCCCGAAGACCAAAATGAGGCCCGCTGCATAGTCCGGCGATCGAAGGCCTACAAGGTCCATGAGGGAGAACTTTACAAGAAAAGTACAACCGGAGTCCTTCAGAGGTGTATCTCCGAAGAAGAAGGGCGAAACCTCCTGGCTGAAATTCATGCCGGACTAGGCGGACACCATGCAGCAGCCCGGGCCCTTGTAGGAAAGGCATTCCATACAGGATTTTATTGGCCGACGGCCCGGGCAGACGCGCAGGACTTGGTCCAGTGATGCATTGGTTGTCAGCTCTTTGCTAATCAGAGCCATATGCCACCCACCACCCTCAAAACCATACCCATTACCTGGTCATTCGCGGTCTGGGGGCTTGACATGGTTGGACCCCTTAAAGGGGGAACCCACAAGAAAAGGTACTTATTGGTCATGGTGGATAAATCACCAAATGGATAGAGGCCAAACCGGTCAAAACGGCAGAGTCCGGACCAGCGATAGACTTTATATCAGGGGTGGTACACCGTTACGGAGTCCCCCACAGCATCATCACTGACAACGGCACGAACTTCACAGCCGACGAGGTTAAGTCATGGTGCAAAAATATGGGCATCAAGCTCGACTACACTTCAGTTTATCACCCTCAAACCAACGGTCAAGTGGAAAGAGCAAATGGTCGAATAATGAGCGGCATTAAACCCAGATTAGTGAGGTCACTTACTAAATCCGACACACAATGGGTCGAGGAGCTCGACTCCGTACTCTGGGGGCTGCGGACAACGCCTAACCGTACTACCGGATTCACACCATTTTTTATGGTATACGGCGCAGAGGCAGTCTTGCCCTGTGACATTATTCATGACTCACCTCGAGTGCGCATGTATGAGGAAAGAGAGGCCGAGCTTGATCGGCAGGACAGCTTGGACACATTGGAGGAAGAACGTGACGTCGCGAAGGCTCGTTCCGCATTTTATCAGCAACAGGGCCGAAGATATCAAAGCAGAGAAGTACGGGCCAAGACTTACAACGTTGGTGAACTGGTTCTATGCCTGCCAGACAAGAAAAAGGACAAGCTCAAGCCCAAATGGGAGGGTCCCTTCATTATCGATCAAGTCCTGACCGGCGGGGCATACCGTCTACGAAATGCGTCAGACAACCGACTCGAGCCGAACCCATGGAACGCAGCCCGCCTCCGACGATTCTATGCCTAGCGCCGGACTAAGAGTTCGTCCCCTTCCCCAGTCCAAACTTTTACACTTCGGCTGTCTTTCATTTCTCTTTTTATGCCTTTTTATCTAAAAGCTCTTACGGGCCTGTTTTCGCATTTTTCGCATACGCATGATGTGTAATCCGCACTCATTATTCCTAGGGGCTTTTTCTACAGAAGCTCAATTACACGGGTTTCATACCCAGCACATGTGTCAAGCTTCCACATGTACCTTTTACTCGCCATTATATGCATCGATATGACTTAAGTTTTGGCCAAGCTGGGTTGCCTGGCTCCTGTGCTTACCCCTACGTTCCCGATTGTTCGGCTAGGAGGTAAAGGGAGCACCTCTGCGATTGTTACTGCCGGGTCAGCCGGATGTGTACCTCAGACTGGGTGAAGCCGAAAGCTAGCGTTCTTAAGGGAATATTCGGTCGGTGACTTAAAAGATGATTTTTTACCTATTTATCTATCTGCCCCCAGATGTTTTACTGCTTTCTTTGCAGTCCGGACATGCACTTTAGGGCATATGCCTCCCAGGGAAAGGAACCCTTAACGGAACTATTCTCCCTGGAAGATGTTTCTTACTAACCATGTAATATAACATAACTAGTTGGGCACTTGTCTGATAAAGCACTAATGACCCCTACGCCTGGTCTCCATGCATACCACGGTTGTTTCTTAACCAAAGAGGTATTCGGATACACTCCGGACTCTAGGGTCCCAAGGTCGAAGCGAAAAGGTCGGCAAAGACAAACGATCTACAATCCGGCTAGAAGGCATTTCACATGGCACTTTAAAGGATAACATACATTGTCAAATTTACTGATTGTATTCCTCCTCAATCCCGTCTAACAGGCTGTCTAGTTTACAGTCCCGTTGGGAAAATTTGGCAGCCAACTCTACTTGGCTATATACTAAACTCACAGGGATCTCCTTCCCGTCGGGCCCCACCGGTCCAACTTCGGCCATGTGGTTGGGATCCGCCTTCTTGTACCGCGTCTTCACCATGGCCCAAGCCTCCCTGGCACCTTGACGGCAAGCCGAAATCTTCCACAAACGGAAGCGCTGCCACACTCCCTGCAGCTTCTCCGCAAACTCCCCGAGGCCCTCGGGTAGGGTGAGGGGTGGCCATAAAGCCTGAACGACGCCGCTCATTGCCTGCCGAACTCGTTCGAGTAGCTGCAACAGTTCGGGAAGTTGATCACCCGTTGATATGGGCATCTCCTCTGCAGGATGACCCGTGAGTATACCTACAAGACATATCATGTCAAAATACTTCCTCGCCGAACTCTACTTTTCAAAAGAGTTCGCTCAAGCACTTACTATAAATGCCGCGACGAAGCCGCTGGTTCTCCTTAACGGAGCCGGACAGCTCCGCCCGAGCGCCTTTCAGCTCTTCTCCAAGCTTGGCGTTGGCATCCTGGAGTTTGTTCCTTTCCTGCTGAACCCTATTCAGCACACTCTCGCCGGCCTTTAGCTGGCGCAGCAATGCTTGCCTGTCCGGATCTTGTCCGGCGGTACCTGCAATGTCATTATTAGACTCGCGCGCACGCCGCACAGCGCTTATATTTATTAATAAAAATGTGTTACCAGGAGGGGTCTTTGCGTCTCCTCCTGCGGCAGCAAGTGCGGCCTCAAGTTGGGCCTTGCAATCTTGCAGCTCCCGAGACAGCTGGGCGTTCTTCTCGGTAAGTGCCTGCATTTTCAAATGATCCTTAAATCAGTTAGCATAACTACTTTAAGTCTCGGGGCCTACTGGTATATACAACCATTGAAATTCCCTTACCCGTGTGTCTTTCACATACTGCTCCGTGACTCTGGTAAAACCATCCTGAGCGGCACGGAGATGCGCGTCCCCTGCGTTAAAGGCATCTAATGCCTCAGGGGAAAAGCACGCTTCACGAAGCACTATCCGGCGGCGCCTATGGTTCATGGCGCTCTCCACCTCAGACTTGGTGGCGGACAGTCTGTCGGTGTCCTCCGTTGGAGAAGGATCCGGCCTGCGTCTCGCGCTTGCGTCCCCCCCCCAGGCCAGGCGATGGAGCCTGGCCGGTGTAGGTTGGATCGGCAGTTCCTGCGCTCGCAGTCCGGCGAGCGCTTTTTCTCCTACAAAGATCATGAGCACTCAGGCGTTTCCTCGGAACGTTGCTCTGAAAATTCAAATATGAGCTATACCTTTGCGGCGACATTTCCGCCCGCACCGCGCTCCTTTTCCGCCTGCTGGTCTGGACTGGCCTCTGTTGGCCAGCCGCCGCGGGCTCGGCTTCCTGCCGTAAAGGCACTTCCTGCAAAATACCATCGTTCGCGAAGGTTAGAAATGGGCAGGGAAGGGATAATGGTGTCCGGACTTCGGTCACGGTCACCTGGGAAGCCGGACTTAATCCGGGGTAGTCCGCCGTAATGGCGACCAAAGCATTGTCTATGCTGAGCTAGTGAAACACCCCGTCGATCAGCTCCACCTCGATGTCCGGGTCCTCCTCGGAGGCCGGATCCAGGGATCCTTTTGGATCCTTGGGTTGCGGAGCAGGACTCACCATGTCCTCCACAGTCCGGCGTAGATCCCGCGCCGAAGACATAATGTAAGAAGCTTAAACTTCGAAAGCATGGGTTGAGCCCTTCAAGGTATTCACTTACCCATCCTCTAGGGTTGATCATGGAAAACCCATTCAAAGGGTTCGTTCGAAGGAAATCCTCCTTCTCCCCCTTGTACAGGCTGGACAGGATCTCCACCAGATCCTCGGTCGAATCCGGCCCTTTGCGGCCGTGCCGGGTGGCATCGTCTTCCCCGTTGAAATCCCACATGGGGTGGCCTCTGTATTGCAATGGCTGTACCCCTCGCTTGATGCATGTCGCCATGACTCCGATCATGGTCAAGCCGGAATGGGCCATTAATCTTATTCGGCCCATCAGGTAATGGACGCTCTTGTCTTCCTCCAATCGGGGGCTCCGCGGGTGCCAGCTGAGGCGTTTCTTCAAGGGAGCAGCACTAAACTCCGAGAGGCCGATCCGGACTAGGTCTGGCAGCGGAGCATCTCCTATATAAAACCACTCCGAGGGCCAGTCTTCGGACGCCCTCTTGGGAGTACCGGATAGGTATCCGGTTCCGGCGATGCGCCATATTTCGGCGCCGCCCACTTGATATATAGACCCCTCGTAAGAACGGGGTACGAGGCAGAACAGCCTCTTCCACAATGCAAAATGGGGCTCGATGCCCAGGAATAGCTCACAAAGAGCTACGTAGCCCGCGATATGCAGGACAGAGGCGGGCGTGAGGTGGTGGAGCTGGAGTCCGTAGAACTTCAGGAGCCCACGGAGGAACGGATGTATTGGAAATCCGAGTCCCCTTATCAGATAGGGGACAAAGCATACTCGCTCCCCCTTATTGGGGCTTGGAGTGTCCTCCGCCTGCCTCCCACCTTGACAAGTAACCAGTCCGGCCCGGACTGGGACCATGAAGGCCGGAGGGAGAAATCCCCCCGTTTGGAGCTTCACTAGATCGTTGTGCGAAATAGAGCACCTCCTCCAATTCCCCGGCGGTGGGCTGGGAGCGCGTGAAGAAGAGCCGCGTCGACGATCCATGATGGAATGGATTTCTAGGTCAAAGGCGCTTCGATGGAGTATTCGCGGGAGGAAGACGGTGTGGTTTGGATCTGGATTCTTGCCTCTTTTATAGGCGGACGACTCGCACGATTAGGGGGTGAAATGCAAAAGACACCCTGGCTTTTCGCATTCGTGCGATGCGTGGAAGAGGGCCATTATTTGGCGTAGAAGCCGAGGAACACAGTATTCAAGATGAAGCCGGACACTGTTCGGCAGGTACATGGAATTTGAAGGGAGAACCCGCCTTGCAACGCCGAAGACTATAAACACGCTGGACTTATCATCATTAAAGCCTGGTTCGGGGGCTACTGAGGGAGTCCTGGACTAGGGGGTGTCCGGACAGCCGGACTATAATTATCCGCCGGACTCCAAGACTACGAAGATACAAGATTGAAGACTCCGTCCCGTGTCCGGATGGGACTTTCCTTGGCGTGGAAGGCAAGCTTGGCAATACGGATATGTAGATCTCCTACCATTGTAACCGACTCTGTGTAACCCTAGCCTCCTCCGGTGTCTATATAAACCGAAGGGCTTTAGTCCATAGGACAACATACATTACAACAATCATACCATAGGCTAGCTTTTAGGGTTTAGCCTCCTTGATCTCGTGGTAGATCCACTCTTGTACTACCCATCTCATCAATATTAATCAAGCAGGACGTAGGGTTTTACCTCCATCAAGAGGGCCCGAACCTAGGTAAAAACATCGTGTCCCTCGTCTCTTGTTACCATCCGCCTAGACCCACAGTTCGGGACCCCCTACCCGAGATCCGCCGGTTTTGACACCGACAGTCCCGATGCACTAGGTATGACACCTAGATCGGAAATGAACTCCTTCATCCAGATTCCTTCATTCGCTGCTTCAGAAGCAGCTATGTACTCCGCTTCACATGTAGATCCCGCCACGACGCTTTGTTTAGAACTGCACCAACTTACAACTCCACCGTTTAATAAAAACACGTATCCGGTTTGCGATTTAGAATCGTCCGGATCAGTGTCAAAGCTTGCATCAGCGTAACCATTTACAACTAGCTCTTTGTCACCTCCATATACGAGAAACATATCCTTAGTCCTTTTCAGGTATTTCAGGATGTTCTTGACCGCTGTCCAGTGATCCACTCCTGGATTACTTTGGTACCTTCCTGCCAAGCTTATTGCTAAGCATACGTCAGGTCTGGTACACAGCATTGCATACATGATAGAGCCTATGGCTGAAGCATAGGGAACATTTTTCATTTTCTCTCTATCTTCTGCTGTGGTCGGGCATTGAGTTTGACTCAACTTCACACCTTGTAGCACAGGCAAGAATCCTTTCTTTGCCTGATCCATTTTGAACTTTTTCAAAATTTTGTCAAGGTATGTGCTTTGTGAAAGTCCTATTAAGCGTCTTGATCTATCTCTATAGATCTTGATGCCCAATATGTAAGCAGCTTCACCGAGGTCTTTCATTGAAAAACTTTTATTCAAGTATCCCTTTATGCTATCCAGAAATTCTATATCATTTCCAATTAATAATATGTCATCTACATATAAAACTAGAAATGCTACAGAGCTCCCACTCACTTTCTTGTAAATACAGGCTTCTCCAAAAGTCCGTACAAAACCATATGCTTTGATCACACTATCAAAGCGTTTATTCCAACTCCGAGATGCTTGCACCAGTCCATAAATGGAACGCTGGAGCTTGCATACTTTGTTAGCACCTTTTGGATCAACAAAACCTTCCGGATGCATCATATACAACTCTTCTTCTAGAAATCCATTCAAGAATGCAGTCTTGACATCCATTTGCCAAATTTCATAATCATGAAATGCAGCAATAGCTAACATGATTCGGACAGACTTAAGCATCGCTACGGGTGAGAAAGTCTCATCGTAGTCAACCCCTTGAACTTGTCAAAAACCTTTCGCAACAAGTCGAGCTTTATAGACAGTTACATTACCATCAGCATCAGTCTTCTTCTTAAAGATCCATTTATTCTCAATGGCTTGCTGATCATCGGTCAAGTCAACCAAAGTCCATACTTTGTTTTCATACATGGATCCCAACTCAGATTTCATGGCCTCTAGCCATTTTGCGGAATCTGGGCTCATCATCGCTTCCTCATAGTTCGTAGGTTCATCATGGTCAAGTAACATGACTTCCAGAATAGGATTACCGTACCACTCTAGTGCGGATCTTACTCTGGTAGACCTACGAGGTTCAGCAGAAACTTGATCTGAAGTTTCATGATCAATATCATTAGCTTCCTCACTAATTAGTGTAGTCGTCACAGGAACCGGTTCTCGTGATGAACTACTTTCCAATAAGGGAGTAGATACAGTTATCTCATCAAGTTCTACTTTCCTCCCACTCACTTCTTTTGAGAGAAACTCCTTATCTGGAAAGGATCCATTCTTAGCAACGAATGTCTTGCCTTCGGATCTGTGATAGAAGGTGTATCCAACAGTCTCTTTTGGATATCCTATGAAGACACATTTCTCCGATTTAGGTTCGAGCTTATCTATTTGAAGTTTATTCACATAAGCATCGCAGCCCCAAACTTTAAGAAACGACAACTTTGGTTTCTTGCCAAACCACAGTTCATAAGGCGTCGTCTCAATGGATTTTGATGGTGCCCTATTTAACGTGAATGCAGCCGTCTCTAAAGCATAACCCCAAAACGATAGCGGTAAATCGGTAAGAGACATCATAGATTGCACCATATCAAGTAAAGTACTATTACGACGTTCGGACACACCATTTCGTTGTTGTGTTCCGGGTCGCGTGAGTTGCGAAACTATTCCGCATTGTTTCAAATGTAAACCAAACTCGTAACTCAAATATTCTCCTCCACGATCAGATCGTAGAAACTTTATTTTCTTGTTACGATGATTTTCCACTTCACTCTGAAATTCTTTGAACTTTTCAAATGTTTCAGACTTGTGCTTCATTAAGTAGATATACCCATATCTGCTCAAATCATCTGTGAAGGTGAGAAAATAACGATATCCGCCACGAGCCTCAACATTCATCGGACCACATACATCTGTATGTATGATTTCCAACAAATCTGTTGCTCTCTCCATAGTTCCGGAGAACGGTATTTTAGTCATCTTGCCCATGAGGCACGGTTCGCAAGTACCAAGTGATTCATAATCAAGTGATTCCAGAAGTCCATCAGTATGGAGTTTCTTCATGCGTTTTACACCGATATGACCTAAATGGCAGTGCCACAAATAAGTTGCACTATCATTATCAACTCTGCATCTTTTGGCTTCAACATTATTAATATTTGTATCACTACTATCTAGATTCAATAAAAATAGACCACTCTTCAAGGGTGCATGACCATAAAAGATATTACTCATATAAATAGAACAACCATTATTCTCTGATTTAAATGAATAACCGTCTCACATTAAACAAGATCCAGATATAATGTTCATGCTCAACGCTGGCACCAAATAACAATTATTCAGGTCTAAAACTAATCCCGAAGGTAGATGTAGAGTTAGCGTGCCGACCGCGATCACATCGACTTTGGAAACGTTTCCCACGCGCATCGTCACCTCGTCCTTGGCTAGTGCTCGCTTATTCCGTAGTCCCTATTTTGAGTTGCAAATATTAGCAACAGAACCAGTATCAAATACCCAGGTGCTACTATGAGCTCTAGTTAGGCACACATCAATAACATGTATATCACATATACCTTTGTTCACTTTGCCATCCTTCTTATCCGCCAAATACTTGGGGCAGTTCCGCTTCCAGTGACGAGTCTGCTTGCAGTAGAAGCACTCAGTTTCAGGCTTAGGTCCAGACTTGGGTTTCTTCTCTTGAGCAGCAACTTGCTTGCCGTTCTTTTTGAAGTTCCCCTTCTTCTTCCCTTTGCCCTTTTTCTTGAAACTAGTGGTCTTGTTGACCATCAACACTTGATGCTCCTTTTTGATTTCTACCTTCGCGGCTTTTAGCATTGCAAAGAGCTCGGGAATAGTCTTGTTCATCCCTTGCATATTATAGTTCATCACAAAGCTCTTGTAGCTTGGTGGCAGTGATTGGAGAATTCTGTCAATGACACTATCATCAGGAAGATTAACTCCCAGTTGAATCAAGTGATTATTATACCCAGACATTCTGAGTATGTGTTCACTGACAGAACTATTCTCCTCCATCTTGCAGCTATAGAACTTAGTGGAGACTTCATATCTCTCAATCCGGGCATTTGCTTGAAATATTAACTTCAACTCTTGGAACATCTCATATGCTCCATGACGTTCAAAACGTCGTTGAAGACCCGGTTCTAAGCCGTAAAACATGGCACACTGAACTATAGAGTAGTCATCAGCTTTGCTCTGCCAGACGTTCTTAACGTCGTCAGTTGCATCAGCAGCAGGCCTGGCACCCAGCGGTGCTTCCAGGACGTAACTTTTCTGTGCAGCAATGAGGATAATCCTCAGGTTACGGACCCAGTCCATGTAATTGCTACCATCATCTTTCAACTTTGCTTTCTCAAGGAACGCATTAAAATTCAACGGAACAACAGCACGAGCCATCTATCTACAAACAAACATAGACAAGCAAGATACTATCAGGTACTAAGTTCATGATAAATTTAAGTTCAATTAATCATATTACTTAAGAACTCCCACTTAGACAGACATCTCTCTAGTCATCTAAGTGATCAGGTGATCCAAATCAACTAAACCATAACCGATCATCACGTGAGATGGAGTAGTTTTCAATGGTGAACATCACTATGTTGATCATATCTACTATATGATTCACGCTCGACCTTTCGGTCTCCGTGTTCCGAAGCCATATCTGCATATGCTAGGCTCGTCAAGTTTAACCTGAGTATTTTGCGTGTGCAAAACTGGCTTTCACCCGTTGTAGATGGACGTAGAGCTTATCACACCCGATCATCACGTGGTGTCTCGGCACGACGAACTTTGGCAATGGTGCATACTCAGGGAGAACACTTCTTGATAATTTTAGTGAGAGATCATCTTAAAATACTACCGTCAATCAAAGCAAGATAAGATGCATAAAGGATAAACATCACATTCAATCAATATAAGTGATATGATATGGCCATCATCATCTTGTGCTTGTGATCTCCATCTCTGAAGCACCGTCGTGATCACCATCGTCACCGGCGCGACACCTTGATCTCCATCGTAGCATCGTTGTCGTTTACGCCATCTATTGCTTCTACGACTATCGCTACCGCTTAGTGATAAAGTAAAGCAATTACAGGGCGTTTGCATTTCATACAATAAAGCGACAACCATATGGCTCCTGCCAGTTGCCGATAACTTCGGTTACAAAACATGATCATCTCATACAATAAAATATAGCATCACGTCTTGACCATATCACATCACAACATGCCCTGCAAAAACAAGTTAGACGTCCTCTACTTTGTTGTTGCAAATTTTACGTGGCTGCTACGGGCTTAGCAAGAACCGTTCTTACCTACGCATCAAAAACCACAACGATAGTTCGTCAAGTTGGTGCTGTTTTAACCTTCGCAAGGACCGGGCGTAGCCACACTCGATTCAGCTAAAGTGAGAGAGACAGACACCCGCCAGCCACCTTTAAGCACGAGTGCTCGTAACGGTGAAACCAGTCTCGCGTAAGCGTACGCGTAATGTCGGTCCGGGCCGCTTCATCTCACAATACCGCCGAACCAAAGTATGACATGCTGGTAAGCAGTATGACTTGTATCGCCCACAACTCACTTGTGTTCTACTCATGCATATAACATCAACGCATAAAACCTAGGCTCGGATGCCACTGTTGGGGAATGTAGTAATTTCAAAAAATTTCCTACGCACACGCAAGATCATGGTGATGGCATAGCAACGAGAGGGGAGAGTGTTCGTCCACGTACCCTCGTAGACCGTAAGCGGAAGCGTTAGCACAACGCGGTTGATGTAGTCGTACGTCTTCACGATCTGACTGATCCAAGCACCGAACGTACGGAGCCTCCGAGTTCAGCACACGTTCAGCTCGATGATGATCTCCGGCCTCCGATCTAGCCGAGCTCCGGAGATGAGTTCCGTCAGCACGACGGCGTGGTGACGATGATGATGTTCTACCGGCGCAGGGCTTTGCCTAAACTCCGCGACGATATGACCGAGGTGGAATATGGTGGAAGCGGGCACCGCACACGGCTAAGGAACGATCCATAGATCAACTTGTGTGTCTATGGGGTGCCCCCCGCCCCCATATATAAAGGAGGGAGGTGTTAGGTGCGGCCGGCCCCCTAGGGGTGCGCCTAGAGGAGTCCTACTCCTACCGGGAGTAGGACTCCCCCCTCTTGCCTTGGTGGAGAAGGAAAGGGGGAAGAGGAAAGAGGAAAGGGCCCCCCCTTCCTTGTCCTATTCGGACTAGGGGGGAGGGGGCGCGCGGCCTGCCCTGGCCGGCCCTCCTCTTCTCCCTCTTGGCCCACTAAGGCCCAATATCCCCCAGGAGGGTTCCGGTAACCCCCCGGTGTTCCGGTAAAATCCCGATTTCACCCGGAACCATTCCGATGTCCAAATATAGGCTTCCAATATATCAATCTTTATGTCTCGACCATTTCGAGACTCCTCGTCATGTCCGTGATCACATATGGGACTCCGAACAAACTTCGGTACATCAAAACTTATAAACTCATAATAAAACTGTCATCGAAACGTTAAGCGTGCGGACCCTACGGGTTCGAGAACTATGTAGACATGACCTAGAACCATTCTCGGTCAATAACCAATAGCGGGACCTGGATGCCCATATTGGTTCCTACATATTCTACGAAGATCTTTATCGGTCAAACCGCATAACAACATACTTTGTTCCCTTTGTCATCGGTATGTTACTTGCCCGAGATTTGATCGTCGGTATCCAATACCTAGTTCAATCTCGTTACCGGCAAGTCTCTTTACTCGTTCCGTAATACATCATCTCATAACTAACTCATTAGTTATATGCTTGCAAGGCTTAGGTGATGAGCATTACCGAGAGCGCCCAGAGATACCTCTCCGACAATCGGAGTGACAAAACCTAATCTCGAATTATGCCAACCCAACATGTACCTACGGAAACACCTGTAGAGCACCTTTATAATCACCCAGTTACGTTGTGACGTTTGGTAGCACACAAAGTTTTCTTCCGGTATACGGGAGTTGCACAATCTCATAGTTGCAGGAACTTTGTATAAGTCATGAAGAAAGCAATAGCAGTATACTAAATGATCAAGTGCTAGGCTAACAGACTGGGTCATGTCAATCACATCATTCTCCTAATGATGTGATCCTACTAATCAAATGACAACACATGTCTATGGTTAGGAAACATAACCATCTTTGATTAATGAGCTAGTCAAGTAGAGGCATACTAGTGACTATAGTTTTGTCTATGTATTCACACCTGTATCATGTTTCCAGTTAATACAATTCTAGCATGAATAATAAACATTTATCATGACATGAGGAAATAAATAATAACTTTATTATTGCCTCTAGGGCATATTTCCTTCAATGTAACCATCCTTCAACTGCTCCTTCTGATGAGAAGATAGACAGGGCTTCTTCATCCTGGCATAATCGGAACTAATCACTTCACGTACTCCATATTCTTCTTCAGAGGAAGATGATCCTGTTGTGCAAAGACAAGAGGACTACTAAATGCTAGCATCCCTGTTTGCTCAAAAAAAAGGAAACGAAATATTTAAAATAGCACAGATGAAGCACTTCTCAAGGACAATACCACTTTTTCATGACAGTATCTAAACAGTAGCACAACACCAATAGAGATGACAAAGCTCAATCATATGGACGAAATCAGTGGGCGAGTACCAACCTTTGTCAGGAGGCTGATTGTGTAGAGCATACAGATGAGGCACTTCTCCGGAACCATCTATTGCTATCTACGGGGGTGGCCATGCTTACTATATACTCCTCGATTAGTTTAATGTTTCCAACATCTTCTTATGCAGTTCCACTAAAATATATGGTATCTTCAAAGAAGATCCCTGTTTGCACAAGTAGAGATAATTACGTATGGCATCAAATCAGTGGCAAAACAATTGCTCGTTCCAGCCATAGCAATAAATTAAGATGCAAAACTATATCATTACTTGTGTCGTCATAGTTCCAGTGCTTCATTACAACACTGGGAGTTGATTTTTGTTTTTCTTCCGCTTGTTCTTCCCCTTCATCACTTGGTTCAATAACAGACAAGCTTCGCCTCGAATGTAAGATTTGGCATGTCAATTAGGGAGAACAAGTATAGTACTAAACTTAATTTTCTGATGAAAGTGGCAAAATACAGGCCAACAGTTGTGAAATATCCTTATTTACCTCAATGGGATATTACGGTGCACATACAGATTGGAAGTCTTGTCTCCATTTGTGCAGTTCACTAAAATCAAGCAACATTATCGTACAAGTAACACAACATATGAAAGCACACTGCAGAATCATGTGAAAGAAGGCTAGTACTGACATCTCATGATGCGGAATTCAAACAACTCACAAGAAGAAGATCTGAACCAAATTCGCCTTAACGGATAGGAAGTAAGATCTCCTCTTGTGCAGTTCCACTAAGATCAAGCAATCAAGCAATGTTGTCGGTGTAACATTTTGGTTGAACTGCACAAAACACTCTTAAAACAAAAGTGTTTTGTGCAGTGCAACAAAAGGTCACAATGGCAACGAGGTGAAGTAGATAACCCTGTTTACACAGAGGTGCAAAGGAAACAATTAGTGGTCAATAACGGCGGATGACACAGAATCCAACAAAAAAGCATCTACCTTATCTAAATGGGAAATAAAGCAAGACAGTAGCATTTCTCAAAAGGTGGCATTGATTAATATTAACATAGAGATTATATTAACAATAAAATTTGTTAAACATGTAATTTGCTTTTAACTGTGGCATTGCATCAATTTTCTAGCGGCATTATTAGAGGGTGTTTGTTTACAGGGACATTTTGGTGTAGGGACTAGAAGAACTCTGTGTCAGTCACATCTAAACCAAACAGGAGGGACTTTTAGGGACTAAAAGTGGGCATTTGGGACTAAAAAAGAAGACCCTGAGGGAGTCTTTTTGGGACTTTTTCCAATAGTTGCCCCTGCCACGCATCACACCTTGGTTCTATTAGTTCATTACTAGGAGTAACATGGTCTTTTAGCATGTCATTTAATAACCTCTAGTCCATGTTTAGTCCCTGGAACCAAGCAAGTAGGGATTAGGGAGTTTTTAACCAAATAGGGCCCTAGATTAACAACAACTAATGAGTTGCACGGGACAATGGACGCACCAGCACCATGTGCATCTACCGATGTACTATGGTCATGCACAATCTGTTGCAACAAAGAACAAACAACCAAGGAGCATATTTGTGTTGGTCCCAGTTTTGTTATCTTTAGACACCTTTCCCTATGTTAGCGCAGCAAATCTAGTCCTGCTCAAACTCTATAGCCTTGTCCCTTCCTTTCCTTTTTGAACTAGTACTTTCTCCCCTTCCTTTCCTCTTTGAACCACGTTGAAAGGATCGATATGGTTGACTAGAGGGGGGGTGAATAGGCAACTAACAATTTTTAAGCTTTTCTTTACCAATTTAAACTTTGCAACAAAATAGGTTGTCTAGATATGCAACTATGTGAGCAACCTATATGATGCAATAACAACTAGCACATAAGCAAGCAAGGGATACAAAACAAGTAGGCTTGCAAAAGTAAAGGCACGAAATAACCAAGAGTGAGGCCGGTGGAGACGAGGATGTGTTACCGAAGTTCCTTCTTTTAAGGGGAAGTACGTATCCGTTAGAGCGGTGTGGAGGCACAATGCTCCCCAAGAAGCCACTAGGGCCACCGTATTCTCCTCACGCCCTCACACAATGCGAGATGCCGTCATTCCACTATTGGTGCCCTTGAAGGCGGCGATCGAACCTTTACAAACAAGGTTGGGGCAATCTCCACAATAATTGGAGGCTCCCAACAACACCATGAAGCTTCACCACAATGGAGTATGGCTTCGAGGTGACCTCAACCGTCTAGGGTGCTCAAACACCCAAGAGTAACAAGATCCGCTAGGGATAAGAGAGGGAATCAAATTTCTCTTGGTGGAAGTGTAGATCGGGGCCTTCTCAACCAATCCCGAGCAAATCAACAAGTTTGATTGGCTAGGGAGAGAGATTGGGCGAAAATGGAGCTTGGAGCAACAATGGAGCTTTGGGGGAAAGAGGTAGGTCAACTTTGGGGAAGAAGACACCTTTATATAGTGGGGGAAACAATCCAATCGTTACCCCACTGAACAGCCACGCACAGAGCGGTACTACTGCTTGGGCAGGGCGGTACTACCGCTGAAGAGCGGTACTACCGCTCCCACCCAGCGGTACTACCGCGCTGACGAGGAAGGCAGGGTCCTAGCCCAGAGCGGTACTACCGCGGGAGTAAGAGCGGTACTACCGCTTGGAGCGGTACTACCGCCACTACTGCCGCTCCTAGTACAGTAAAACCCGACACGAAAAACATCGGGCTCGAGTCGAGGCGGTAGTAGCCCGGAACCATTGCGGTACTACGGCCAAAGACCACAAGCGGTACTACCGCTCTGGTAGTGGTACTACTACTGGGAGCGGTACTACCGCTAGGGGAGCGGTACTACCGCTTGACGAGCTTTGGCGGTACTACCGCTGAGGACCGCGGTACTACCGCTGGGACAGGACGGAACAGGTACAGAGGGAAAGGCAGCTCCAATGAAGCGGAAGGAAAACATCAGGTGTGATACGGATGTGTACGTGTTGACTCCACCCTAGCCTTACGAAAGTGGATCCCCTCTTGATAGAACGGTGACTCTACGAAACTAGTCCACCAACAGAGAAACGAAGGAGCTACACCGTCTTGAATAAAACACCGAGGGAAGGTAATCGTCTCATGCCAATGGATGAATCTCTGAAAGAACTTAACGCACACGATTAGTCCGCAAAAAGCATTGTCATCAATCACCAAAACATCTTGGGGATAAATATGCCCTTACAATCTCCCCCTTTTTGGTGGATTAATGACAATACGGGATTTGCACAAACATGAGAGATATAGGACAAGCGCAAAAACCCAACCGTCCTAAAATGTAGATGGGCTCCCGCTAGATGTGTGCTATCTAGATATGTGCTTTGGACTGCACGGCACACATACTAGGATCAACGCTCCCCCTACATTTTAGAGACCAACCACCTAAGCAGGGAATATGAGAGTAGCATAGATAACAGGATAAGCATGCAACTCATAAGCTAGATAGTGACATAGATAATGAAACTTGAAAGATAAAGGTAGCATATGTCTCACACCATATGATTGGAACTTAGGTCTCACTGACACAAACCAAACAAAGCAAACTGCGAGGAAAACACAAACACAGAAGACGGAAGACACAAAGCACAAATCCCTAAACTCTCTCCCCCTTTGGCATCGAGACACCAAAAATAAGAGGGAGTGTTGCTACGGCTCCAGGTGATGGCAATAGAGGGACACAAACATCAGATCTCAGCAGGATCATCTGTGCCACCATCGTCGGTCGGGAAGTGCTCGACATCAGAATCGGTCCACGGGCAGTGCTGCTGAATCCACTCCTCCTCCTCAGTAAGCTGGTCCTCAGATCCACTGTTAACTATGGCACCCAACTGACGCATGATCTCCTTGTGGCGACCTCGGGCCTTCTTCTCAGCCACATGAGTCATGTACTGACCGTGAGACTCCATGCAGAACAGCTTCTTCATCTTGAGCTTGAGCTTCTTTGCCCAAGAGGGCTCTGCCTCAGAAGGGACGTAGTCATCATCATCATCCTCAGCCTCAGCCCTAGTCTCCTCCTCGGTCTCCATGGCAGTAGCCGATGAAGGAACTCCAGATTTAGGGGCCTGAGTGCCCAGTTGTCCTTCTTCCTCAGACGCTTGATGTCGTGAGAAACCAACTCTCCAGTCTCCAGCATCACCTTGGGATAGACACGAGCCCAGGCCTTCTCAATAAGTAGCATGATGAACGGACCATAAATCGGGCACTTGCGCTCGGAGATAGCAGATAACAGCTCAGACCACATAACATGAGAGATATCCAAGGACTCTCCGGTGTTCTGTTCCTTCTGATGCTGGCAGAAGAGAAGCATGTCCACGAGATAAGAATGAACCATATCCAGATTCCCGATACGAGGGAAAAGAGTCTCTTGGAAGACACGGTGAATATTATCCAGAAAGGCAGGCAGCTCATTAGTTTCCTTCTTCATCTCAGGGTTGATCTTCAAAGTGCAGTAGGGCCATAGAGCTTGCTTGTGAGTGGAGTTGGTGTTGCGGTGTGGGCGAAAGCAGACAGGAGACTCAAGTCCTTGATCTTCCACCCCAATCAACTCCATGAATGCTTTCCACTTGACTGAAAGCAAGTTGCCATTAGTCATACAAGTCAGTGTCCTATCCTCATCAGTCCCGAGATGAACCGTGGCATAGAATTGGGCCACAATATCAGCATCATAATCTTTGCTGAATTGCATGACCCCAAGAATGTTCAGTTGAGTGCACATATGAAGAGCTTCACCAAAGTATTCAGGATCCTTCTCCATATGGTCGGTGTCGATGGAGTGCACATTGACAAAGAGGTTCTTCTTGGCTTTGAGAAGATCAAAGAAGATGGCAAACTAAAACCTGTTCCAGAACGGACGGTTGACCAAAGTGGGATCTTGGTCAGCCTCATATTGGTTGCGGTGACGCCTTGCCCAGAACTCCTTGGGTTGCATTTCTGCCATGGTTTTGCCAACGGTCTTCGGCTTGACACCAAACGTCTTCTTGAGTTGAGGTGGAGGTGGAGCACTTGAGGAACCTCCTGCAGACTCAGTTGTGCGGTAACGCTTGGACGTGGCACGACCGGGGTTGATACGCTGAGCCTGATGCTCAGGAACCTCATCACCTGGAACCACACACAAGAACACGCAAACAACCAGAAAGAACAAGCATAAGCAACAAAATACAACCAAAAAGATCACTGAGAGGTGAGAGCATGGTGGAACCTGGTAGAGGGCGGTAGTACCGCGACCAGCGAGCGGTAGTACCGCTCCAAGCGGTAGTACCGCTCTGGAGAGAGCGTTAGTACCGCTCGAGATGGGGAAACAGCAGTTTCCTACTGCCGTCATCAGATCCGGCACTACCGTCCTACAAAATTCAAAAATACTCCAACCAAACACCAATCCAAACTACCTAGAAGCTTTCTCCATCCTACTCAAGCCTAGATTTGGCCAAAAATCTAGAGATGCAACTGCTATTGCCCCTAAGATGCTAGATTGGAAATCTAGACAAGAAGAGAGAGGGAACGGGGGCAATACCGGCATCCATGGCAAGAGGACAAGGTGGGGATCGTCTCCACCGAAGGAAATGGAGAGGAACGCCCCGGAGAGGGAGATCCGCCGGAGCCCTCCTGCGGCGCCGGTTGCTGGAGAGAGAACAGAGCGAGGGGGCGTGCGAATGGGTATGGGGGAGAAGAAAACTCCCCCTGCCCCCGATATAACCCCCTGTCCCTGCCTCGCAGCGGTAGTACCGCTCGCCACCAGCGGTAGTACCGCTCAGCAACCAAATGGCCTCTAGACAAATGACTAAAGCACAAAAAGAGACGAGAAAGCAAGGCCAAGAAAAGGAAAGACCGACAAGGCAACACACAACCTAACAACGGTCCAGAACCCACTCCTTCAAAACAACCACACGAAAGCAGAGCGAGCTCTGGCCTCTCTCAAGAGAGGGCGGTGGCCGGAGCCACCTATGTTTGAGTCAATTGGTATGGCACCGCGAAGAATTATCCTTGGGCCCATGACCAAAACTCATCTTTGAAGCACAAGTACCATCAAAAATGGCTAATGTGAAAGAGTTGATCGTTTTATGCATAATGGGGGGAGGGAGAGTTCATTGAGAGAACAACACTCCCCCTATGTCCATGCCTACATCTAAACTAGACACCAAGTTGAGTCAGGTGGGGTGTGCAAGGGTTCAAGTCACATTGCTCGAATCAATGATATTTAGCTCATGCCTTAACTCGCGAAATCTTGCTTCATCCAAGGGCTTCGTGAAAATATCTACAAGGTTATCATGAGTGTTGACATACTTGAGCTCGATCTCCCCTCGGCTAATGTGATCCCAGATGAAATGATACCGAATCTCAATATGCTTCGTCTTGAAGTGTTGCACCGGGTTGAGAGAAATCTTGATGGCACTTTTGTTGTCACACCAAAGAGGCACTTTGTCACAAATGACACCGTATTCCTTTAAAGTTTGCCTCATCCATAAGAGTTGTGCACAACAACTACCGGCCGCCACATATTCCGCTTCGGTGGATGAGAGAGACACACAACTTTGCTTCTTGGAAGACCAACTCACCAAAGAGCATGCAAGAAACTGGCACCCTCCGGAAGTCGACTTCCTATCCACTTTGTCTCCCGCCCAATCAGAATCTGTAAATCTTTCACGCTTGAAGTTTTCCCCTCTTGGGTACCATAAGCCAAAGTTTGGGGTATGAGCCAAATATTGAAAGATTCGCTTGACCGCCACATAGTGACTTTCCTTCGGTGCGGCTTGAAACCGTGAACACATCCCCACACTCAACATGATATCCGGTCTAGATGCACAAATGTAAAGCAAGGAGCCAATCATGGAGCGATATACCTTTTGATCCATCGCTTTACCATTGGGATCAATGTCAAGTTGGCACTTGGTGGGCATTGGTGTAGTAGCCGGCTTGACATCACTTAGCTTGAATCTTTTTAGCATGTCTTGAGTGTATTTGGCTTGGTTGATGAAGGTTCCTTCTCTTCTTTGTTTGATATCAAAACCAAGGAAGAACTTCAACTCTCCCATCGAAGACATCTTGAACTTGGAGGTCATGAGAGCGGCAAATTCCTCATTGAAAGCTTTGTTAGGGGAACTAAAGATAATATCATCAACATATAGTTGGCATACAAACAACTCCCCTTTGACCTTCTTAGTAAAAAGAGTGGGATCGATTAGCCCCACCTCAAATCCACGATCTTGTAACAACTCGGTAAGGTGGTCATACCACGCACGTGGGGCTTGTTTAAGGCCATAGAGTGCCTTATCGAGTTGATACACATGATCCGGGAAGTAGGGATCCTCGAACCCGGGGGGTTGCTTGACATAGACCAACTCATTAATAGGACCATTAAGAAAAGCACTTTTCACATCCATTTGTTGCAACTTAAAGTTGTGATGGGAAGCATAAGCAATCAACAAACGTATGGATTCAAGACGAGCAACGGGAGCAAAGGTTTCACCATAGTCGATACCCTCGACTTGGGAGTAGCCTTGTGCTATCAATCTTGCCTTGTTGCGAACGATGTTCCCATGAGCATCTTGCTTGTTCTTGAACATCCACTTGGTTCCAATGACGTTGTGGTCCCCCGATGGCCTTGGCACCAATCTCCACACCTTGTTGTACTCGAAGTTGTTGAGTTCTTCATGCTTGGCATTGAGCCAATCCGAGTCTTCGAGCGCCTCATAGACCTTTTGGGGTTCAACACAAGAGACAAACGCGTGATGTTCACAATAGTTTGCTAATTGTCTACGAGTGCTTACCCCCTTTCTTAGGCTTCCAACCACATTTTACATGAGATGGCCTTGGGTGGTGAGCTTGGAAGCAATCTTCGTGGCACGACGCTCTAATTCCTCCTCGGGTGTGGAAGGAGGGGGGTTAACTTGATTATCTTGAGCGCCATCTTGAGCTTTTTCTTGATCTTGAGCTTGCTCATGATCTTGAACTTGCTCTAGGGGGAGAACTTGACCTTGGGCATCATTTAGAGGTTCACCACCATCTTGAGGTTGATCTTGCCCTTGGTCTTGTTCACGAGGTTGAGGGCCTTCACTTTGTTCTTCGGAAGCGTGTGGGTCTTGGGGAGGTGATGGCTCCACTTGAGTGGAGCATTATCCTTCTCCTTCGGCCATAAGGGGTTCCTCAGTGGGTAGAATATGACCAATACCCATTCTTCTTATGGCTTGGGGAGGAATTTCATCACCTACATCACAAGTACCACTTTGCTCCACTTGGGAGCCGTTATTTTCGTCAAACTCCACGTTACACGTCTCCTCAATGAGTCCGGTGGACTTGTTGAGGACACGGTAAGCATGAGAGTTTGTAGCATAACCAACAAATATGCCCTCATGAGCTCTAGCCTCAAATTTAGACAAACAAACACCTTTCTTGAGAATGAAACACTTACAACTGAACACCCGGAAGTACTTGAGGTTGGGCTTGTTGCCGGTGAGTATCTCATAAGGAGACTTGTTCAAGCCTTTGCGGAGATAGAGCCGATTGGATGCATGACATGCGGTGTTGATGGCTTCGGCCCAAAAGTTGTATGGAGACTTGAACTCCGCCATCATGGTCCTTGCCGCATCCATCAACATCCGGTCCTTCCTCTCCGCAACACCATTTTGTTGAGGGGTATATGGAGCAGCATATTGGTGCTTGATCCCCTCATCACTAAGAAACTCATCCAAGGTATAGTTCTTGAACTCGGTGCCATTGTCACTTCTTATTGTCAAGATCTTTGCATTATGTTGACGTTGAGCTTCATTTGCAAAGTCGATGACGGTTTGTTGACTGTCACTGTTCCTCTTGAAGAAGTATACCCAAGTGTATCTTGAATAATCATCCACAATCACCAAGCAATACTTTCTACCTCCAAGACTATCAAAAGATGGAGGCCCAAAGAGATCCATGTGAAGAAGCTCCAAGGGTCTCTTCGAGTAGATGATGGTCGTGGGAGGGTGAGCCTTCTCATGAAGGTTTCCTTCAATACAAGCACTGCAAGCACGATCTTTGGCAAAACTAACATTTATTAGTCCACGGACATGGTCCCCCTTGAGAAGACTTTGCAAAGATCTCATATTCACGTGGGTCAAACGGCGATGCCAAAGCCATCCCACGTCAACTTTAGCCATTAGGCATGTCGCGGTCTTAGTGGGTCGCTCCGAAAAGTTAATCACATAGAGACCGTTCTCGACATGCCCAACAAAGGCTACTTTAAGAGTCTTGCTCCACAAGAGGTCCACGGTATCAAGCTCAAAGAAGGTAGCAAAGCCCATGAGTGCAAGTTGACGAACGGAAATCAAATTGTATGCAAGGGACTCAACAAGTATGACTTTCTCGATCGTTAGATCATGAGAAATGACAACCTTGCCAAGACCCAATACCTTAGAATGTGAGGCATAACCCCACTCAACATTGGTGGGCATAGATGGAATCTTTTGCACGTCCACCACCAAGTCCTTGCTTTCGGTCATATGATTTGTTGCTCCACTATCGAGCAACCATGATCCCCCACTGGAAGCAAACACCTACAAGAGATCAATGCTTGGTTTTAGGTACCCATTTAGTAATGGGTCCTTTGATGTTAGTAACAAGGGTCTTAGGAACCCAAATAGACCATTCAATGTACTCATAAGGAGAACCAACGAATTTAGCATAAACATGTCCATCACTAGCACTGCACAGCACATATGACGGATTAAAGTCGCCGGCTTTGTTGGAGGAAATGCTTTTGCCCTTTTGGACGTCAACTCCCTTCACTCTTTCTTTATTCTCCGTAGGAGCACCCTCTCCCTCTTTCACAAAAGTTTGCTTGAGAGGAGGAGGACGTTTGGTCTTGTCGTTCTTCTTCTTCTTGCTCTTGGACTTGGGTGCAAACCCAATTCCTTCCTTGGCCACAACTTCCTTTTGATTGCTCAAAAGGTCGTTGAGGTTCTTCTCACCTTGAATGCATGTCACAAGGCCTTTCTCAAGTTGATCCTTCAATTTGGCATTCTCCTCCACAAGATGCACATGCTCACAACACGGGTTAGTAGCACATGCATTATCAATTAATATCATGTGTGGGAAGGTGGCCTTTTCCTTGGTTAGATTAACTTGGAGTTGAGCATGAGACTCCTTGAGGTTAGCGTGAGCACCCTTCAAGACCTTGTGGGCCTTGTCAAGTATCTCAAACTCCTCTTTGAGTCTAGCATGATCAACCCCAAGTTTAGCCTTCTTGGAAGTTAGCACACGAGACACAAAAAGTGTTGGGGAACGTAGTAATTTCAAAAAAATTCCTACGCACACGCAAGATCATGGTGATGGCATAGCAACGAGAGGGGAGAGTGTTCGTCCACGTACCCTCGTAGACCGTAAGCGGAAGCGTTAGCACAACGCGGTTGATGTAGTCGTACGTCTTCACGATCCGACCGATCCAAGCACCGAACGTACGGAGCCTCCGAGTTCAGCACACGTTCAGCTCGATGACGATCTCTGGCCTCCGATCCAGCCGAGCTCCGGAGATGAGTTCCGTCAGCACGACGGCGTGGTGACGATGATGATGTTCTACCGGCGCAGGGCTTCGCCTAAACTCCGCGATGATACGACCGAGGTGGAATATGGTGGAAGGGGGCACCGCACACGGCTAAGGAACGATCCGTAGATCAACTTGTGTCTATGGGGTGCCCCTCGCCCCCATATATAAAGGAGCCAGAGGGGAGGAGGCGGCCGGCCTAGAGGGCGCGCCAAGGGGGGAGTCCTACACCCACCGGGAGTAGGACTCCCCTTTTCCAAGTAGGAGTAGGAGAAAGGAGGAAAGAGGAGGAAGAGGGGACGGAAAGGGGGACGCCGCCCCCCTTCCCTTGTAATATTCGGACTAGGAGGGGGAGGGGCGCGCGGCCCCCTCCTGGCTCTTTCCCTCTTCTCCCTCTTGGCCCATGTAGGCCCATTAACCCCCCGGGGGGTTCCGGTAACCTCCCGGTACTCCGGTAAAATGCCGATTTCACCCAGAACCATTCCGATGTCCAAATATAGGCTTCCAATATATCAATCTTTATGTCTCGACCATTCCGAGACTCCTCGTCATGTCCGTGATCACATCCGGGACTCTGAACAAACTTCGGTACATCAAAACTTATAAACTCATAATAAAACTGTCATCGTAACATTAAGCGTGCGGACCCTACGGGTTCGAGAACTATGTAGACATGACCTAGAACCATTCTCGGACAATAACCAATAGCGGGACCTGGATGTCCATATTGGTTCCTACATATTCCACGAAGATCTTTATCGGTCAAACCGCATAACAACATACGTTGTTCCCTTTGTCATCGGTATGTTACTTGCTCGAGATTTGATCGTCGGTATCCAATACCTAGTTCAATCTCGTTACCGGCAAGTCTCTTTACTCGTTTCGTAATACGTCATCTCATAACTAACTCATTAGTTACATGCTTGCAAGGCTTAGGTGATGAGTATTACCGAGAGGGCCCAGAGATACCTCTCCGACAATCGGAGTGACAAATCCTAATCTCGAATTATGCCAACTCAACATGTACCTTCGGAAACACCTGTAGAGCACCTTTATAATCACCTAGTTATGTTGTGACGTTTGGTAGCACACAAAGTGTTCTTTTGGTAAACGGGAGTTGCGCAATCTCATAGTTGCAGGAACTTTGTATAAGTCATGAAGAAAGCAATAGCAGTATACTGAACGATCAAGTGCTAGGCTAACGGAATGGGTCATGTCAATCACATCATTCTCCTAATGATGTGATCCCACTAATTAAATGACAACACATGTCTATGGTTAGGAAACATAACCATGTTTGATTAATGAGCTAGTCAAGTAGAGGCATACTAGTGACTATAGTTTTGTCTATGTATTCACACATGTATCATGTTTCCGCTTAATACAATTCTAGCATGAATAATAAACATTTATCATGATATGAGGAAATAAATAATAACTTTATTATTGCCTCTAGGGCATATTTCCTTCAGTCTCCCACTTGCACTAGAGTCAATAATCTAGATTACATAGTAATGATTCTGACACCCATGGAGTCTTGGTGCTAATCATGTTTTGCTCGTGAGAGAGGCTTAGTCAATGGGTCTGCAACATTCAGATCCGTATGTATCTTGCAAATCTCTATGTCTCCCACTTGGACTTGGTCCCGAATGGAATTGAAGCGTCTCTTGATGTGCTTGGTCCTCTTATGAAATCTGGATTCCTTTGCTAAGGCAATTGCACCAGTATTGTCACAGAAGATCTTCATTGGTCCCTGAGGGAGTCCTGGACTAGGGGGTGTCCGGACAGCCGGACTATCATCGTCCGCCGGACTCCAAGACTACGAAGATACAAGATTGAAGACTCCGTCCCGTGTCCGGATGGGACTTTCCTTGGCGTGGAAGGCAAGCTTGGCGATGCGGATATGTAGATCTCCTACCATTGTAACCGACTCTGTGTAACCCTAGCCTCCTCCGGTGTCTATATAAACCGGAGGGCTTTAGTCCGTAGGACACAACATACATTACAACAATCATACCATAGGCTAGCTTTAGGGTTTAGCCTCCTTGATCTCGTGGTAGATCCACTCTTGTACTACCCATATCATCAATATTAATCAAGCAGGACGTAGGGTTTTACCTCCATCGAGAGGGCCCGAACCTGGGTAAAACATCGTGTCCCTCGTCTCCTGTTACCATCCGCCTAGACGCACAGTTCGGGACCCCCTACCCGAGATCCGCCGGTTTTGACACCGACATTGGTGCTTTCATTGAGAGTTCCTCTGTGTCGTCACCGATAGGAAGGATGCCTCCACTCATCTTCAAAGACGGTGTTTTCGCCAAAGGGGCCTTGGCCGCCGGCCAAACTATCCGGCTAGGTGGTTTTCTTATGACCGCCTGTCCGGCCACCGGTTCGACAATGACTTCTCAAGTCGTCAGAACAATCTTCGCGTCGGCTCGAAATCTGCTGAACAGTTGGATCCGATAGAGCTCTCGTCCGTCAACGAGCTCTTGGATCGCATCGCCGCCCTGGGAGTCGCTACAGACTACAATCAGATTGGGCTTAAAACCGATCTGAGAGAGATTAACTCTCCCCAGGCCACCCACCACGTCGCAGTGGTAGCGGAGCAATACGGCAACTCTTCGCCTATATTGAAAACTAGTCACGTCCGGATTCCCGAACCCTCCATGCCGGATTTCCGCGGAGGGACGGACTTCGATCGAGCATTGAACTTAAAACCATGCATCGCTCCGGACTCGCTGGATCGTATCCAGCAACCCAAGCTTCCGAATTCGGAAACTTCTCGGCCTTTAAGCCCCAAGATGGGCAGGGATCCGGATTTTAGTCCACCCACCCGCCCAGACATATGCGACCTATCTCTAATACGGCAAGAGCCCGCTGAAACAGTACATCACTATTGGGCCAGATTCCTCCTGGTTATGGACAGCATAAAGGACTGCCGAGAGGAAAACGCAATCTCAATTTTCTGCAATAATTGCACGGACAAGGGAATATTGAATGCCATCGATCGTCGTACAATTACACGCTTCACCGATTTGGCGTCCATAGTACGAAAGTACTGTGCGATGGAGAGTTTCCGGAAAACCGAAAATCAATTTTGGGATAATCCGGCCCCAACCCCAGTCCGCAACAAAAGGGTGCCTTACACTCAGGCCCCAGATGCAAAAACCAAAAAACAAAAACCCAATAAGGGAAACGGAACCGTACTGGAGGGATGGCTCAATGGACCCTGTAAGCTTCATAGTACAGAGGGAGCCGTCCCAACACATAGCCTTCGAGCATGTTGGATATTACGGCAGGTGGCCAAAAGTGGCGAGGAGCTTCTAGCCCCGCAAAACCACTCCAACAATACCGGTACGGTATCAACAGTCTTCGAGACCTTCGCATCAAACAATATGCGAAAACGAACAATCCGCAGACTCGCTGAAGTCTACCAAGTAGCAACAGCAAATCCATGGAGCGACACAGCTATTACCTTCAACGTCAGCGACGAGCCTAAATTCCGAACAACCAGAGCACCAGCCGCACTGGTGCGTAGTCCCATAGTGGACGGCTTTCGACTGACAAAAGTCCTCATGGATGGCGGCAGCGGATTAAACCTCATTTACAAGGAAACTCTGCGAAAAATGGAAATCGATTGGAGCCGTATTGAGCGAAGCAGCACAACCTTCAGAGGAATAATCCCTAGCCAGGAAGCGCGCTGCAGCGGAAAAATCACACTCGATGTGGTGTTCGGCTCGCCGGACAATTACAGATCCGAAGAAGTCACGTTCCAAGTGGCCCCGTTCAACAGTGGATATCACGCTATATTAGGACGAGAGGCATTCACAATTTTTCAAGCAGTACCTCATTACGGGTACATGAAGCTCAAAATGCCTGGGCCCGGCGGAATAATCACTCTCGCTAGTGATCCGGACATAGCACTCCGCGCCGAGAACAAGACAGCCGCACTAGCCCTGGAGGCACTATCCCAAGCCTTAGCAGCAGAAGAACTCACCGCGCTGCGCTCTATGGTGAACAGGGACGATGTGATACTCGATAAAAGATCCAAGTCCACCTCCTTCAAACCAGCTGATGAAATAATAAAATTCCAGGTCCATCCAACGGACCCAACAAAGATGGCCTCCATCGGGGCACAATTGAACCCCGAAGTAGACGCCGCATTGCACGAATTCCTTCGGGAAAATTGGGACATTTTCGCCTGGCATCCTTCGGATATGCCCGGAATCCCACGCAGGTTGGCAGAACACAGCCTAAACATCCTAAAAGGATTTAAGCCAGTCAAACAGGCTCTTCGACGATTTTCCGAACCCAAAAGATAGGCAATGGGAGAAGAACTAGCCAAACTATTGGAAGCCGGATTCATCAGAGATATCAAACATCCGGATTGGCTAGCAAATCTGCTAATGGTACCAAAGAAGGACAAATCCTGGCGCCTCTGTGTCGATTTTAAAGACCTCAATAAGGCTTGCCCAAAGGATCCCTTCCCTCTCGCCCGCATCGACCAAATTATCGATGCTACCACAGGGCACGATTCATTGTGCTTCCTCGACGCATACTCTGGCTACCATCAAATCAAGATGGCGGAAGCAGACCAAGCCGCAACGGAATTCATCACTCCTTACGGACCGTTCTACTTCAACATGATGCCCTTCGGACTTAAAAACGCCGGCGCAACATATCAGCGCATGATTCAAACATGTCTGGCTACCCAGATCGGCAAAACAGTAGAGGCATACGTAGACGACGTAGTCGTCAAAACAAAACACGTTGAAACTCTAGTAGACGATTTGAGGCTCACGTTCGACAACCTCAGAGCATATGACATCAAGCTGAATCCGGAAAAATGTGTTTTCGGCGTACCAGCCGGAAAGCTGTTGGGCTTCATCGTATCCGGTAGAGGAATCGAAGCAAACCCAGCTAAAATCCGAGCTCTATCATAGTTGGACATTCCAAAAGACCTCAAACAAATACAAAAATTAATAGGATGCGTGGCAGTGCTAAACCGCTTCATCTCCCGTCTAGGAGAAAAGGCGTTGCCCCTCTATCGCCTCCTCAGGCGCACCGAACACTTTGAGTGGACGGATGCTGCCACTGCCGGACTCGAAGAAATAAAGGCCATATTGGCAACAAATCCGGTCCTGGCTGCACCCAGTCTGGGCGAACCAATGTTGTTATACATCGCAGCAACGCATCAAGTTGTAAGCGCGGTACTCATCGTCGAACGAGAGACAGAAGGGCACAAATTCCCTCTTCAAAAACCAGTGTATTATGTATCCACTGTGTAAACCCCCTGCAAGTCCCGTTACCCGCACTATCAGAAGATAGCATATGCGGTGTTCATGGCGTCTCGGAAGCTCCGACACTACTTTCAAGAGTGTTCGATAACAGTGGCCTCTAAAGTACCACTCAATGACATTATAAATAACCGCGACGCAACGGGCAGGATTGCAAAATGGGCCATTGAGCTCTTACCATTCGATATAACTTACAAACCTCGGCGAGCTATAAAGTCACAAGTTTTGGCTGACTTTGTCGCCAAATGGACCGAAGCCGAACTCCCTAAAGAGTACGGCACATACTCCAATTGGACTATGCATTTCGACGGCTCTAAAATGTTGGCCGGACTGGGGGCTGGCGTCGTATTGACGTCCCCAACCAGGGACACAGTCCAGTATGTACTTCAAATAATGTACATGGACTCCAACAACGCAGCCGAATACGAGGCCCTGTTACATGGTCTCCGGATGGCAGTCTCCATGGGCATTCGACGCCTAGAGGTGCGCGGGGATTCAAACATTGCAATATCCCAAATAAACGGAGACTTTGACGCCAAGGATCCAAAAATGGCAGCATATCGCAACGCTGTCCTAAAATTGTCAGCTCGGTTTAAAGGACTCGAATTCCATCACATAGCCCGAGATAATAACCATGCGGCCGACATACTGGCACGCATCGGTGCGAAACGTGATGATGTCCCTCCAAATATCTTCCTGGAACGGCTCTTCAAGCCATTCGTACTATGGGAACAGGAGCCCGGAAGTGACAAACCGGAAAAAACCACGCCAATCAGCGATTCAGCCGATGACATAACGCCTTCAGCCCACGTCATAATGGCAGTAATCGCCCCGTGGACAGAACCGTTCCTAGCCTACTTGCTTAGGCAGGAACTTCCCGAAGACCAAAACGAGGCCCGCTGCATAGTCCGGCGATCGAAAGCCTACAAGGTCCATGAGGGAGAACTGTATAGGAAAAGTACAACCGGAGTCCTTCAAAGGTGTATCTCCGAAGAGGAAGGGCGAAACCTCCTGGCTGAAATTCATGCCGGACTAGGCGGACACCACGCAGCAGCCCGGGCCCTTGTAGGAAAGGCATTCCGTACAGGGTTTTATTGGCCGACGGCCCGGGCAGATGCACAGGACTTAGTCCAGAGATGCGTTGGTTGTTAGCTCTTTGCTAATTAGAGCCACATGCCGCCCACCGCCCTCAAAACTATACCCATTACCTGGCCGTTCGCGGTCTGGGGGCTTGATATGGTTGGACCCCTTAAAGGGGGAACCCACAAGCAAAGGTACCTATTGGTCATGGTGGATAAATTCACCAAATGGATAGAGGCCAAACCGGTCAAAACGGCAGAGTCCGGACCAGTGATAGACTTTATATCCGGGGTAGTACACCGCTATGGAGTCCCCCACAGCATCATCACCGACAACAGCACGAACTTCACAGCCGACGAGGTTAAGTCATGGTGCAAAAATATGGGCATCAAGCTCGACTACGCTTCAGTCTATCACCCTCAAACCAACGGTCAAGTGGAACGAGCAAATGGTCTAATAATGAGCGGCATTAAACCCAGACTAGTGCGGTCACTTACTAAATCTGACACGCACTGGGTCGAGGAGCTCGACTCCATACTCTGGGGGCTGCGGACAACGCCTAACCGCATTACCGGATTCACACCATTTTTTATGGTCTATGGTGCAGAGGCAGTCTTGCCCTGCGACATTATTCATGACTCACCTCGAGTGCGCATGTACGAGGAAAGAGAGGCCGAGCTTGATCGGCAGGACAGCTTGGACACATTGGAGGAAGAACGTGACGTCGCCAAGGCTCGTTCCGCATTCTATCAGCAGCAGGCCCGAAGATATCAAAGCAGAGAAGTACGGGCCAAGACTTACAATGTTGGTGAACTAGTTCTACGCATGCCGGACAAGAAAAAGGACAAGCTCAAGCCCAAATGGGAGGGCCCCTTCATTATCGATCAGGTCCTGACCGGCGGAGCATACCGTCTACGAAATGCGTCGGATAACCGACTCGAGCCGAACCCATGGAACGCAGCCCGCCTCAGAAGATTCTATGCCTAGCGCCGGACTAAGAGTTCGTCCCCTTCCTCCGTCCAAATTTTTACACTTCAGCTGTCTTTTGTTTCTCTTTTCATAACCTTTTTACTAAAAAGCCCCTAAGGGCCTACTTTCACATTTTTCGCATACACTTGATGTGCCATCCGCACTCATTATTCCTGGGGGCTTCTTTTACAGAAGCTCAATATAAGGGTTTCATGCCTAGCACATGTGTCAAGCTTCCACGTGTACCTTTTACTCACCATTATATGCATCGATATGACTTAAGTTTTGGCCAAGCTGGGTTGCCTGGCTCCTGTGCTTACCCCTACGTTCCCGATTGTTCGGCTAGGAGGTAAAGGGAGCACCCCTGCGATTGTTACTGCCGGGTCAGCCGAATGTGTACCTCAGACTGGGTGAAGCCGAAAGCTAGCGTTCTTAAGGGAATATTCGGTCGGTGACTTAAAAGATGACTTTTTACCTACTCATTTATCCGCCCCCAGATGTTTTTCTGCTTTCTTCGCAGCCCGGACATGCACTTTAGGGCATGCCTCCCAGGGAAAGGAACCCTTAACGGAACTATTCTCTCTGGAAGATGTTTCTTACTAACCATGTAATATAACATAACTAGTTGGGCACTTGTCTGATAAAGCACTAATGACCCCTACGCCTGGTCTCCATGCATACCACGGTTGTTTCTTAACCAAAAAGGTATTCGGACACACTCCGGACTCTAGGGTCCCGAGGTTGAAGCGAAAAGGTCGGCAAAGACAAACGATCTACAATCCGGCTAGAAGGCATTTCACATGTCACTTTAAAGGAAAACATACATTGTCAAATTTACTGATTGTATTCCTCCTCAATCCCGTCTAACAGGCTGTCTAACTTACAGTCCCGTTGGGAAAATTTAGCAGCCAACTCTACTTGGCTGTATACTAAACTCACAGGGATCTCCTTCCCATTGGGCCCCACCGGTCCAACTTCGGCCATGTGGTTGGGATCCGCCTTCTTGTAACGCGTCTTCACCATGGCCCAAGCCTCCCTGGCACCTTGACGGCAAGCCGAAATCTTCCACAAACGGAAGCGCTGCCGCACTCCTTGAAGCTTCTCCGCAAGCTCCCCAAGGCCCTCGGGTAGGGAGAGGGCTGGCCATAAAGCCTGGACGACGCCGCTCATTGCCTGCTGAACTCGTTCGAGCAGTTGCAACAGCTCGGGAAGTTGATCACCCGTTGATATGGGCATCTCCTCCGCAAGGCGACCTGTGAGTATACCTACAAGACATATTATGTCAATTTATTTCCTCGCCGAACTCTTCTTTTCAAAAGAGTCCACTCAAGCACTTACTATAAATGCCGCGACGAAGCCGCTGATTCTCCTTAACGGAGCTGGACAGCCCGGCTTGAGCGCCTTTCAGCTCTTCTCCGAGCTTGGCGTTGGCATTTTGGAACTTGTTCCTTTCTTGCTGCACCCTATTCAGCACCCTCTCACCGGCCTTTAGCTGGCGCAGTAATTCTTGCCTGTCCGGATCTTGTCCGGCGGCACCTGCAATGTCACTATTAGACTTGCGCGCACGCCGCACAGCGCTTATATTTATTAATAAAAATGTGTTACCAGGAGGGGTCTCTGCGTCTCCTCCTGCGGCAGCAAGTGCGGCCTCAAGTTGGGCCTTGCATTCTTGCAGCTCCTGAGACAGCTGGGCATTCTTCTCGGTAAGAGCCTGCATTTCAAATGATCCTTAAATCAGTTAACATAACTACTTTAAGTCTCGGGGGCTACTGGTATATATAACCATTAAAATTCCCTTAACTGTATGTCTTTCACATACTGCTCCGTGGCTCTGGTAAAACCATCTTGAGCGGCACGGAGATGCGCGTCCCCTGTGTTAAAGGCGTCCAATGCCTCAGGGGAGAAGCGCGCTTCACGAAATACTGTTCGGCGGCGCTTATGGTTCATGGCGCTCTCCACCTCAGACTTGGTGGCGGACAGTCTGTCAGTGTCCTCCGTTGGAGAAGGATCCGGCCCGCGTCTTGCGCTTGCCTCCCCCTCCAGGTCGGGCGCTGGAGCCTGGCCGGTGTAGGTTGGATCGGCAACTTCCGCGCCCGCAGTCCAGCGAGCGCTTTTTCTCCTATAAACATCATGAGCACTCAGACGCTTCCTAGGAACGTTGCTCTGAAAATTCAAATATGAGTTACACCTATGCGGCGATGTTTCCGTCCGCACCGCGCTCCTTTTCCGCCTGCTGGTCCGGACTGACCTCTGTTGGTCAGCCGCCGCGGGCTCGGCTTCCCGCCGTGAAGGCACTTCCTGTAAAATACCCTCGTTCGCGAAGGTTAGAAATGGGCAAGGAAGAGATAATGGTGTCCGGACCTTGGTCACAGTCACCTGGGAAGCCGGATACAGTCCGGGGTAGTCCACCGTAATGGCGACCAAAGCATTATCCATGCTGAGCTGGTGAAATACCCCATCGATCAGCTCCACCTTGATGTCCGGATCCTCTTCGGAGGCCGGATCCAGGGATCTTTCTAGATCCTCGGGTTGCGGAGCGGGACTTCCCATGTCCTCCACAGTCCGGCGTAGATCCTGCGCCGAAGACATAATGTAAGAAGCCTAAGCTTCGAAAGCATGGGTTGAGCCCTTAAAAGTGTTCGCTTACCCATCCTCTAGGGTTGTTCATGGAAAACCCATTTAAAGGGTTCGTTCGAAGGAAGTCCTCCTTCTCCCCCTTGTACAGGCTGGACAGGATCTTCACCAGGTCCTCGGTCGAATCCGGCCCTTTGCGGCCATGACGGGTAGCATCGTGTTCCCCGCTGAAATCCCACATAGGGTGGCCTCTATATTGCAATGGCTGTACCCCCCGCATGATGCATATCGCCATGACTCCAATCATGGTCAACCCGGAATGGGCCAGCAATCTTATTCGGCCCATCAAGTAATGGACGCTCTTGTCTTCCTCCAAACGGGGGCTCCGTGGGCGCCAGCTGAGGCGTTTCTTCAGAGGAGCAGCACTAAACTCCGGGAGGCCAATCCGGACTGGGTCCGGCAGCGCAGCATCTCCTATGTAAAACCACTCTGAAGGCCAGTCTTCGGACGCCTGCTTGGGAGTACCGGATGGGTATCCGGTCCCGGCGATGCGCCATATTTCGGCGCCGCCCACTTGATATATGGTCCCCTCGTGAGAACGGGGTACGAGGCAGAACGGCCTCTTCCACAATGCAAAATGGGGCTCAATGCCCAGGAATAGCTCGCAAAGAGCTACGTAGCCCGCGATATGTAGGAAAGAGGCGGGCGTGAGGTGGTGGAGCTGGAGTCCGTAGAACTCCAGGAGCCCGCGGAGGAACGGATGTATTGGGAATCCGAGTCCCCTTATCAAATAAGGGACGAAGCATACTCGCTCCCCTTTATTGGGGCTTGGGGTAGCCTCCGCTTGCCTCCCACCTTGATAAGTGACCAGCCCGGCTCGAACCGGGACCATGAAGGCCGGAGGGAGATATCCCCCCGCTTGGAGCTTCACTAGCTCGTTGTGCGGAACAGAGCACCTCCTCCAATCCCCTGGCGGTGGGCTGCGAGCGCGGGAAGAGGAGCCGCGTCGAGGGTCCATGATGGAATGGATGTTTAGGTCAAAGGCGCTCCGATGAAGTATTCGCGGGAGGAAGATGGTGTGGTTTGGATCTGGATTTTTGCCTCTTTTGTAGGCGGACGACTCGCACGACTAGGGGGTGAAACGTAAAAGACACCCTGGCTTTTCGCATTCGTGCGACGCGTGGAAAAAGGCCATTATTGGACGTAGAAGCCGAGGAACACAGTATTTATGATGAAGCCGGACACTGTTCGGCAGGTACATGGAACTTGAAGGGAGAACCCGCCTTGCAACGCCGAAGACTATATACGCGCTGGACTTATCGTCATTGAAGCCTGGTTCGGGGGCTACTGAGGGAGTCCTGGACTAGGGGGTGTCCGGACAGCCGGACTATCATCGTCCGCCGGACTCCAAGACTACGAAGATACAAGATTGAAGACTCCGTCCCGTGTCCGGATGGGACTTTCCTTGGCGTGGAAGGCAAGCTTGGCGATGCAGATATGTAGATCTCCTACCATTGTAACCGACTCTGTGTAACCCTAGCCTCCTCCGGTGTCTATATAAACCGGAGGGCTTTAGTCCGTAGGACACAACATACATTACAACAATCATACCATAGGCTAGCTTTACGGTTTAGCCTCCTTGATCTCGTGGTAGATCCACTCTTGTACTACCCATATCATCAATATTAATCAAGCAGGACGTAGGGTTTTACCTCCATCAGGAGGGCCCGAACCTGGGTAAAACATCGTGTCCCTCGTCTCCTGTTACCGTCCGCCTAGACGCACAGTTCGGGACCCCCTACCCGAGATCCGCCGGTTTTGACACCGACAGTCCCGATGCACTAGGTATGACTAGCTCTTTGTCACCTCCATATACGAGAAACATATCCTTAGTCCTTTTCAGGTATTTCAGGATGTTCTTGACTGCTGTCGAGTGATCCACTCCTGGATTACTTTGGTACCTTCCTGCCAAGCTTATTGCTAAGCATACGTCAGGTCTGGTACACAGCATTGCATACATGATAGAGCCTATGGCTGAAGCATAGGGAACATTTTTCATTTTCTTCCTATCTTCTGCTATGGTCGGGCATTGAGTTTGACTCAACTTCACACCTTGTAGCACAGGCAAGAATCCTTTCTTTGCCTGATCCATTTTGAACTTTTTCAAAATTTTGTCAAGGTATGTGCTTTGTGAAAGTCCTATTAAGCGTCTTGATCTATCTCTATAGATCTTGATGCCCAATATATAAGCAGCTTCACCGAGGTCTTTCATTGAAAATCTTTTATTCAAGTATCCATTTATGCTATCCAGAAATTCTATATCATTTCCAATTAATAATATGTCATCTACATATAAAACTAGAAATGCTACAGAGCTCCTAGTCACTTTCTTGTAAATACAGGCTTCTCCAAAAGTCTGTATAAAACCATATGCTTTGATCACACTATCAAAGCGTTTATTCCAACTCCGAGATGCTTGCACCAGTCCATAAATGGAACGCTGGAGCTTGCATACTTTGTTAGTACCTTTTGGATCAACAAAACCTTCCGGCTGCATCATATACAACTCTTCTTCTAGAAATCCATTCAAGAATGCAGTCTTGACATCCATTTGCCAAATTTCATAATCATGAAATGCAGCAATAGCTAACATGATTCGGACAGACTTAAGCATCGCTACGGGTGAGAAAGTCTCATCGTAGTCAACCCCTTGAACTTGTCGAAAACCTTTCGCAACAAGTCGAGCTTTATAGACAGTTACATTACCATCAGCGTCAGTCTTCTTCTTAAAGATCCATTTATTCTCAATGGCTTGCCGATCATTGGGCAAGTCAACCAAAATCCATACTTTGTTTTCATACATGGATCCCATCTCAGATTTCATGGCCTCTAGCCATTTTGCGGAATCTGGGCTCATCATCGCTTCCTCATAGTTCATAGGTTTATCATGGTCAAGTAACATGACTTCCAGAATAGGATTACCGTACCACTCTGGTGCGGATCTTACTCTGGTAGACCTACGAGGTTCAGCAGAAACTTGATCTGAAGTTTCATGATCAATATCATTAGCTTCCTCACTAATTGGTGTAGTCGTCACAGGAATCGGTTCTCGTGATGAACTACTTTCCAATAAGAGAGTAGATACAGTTATTTCATCAAGTTCTACTTTCCTCCCACTCACTTCTTTCAAGAGAAACTCCTTCTCTAGAAAGGATCCATTCTTAGCAACGAATATCTTGCCTTCGGATCTATGATAGAAGGTGTATCCAACAGTCTCTTTTGGATATCCTATGAAGACACATTTCTCCGATTTGGGTTCGAGCTTATCTGTTTGAAGTTTCTTCACATAAGCATCGCAGCCCCAAACTTTAAGAAACGACAACTTTGGTTTCTTGCCAAACCACAGTTCATAAGGCGTCGTCTCAACGGATTTTGATGGTGCCCTATTTAACGTGAATGCGGCCGTCTCTAAAGCATAACCCCAAAACGATAGCGGTAAATCGGTAAGAGACATCATAGATCGCACCATATCAAGTAAAGTACTATTACGACGTTCAGACACACCATTTCGTTGTGGTGTTCCGGGTGGCGTGAGTTGCGAAACTATTCCGCATTGTTTCAAATGTAAACCAAACTCGTAACTCAAATATTCTCCTCCACGATCAGATCGTAGAAACTTTATTTTCTTGTTACGATGATTTTCCACTTCACTCTGAAATTCTTTGAACTTTTCAAATGTTTCAGACTTGTGCTTCATTAAGTAGATATACCCATATCTGCTCAAATCATCTGTGAAGGTGAGAAAATAACGATATCCGCCACGAGTCTCAACATTCATCGGACCACATACATCTGTATGTATGATTTCCAACAAATCTGTTGCTCTCTCCATAGTTCCGGAGAACGGTGTTTTAGTCATCTTGCCCATGAGGCACGGTTCGCATGTACCAAGTGATTCATAATCAAGTGATTCCAGAAGTCCATCAGTATGGAGTTTCTTCATGCGTTTTACACTGATATGACCTAAACGGCAGTGCCACAAATAAGTTGCACTATCATTATCAACTCTGCATCTTTTGGCTTCAACATTATGAATATGTGTATCACTACTATCGAGATTCAATAAAAATAGACCACTCTTCAAGGGTGCATGACCATAAAAGATATTACTCATATAAATAGAACAACCATTATTCTCTGATTTAAATGAATAACCGTCTCGCATTAAACAAGATCCAGATATAATGTTCATGCTCAACGCTAGCACCAAATAACAATTATTCAGGTCTAAAACTAATCCCGAAGGTAGATGTAGAGGTAGCGTGCCTACCGTGATCACATCGACTTTGGAACCGTTTCCCACGCGCATCGTCACCTCGTCCTTGGCCAGTGCTCGCTTATTCCGTAGTCCCTGTTTCGAGTTGCAAATATTAGCAACAGAACCAGTATCAAATACCCAGGTGCTACTACGAGCTCAAGTTAGGTACACATCAATAACATGTATATCACATATACCTTTGTTCACTTTGCCATCCTTCTTATCCGCCAAATACTTGGGGCAGTTCCGCTTCCAGTGACCAGTCTGCTTGCAGTAGAAGCACTCAGTTTCAGGCTTAGGTCCAGATTTGGGTTTCTTCTCTTGAGCAGCAACTTGCTTGCCGTTCTTTTTGAAGTTCCCCTTCTTCTTCCCTTTGCCCTTTTTCTTGAAACTAGTGGTCTTGTTGACCATCAACACTTGATGCTCCTTCTTGATTTCTACCTCCGCGGCTTTTAGCATTGCGAAGAGCTCGGGAATAGTCTTGTTCATCCCTTGCATATTATAGTTCATCACAAAGCTCTTGTAGCTTGGTGGCAGTGATTGGAGAATTCTATCAATGACACTATCATCAGGAAGATTAACTCCCAGTTGAATCAAGTGATTATTATACCCAGACATTCTGAGTATGTGTTCATTGATAGAACTATTCTCCTCCATCTTACAGCTATAGAACTTATTGGAGACTTCATATCTCTCAATCCGGGCATTTGCTTGAAATATTAACTTCAACTCTTGGAACATCTCATATGCTCCATGACGTTCAAAATGTCGTTGAAGACCCGGTTCTAAGCCGTAAAGCATGGCACACTGAACTATAGAGTAGTCATCAGCTTTGCTCTGCCAGACGTTCTTAACGTCGTCAGTTGCATCAGCAGCAGGCCTGGCACCCAGCGGTGCTTCCAGGATGTAACTTTTCTGTGCAGCAATGAGGATAATCCTCAGGTTACGGACCCAGTCCGTGTAATTGCTACCATCATCTTTCAACTTTGCTTTCTCAAGGAACGCATTAAAATTCAATGGAACAACAGCACGAGCCATCTATCTACAAACAAACATAGACAAGCAAGATACTATCAGGTACTAAGTTCATGATAAATTTAAGTTCAATTAATCATATTACTTAAGAACTCCCACTTAGACAGACATCTCTCTAGTCATCTAAGTGATCACGTGATCCAAATCAACTAAATCATAACCGATCATCACGTGAGATGGAGTAGTTTTCAATGGTGAACATCACTATGTTGATCATATCTACTATATGATTCACGCTCGACCTTTCGGTCTCCGTGTTCCGAGGCCATATCTGCATATGCTAGGCTCGTCAAGTTTAACCTAAGTATTCTACGTGTGCAAAACTGGCTTGCACCCGTTGTAGATGGACGTAGAGCTTATCACACCTGATCATCACGTGGTGTCTCGGCACGACGAACTTTGGCAACGGTGCATACTCAGGGAGAACACTTCTTGATAATTTAAGTGAGAGATCATCTTAAAATGCTACCGTCAATCAAAGCAAGATAAGATGCATAAAGGATAAACATCACATGCAATCAATATAAGTGATATGATATGGCCATCATCATCTTGTGCTTGTGATCTCCATCTCCGAAGCACCGTCGTGATCACCATCGTCACCGGGGCGACACCTTGATCTCCATCGTAGCATCGTTGTCGTTTACGCCATCTATTGCTTCTACGAGTATAGCTACCGCTTAGTGATAAAGTAAAGCAATTACAGGGCGTTTGCATTTCATACAATAAAGTGACAACCATATGGCTCCTGCCAGTTGCCGATAACTTCGGTTACAAAACATGATCATCTCATAAATAAAATATAGCATCACGTCTTGACCATATCACATCACAACATGCCCTGCAAAAACAAGTTAGACATCCTCTACTTTGTTGTTGCAAATTTTACGTGGCTGCTACGGGCTTAGCAAGAACCGTTCTTACCTACGCATCAAAAACCACAATGATAGTTCGTCAAGTTAGTGCTGTTTTAACCTTCGCAAGGACCGGGCGTAGCCACACTCGATTTAGCTAAAGTGAGAGAGACAGACACCCGCCAGCCACCTTTAAGCACGAGTGCTCGTAACGGTGAAACCAGTCTCGCGTAAGCGTACGCGTAATGTCGGTCCGGGCCGCTTCATCTCACAATACCGCCGATCCAAAGTATGACATGCTGGTAAGCAGTATGACTTGTATCGCCCATAACTCACTTGTGTTCTACTCGTGCATATAACATCAACGCATAAAACCTAGGCTCGGATGCCACTGTTGGGGAACGTAGTAATTTCAAAAAAAATCCTACGCACACACAAGATCAAGGTGATGGCATAGCAACGAGAGAGGAGAGTGTTCATCCACGTACCCTCGTAGACCGTAAGCGGAAGCGTTAGCACAACGCGGTTGATGTAGTCGTACGTCTTCACGATCCGACTGATCCAAGCACCAAACGTACGGAGCCTCCGAGTTCAGCACACGTTCAGCTCGATGACGATCTCCGGCCTCCGATCCAGCCGAGCTCCGGAGATGTTTTCCGTCAGCACGACGGCGTGGTGAAGATGATGATGTTCTACCGGCGCAGGGCTTCACCTAAACTCCGCGATGATACGACCGAGGTGGAATATGGTGGAAGGGGGCACCGCACACGGCTAAGGAACGATCCGTAGATCAACTTGTGTCTATGGGGTGCCCCCCGCCCCCGTATATAAAGGAGCCAGGGGGGAGGAGGCGGCCAGCCTAGAGGGCGCGCCAAGGGGGGAGTCCTACTCCCACCGGGAGTAGGACTCCCCTTTTCCAAGTAGGAGTAGGAGAAAGGAGGAAAGAGGAGGAAGAGGGGAAGGAAAGGGGGGGCGCCGCCCCCCTTCCCTTGTCCTATTCGAACTAGGAGGGGGAGGGGCGCGCGGCCCCCTCCTGGCTCCTGCCCTCTTCTCCCTCTTGGCCCATGTAGGCCCATTAACCCCCCGAGGGGTTCCGGTAACCTCCCGTTACTCCGGTAAAATGCCGATTTCACCCGGAACCATTCCGATGTCCAAATATAGGCTTCCAATATATCAATATTTATGTCTCGACCATTCCGAGACTCCTCGTCATGTTCGTGATCACATCCGGGACTCCGAACAAACTTCGGTACATCAAAACTTATAAACTCATAATAGAACTGTCATCGTAACATTAAGCGTGCGGACCCTACGGGTTCGAGAACTATGTAGACATGACCTAGAACCATTCTCGGTCAATAACCAATAGCGGGACCTGGATGTCCATATTGGTTCCTACATATTCCATGAAGATCTTTATCGGTCAAACCGCATAACAACATACGTTGTTCCCTTTGTCATCGGTATGTTACTTGCCCGAGATTTGATCGTCGGTATCCAATACCTAGTTCAATCTTGTTACCGGAAAGTCTCTTTACTTGTTCCGTAATACGTCATCTCATAACTAACTCATTAGTTACATGCTTGCAAGGCTTAGGTGATGAGTATTACCGAGAGGGCCCAGAGATACCTCTCCGACAATCGGAGTGACAAATCCTAATCTCCAATTATGCCAACTCAACATGTACCTTCGGAAACACCTGTAGAGCACCTTTATAATCACCCAGTTACATTGTGACGTTTGGTAGCACACAAAGTGTTCTTCTGGTAAATGGGAGTTGCACAATCTCATAGTTTCAGGAACTTTGTATAAGTCATGAAGAAAGCAATAGCAGTATACTAAACGATCAAGTGCTAGGCTAACGGAATGGGTCATGTCAATCACATCATTCTCCTAATGATGTGATCCCACTAATCAAATGACAACACATGTCTATGGTTAGGAAACATAACCATCTTTGATTAATGAGCTAGTCAAGTAGAGGCATACTAGTGACTATAGTTTTGTCTATGTATTCACACATGTATCATGTTTCCGGTTAATACAATTCTAGCATGAATAATAAACATTTATCATGATATGAGGAAATAAATAATAACTTTATTATTGCCTCTAGGGCATATTTCCTTCAAAAAGAGCATGATCAAGATCTTTCTTTAACTTAGCATGGTCATCGTTGTGTGACTCCTCAAAAGTCAAACGATGCACACGCTCTTCCTCAAGAACATTAGTCACGACTATATCTCATCGGCATAGTCACGACTATGACCTTCCATCTTAGAGATGGTTTCTTCGTGAGCCTCGATCATGTCATTGGCCTCACCAAGTTGTTCCAAGAGAGCAACAAAATGCTTCTTGGACTTGCCCTTGAGCTTACTAATAAAAGACTCCAATTAATTCACTTCATCATTAGACTCATCATGGTCATCAATGCAATCCTCCAAGGAGGGATTAGTAATGATGGTGGTTGTGTGTTGGGGGTTACCTTGTTTGAAGCTTTAGCCATGAGGAACTTGGCGGTGATGTTTTCGTTGGGTGAATCAAAGAGAGACACCCGGGGAGTAGTAGCAATGGCAACGGATGCCATGGCCATTGATTCTCCATTTTCATCATCATCGTCATCCTCTTGGTATTCTTGAACCACCAACCCACGAGTGGGAGTCTTCTTGGCGAAGTTGTTCTTGTTGGGTAAGGACTTGGCTTTGTCTTTTCGGATGAACTTGCCACCATTGTCTTCCCGCTTCTCGTAATGATAATCCGCAATGTAATGGCTCACATTGCCACAGTTGAAGCAAGTTCTAACTTGTTGCTTGCCCTTGACGCCACTTGAGTTGTTCTTGTTGAAGTTGGGTCTTGTATTCTTCTTGCTCCAAAATTGTCTTGAAGCAAGGGCCATGTGCTCATGATAATCATACTTGGTGTCTTCGGGGTTGCTCTCCTCATCTTCCACTTCTTCCTCTTCTTCCATAATAACCTTGGCCTTCAAAGCAAGCTTGGGCTTCTTTGCCCTTTGAGAACGGAGTACTGCATTGTCGGCGGTCTTGTCCAAGATGCTCATTGCAACGAACTCATCCAACACTTCACTTGAGGTCATGGAGTGGAAGTCCGGTCTTTGACGAATGACGGAGGACATGGCCTTGTTGTAGGGCATCATGGCCTTGAGGAATTTGCACTTGATCCAATTGTCATCCGTGTCGTTGCTTCCATGATCTCGGAGCGAGACCACGAGTTTGGTCACTCTTCGAAAGAGCTCACGAGGTTCTTCATCTTCTTTCATTGCGAACTCATCGGCTTCATCTTGCATCACTTCATAGTTGGAGCGTTGAATGCTAGCACTTCCTCGATAGAGAGACACAACACATTTCCATGCGTCCTTAGCCATGGCATGAGGTCGAAGATGAGGGAGATCTTCGGGAAGGATTGCATCTTGGATGATGAAGAGAGCACTCTCATTGAATTGATTATCCACGGCTTCTCGAGGGGTGAAGTTGCTTGGGTCATGAGGATAGAAACCTTCTTCAATGATTCTCCAAAGGTTAGTATTCACATGTTTTAAATGACGCTTGAAGCAATAAACCCAAGAATCAAAATCTTCATGTTTCTCATACTTAGGAGGAGGACCGGCATGGTTTAAATGAGTAGAGGGAATCGGCCCTCCATAAATTGGAGGTTCCACATGGGCAAAGATGCCGGTGCCATTTCTACCACTAGTAGAAGGACTCTTTTCACTGTGGGCTTCCCCCTTGTCGGAGGTAGCATCCGTCACCTTGTTAGTGGGATCACCCACCTTCATAGGCGAGGTGGACGGTTTGAGTCCTTCAAGAAATTTAGTAAGCATGCTTTCAACCTTGGTCGTCATGGAGTCTCTCAATGTGTCTAGAGCCACATTGAGATCCTCACGAGAGACCGAGGTTCCCCCATCGGCCATAGACGAGATAGGATTCACACCGGAGTGCTCCTCCGCACCGTCTGTGGTGTCAACCATACTCTTCGGACGGCAAAGTCCTTAATAAAGAGACGAGGCTCTGATACCAATTGAAAGGATCGATATGGTTGACTAGAGGGGGGGTGAATAGGCAACTAACAATTTTTAAGCTTTTCTTTACCAATTTAAACTTTGCAACAAAATAGGTTGTCTAGATATGCAACTATGTGAGCAACCTATATGATGCAATAACAACTAGCACATAAGCAAGCAAGGGATACAACACAAGTAGGCTTGTAAAAGTAAAGGCACGAAATAACCAAGAGTGGAGCCGGTGGAGACGAGGATGTGTTATCGAAGTTCCTTCCTTTTAAGGGGAAGTACATCTCCGTTAGAGCGGTGTGGAGGCACAATGCTCCCCAAGAAGCCACTAGGGCCACGGTATTCTCCTCACGCCCTCACACAATGCGAGATACCGTGATTCCACTATTAGTGCCCTTGAAGGCGGCGAACGAACCTTTACAAACAAGGTTGGGGTAATCTCCACAACAATTGGAGGCTCCCAACAACACCACGAAGCTTCACCACAATGGAGTATGGCTTCGAGGTGACCTCAACCATCTAGGGTTCTCAAACACCCAAGAGTAACAAGTTCCGCTAGGGATAACAGAGGGAATCAAATTTCTCTTGGTGGAAGTGTAGATCGGGGACTTCTCAACCACTCCCAAGCAAATCAACAAGTTTGATTGGCTAGGGAGAGAGATCGGGCGAAAATGGAGCTTGGAGCAACAATGGAGCTTTGGGGCAAAGAGTTAGGTCAACTTTGGGGAAGAAGACACCTTTATATAGTGGGGGAAACAATCCAACCGTTACCCCACTGAACAGCCACGCACAGAGCGGTACTACCGCTTGGGCAGGGTGGTACTACCGCTGAAGAGCGGTACTACCGCTCCCACCCAGCGGTACTACCGCGCTGACGAGGAAGGCAGGGTCCTAGCCAGAGCAGTACTACCGCGGGAGTAAGAGCAGTACTACCGCTTGGAGCGGTACTACCGCCACTACTGCCACTCCTAGTACCGTAAAACCCGACACGAAAAACATCGGGCTTGAGTCGAGGCGGTAGTAGCCCGGAACCACTGCGGTACTACGGCCGAAGACCACAAGCGGTACTACCGCTCTGGGAGCGGTACTACCACTGGGAGCGGTACTACCGCTCGGGGAGCGGTACCACCGCTTGACGAGCTTCGGCGGTACTACCGCTGAGGATCGCGGTACTATCGCTGGGACAGGACAGAACAGGTATGGAGGGAAAGGCAGCTCCAATGAAGCGGAAGGAAAACATCGGGTGTGATACGGATGTGTACGTGTTGATTCCACCCTAGCCTTACCAAAGCGGATCCCCTCTTGCTAGAACGGTGACTCCTATGAAACTAGTCCACCAACAGATAAACAAAGGAGCTACACCGTCTTGAATAAAACACACCGAGGGAAGGTAATCGTCTCGTGCTAATGTATGAATCTCTGAAAGAACTTAACGCACACAATTAGTCCACAAAAAGCATTGTCATCAATCACCAAAACATCTTGGGGATAAATATGCCCTTATACACGTCCTAGATTTATGCGATACAACTTTCCCTACTACTTTCCCCCATTCCTTTCCTCTTTGAACAACGTCCTAGATTCATGCTATACAACTTTCCCCCTTCATTTCCTCTTTGAACCACGTCCTAGATTCATGCTATATACAACTTTTCCCACTACTTTCCCCCACTCCTTTCCTCTTTGAACCACGTCCTAGATTCATGGTATACATGCAGCTAGAGCAATGCATGTGGAGTAAGTAAAATATACCTTAAGGTTCTTGGGGCGTGGTTCGGTGGGCGATGGGACGGCGGCGAATAAGAAGGGGTCGGAGGCCCTTCCGCGCCGCCGCTGGGTGGAAAGTGAACAGCTGCGCCGGTAGTGGATTCCCTCCCTCGCCGACAGCGACAGCGTTAAGCCTCCTTCCCTTCCCGGCGGACGGATCCTGCCGGCTCTTTGAGCAGCAGTGAGGGGAGAGAGAGAGGCCAACGGAGTCTTGTTTAGATCTGGAGAGGGCGACAGAGTGTGAAGAGAGCAACTACAAGCACTGAGGCTCCAACGGGAGAGGGCGAGAGAGTGTGAAGAGAGCAACTACAAGCGCTGAGGCTCCAGCGTGTACATATATACTGGAGAGAGAGTGTGAAGCGTGCAAACCCTAGAAAACATTTTGACCAGTCAAAGAATCCTCCTGGCAAAAATTATGCTCAAGTGTAGTTATCGAACCCGAGACCTCAAGTTTGATGGCGAACAGGCTAACCAGCTACACTACCATCCCGTTATGTTCAACGAGAGGAAAATAACCTTTTATACATTCCTGCATTCGTGTGACAAGCATGCCGTGTTTTTTTGTGTGTGTGGGAGTCATTGGGATTTCAATCATAATCGTGTCATGTGGCTTTGGTGGTAAGACTATCCACAGTGGTGCAGAAATAATGCAGCCTTAGTCACCTTACCTCTCTCCATGTAGTACGTTGGGTCCCACCAGTCAGAGGGTGAAACAAACAAATTAATAAGAAAAATTAAAAGCACCAGCGGTGTATCTTACTACCTCACACATCTCGCTGCTGCTCGGGAACACTCTCCAATTGATCCCTCTGTTCGCTCAGGTACTATTTTAAGTGAATCCTTATTATAACATGCACACAAATTTTGGGCACTTGTATTCGACTTAAGTCAGTGTGCCACCGTATCTCGTATACTTACTACTCCCTCCGTCTAGGTGTAATAAGTTACGTTAGAAGGTGCAACAGGACCAAGGTGCGTGCGTGTGCGTGTGTGTGTTTAACAACATGTGTGTGTTAGAGAGTGCGATAGATCGACCTACTCCTACAGAGAGATGGTGTGTAGTGTACAATTTTAGCCACGAGAGTCGGTGCATCCTCTCATTTCCAGGCATGTCCGGTAGGGACATGCGGACAGCTGCCACGCCCGCTCCTGACCAGCCTGGCCCACCCAAAGCCCCTCCATCGCCCACGCGCGCTTCCCGCCTGAAACGGTCAGCGCCGCTCCAAAGAATCGGTGCCGCATTCATGCCCGGGCAGAGCGGACGCGACCTCTCACTGGCGCAAGAGTGATGGTTGCTTCGTCCGTCCAACTTACTGCTGGGTCTATGTGATTTGATGGCTCATTGGTCTTTATTACTGAGGTGGTAGGACTGCTGGATGTCCCACGCTTTCGGTGAAAGGAGGTAGTAGATTACAATTTTCTCCATTCTTACAGCAGAGGAGTGCAAGAGCAGTGAAAACACGTAGGCTCAGTGATTACATGGCCCACCTCACACTATCACCGTGCGACACCTAACTCTTTACATAGTACTCCCTTCGTTCCTAAATATTACTAGATAAGTCCCCGCGCGTTGCCGCGGAACAGCGGTATATCTCTCTGCGCAAAATTATCGATTTCATAGAACTAAAAAAACTCTATAACCGCATGACAAATGTGGTAGCCAAACTAAATAAACTGCCATCATCATTTAGATCATCCCACGTAAGGAAAAAAGATCAGCCAACTCCTACTGCATAATGGGATTATAGTTTTCTTTTTGACATGTTAATGGGACTTAAAAGCTCACTTACATGCATGCTTGCATGCAGACATGTTGATGTGATTTAAAACCCACTCACATGCATGTGCCACGGTATTTCTGCATGCTTGCATGTGGCTTAGTGCGGAGCCTCTCAATGTCTAGATCAGACGGCTATTATGGACTGATTTACTTCATCTAACGGCTACATCAATTTGGATGATGTGGCTCAAGGAGAGGATAGAGAATTCTTAGTAGTGGGGGCTAGCTATTACTAGTAGATAAGTCTTTGTAGAGATTCCACTAGGTGAACTACATACGGAACAAAATGAATGAATCTACACTTAAAATGCATCTATATACATCCGCATGTGGTTCATGGTGAAATCTCTACAAAGACTTATATTTAGGAACGGAGGAAGTACTAGTATAGTACTAGTACGTACTGTAATTTATCGGCGAGATAAATTTGTACAATGCTATGAAGCTTCCAGCTCCTGTTACATGTATCTTGCGTCCAAGGTTGCCCGTTGCAACATTTCATCAAATATAAAGGAGACTAACATGCATGCTATTGCATCTCAATGATTGACAGATCATAGCAAATATGTACTCCCTCCGTTCCAAAATAAGTGTCTCAACTTTGTGCAAACTTTAGTACAAAGTTGTACTACTACTAAAGTTGACGCTTATTTTGGAACAGAAGCAGCTAAAGAAAAAAATGATCCACGTAGTCCCTAGCCCTTGAACCGTGAACCCTGACCAGGCTTCAATTCGCTGGCAACGTTCGAGCTTCCTAATAAATGAAGTTTGCAACCTTTTGACCATCGGATCATTTTGTGCAGTTTCACTAAAATTGAGATGAGCATCCCTGTGGCAAAGAAATTGAAGAAGCGTGATTAGAATAATATTATCGGTACTAGTTGATGAGACATAAACTCATCACAAATATAGTACGTAGAAGCCAGTAGAGGTATCAGGTATGTGCGGGGCAAAGAAGTAGAGAAATATCCATAGGGAGTGATGTGGGCAGTTGGAGCGGTGGTGCAAGCCGGCTGTAAAGGGAGTTGTACCTGAGGGACGTAGCTCAACCTTGAGGGCGGCGGGAGGCGGCAACTGCCCACGTCGCGGCAGTGAGCAAGGGACGAAGGCAACCTCATTGGCTTTGTGAGAGAGAACGGCGGGGACCCCTGATCGGTACATGCCGACAGTGGGTTTTCGCCGTCGACGACGGCCACCGCATCTACACTAAGCATCCACCCCTTCCCCAAGCGGATGTGATCCGCCGGGATGTTAGAGATGTGGCCACAGTTGTTTTGTGCGAGAGAGTGTGAAGAGAGCAACCCCAGCAAGCAATCGTGTAGGCTGGCCCGTCCTGACTATGTATATAGTGGCGCGGTTTCCTTTTCTCTCCATATGAACCTATCATATTGCGTATGTGCCACTGAAAAAAAACTTTATTTATAAATGATGGGGCACCTACTACTCGTTCTCCTATAACCTTGCGCTTGGCATCTCCAAAATATTAACCTTGCGATTGGCTCCTCGCCTCTTCGGGAAGTCGAGCAATAATGGTAGTGCAGTATATATCATTCTGGCTATATGAGACCGAATGAATTGTTGAATGTCCACCATGTGGGCGAGGGTCGAGGGGCGAGGGAGAGTGCTACTACATACGGAGCAAATTGAGTGAATGTACACTCTAAAATACGTCTATATACATAAGTGTTTGGAGTATGTACTAGTAGTTCATATTGAAATCTACTAAAGGACATATATATTACAAACAATATGATATAATCTCTATAACCAAGGTAGTAGGGACGAGGAGTAAACGGAGGGAGTAGTAAATTTTTCTCCTCGTCCTGCGAGCCACCGCGCGCATGGGCGAGGGAGCGAGCGTAAGGCGGAGCAAGCTTCACCTCATCCTGCGAGCCACTGCGCCCGTGGGCGGGGGAGACGGCGTACTAAGCAAGCTTATCCTCATTCTACGAGTTGACGGGACACATCAAAAGTACTCCAGTGTATAGAGCCTTGCCTCTAAGTTAGGCCCCACATGGTTTGCCTCTTTTTTTAATTTAACATAACGCGTCAAGTCGCAATTTGTTTGTTCACCCGTGGTAGACGATCCTCCCTCCACCAAGTGGAAAACCAGTACACGTGCCAAATTACCACGTGGGCTGCCTTTTTCGTACAGAAATGAGCTCCACCGTGTACCCGCGCAGGTGTGGTTGGGAAAGAGACGGGAGTACGTGCACCGTGCATGCACCTCTTCTCTTCGTGCACGTCCCCCACCTACGTGGGTGTGTGTGAGAGATACAAACCGCGTTCGTGAGTGTTTTTTGTTTTGGGATGGGGGTGGGGGTGGGGTAGGGGGTTGATTTCATGAATTATTTGTGGGAATATGTGTTGATGACATCTCAAACAAAATTTTGCATGCAATGTGTGTGAAATGGAGGCCTATCCATATCATACATAGAGGGTCGGGCAATCCACGAGAAGAGAGGGAGGGGTCATAGCTATCAATAGAGTCGAAGAGAGGATCAAGTGGGTGGGTGCGAGCTCGATGAAGAGAGCCATCGAAATTGTGTGTGTGTGCAAGTCAAAGATATAGGGCGACTGGCTTACCGGAGCGTTAGAGGGCACATGTCAAGTTTGTGTGTGGCAGGGAGACATGACTAGAGTGCTTGATGTATCGGTGTGTGTGGGGGGAGGGGGTGGGGTAGGGGTAGGCAGAGGCCTAACTATAGAGGTAGAACGACTCGTATATGTGTTGAGAAGGAGAGACCCAGCTATGTCTTGAGGGAGATCGGTCGACATCCATACATAACTGAAGGACAGGAAATATGATGGGACAGAGAGAGAGAGAGGAGAGAGAGGGGGAGGGAGAGGGAGGGAGAGGGGTAGAGTGCTAGATGGGTGATGGAGTTGCTTCTCGGAGATGTTGGGAGAGGCCTACTAAACAAACTGAGGGTGGAACTGCAATGTTATCAATAAGAGTGGGGATGTGTTTCTGTGTGTGCCTGTGCATGATAGATCTGTCGGGACGCATCCATGGATGATGAAGGGGAACCATTTGTTTGGTAAGCAAACCTAACTAGATCGGTAGATCAATTATTGTTTGTTGGAGGAAGGGAGAGACACAACTAATGAGGTAGATCAATCGACGTGTGGGTAGAAACGAGTTATAAGGACCTAGCTAGCTATATGTATAGCGAGAGATCGGTCGGTGTACGTCCATTTGTTAGAGGCAAATAAGGCCCAACGAGACGGATAGACAGAGAGAATGGAGCTAGGAGGTGGTGCGAGAGGCCCAACTACTAGCTAGATAGGGGGAGGAGTGTGCGGTTGTGAGATCGATGAAAAGAGGGGCAAGAGTTTAAACGTGTGTCTGACCATATGAGAGACACGAGGCAAGGACACATAAAGGAGGAGATTGAAGCTGTGTGTGTATGTTGTAGGCAGGCATCGCTGGAGAGGTTTATCGATCGGTGTGTCTCGAAAAGGAGTTGTGCAAACTCTGAGAGAACGACCTAAAGAAAAAAAATGAATGTGCTCGGTGGATAGAATGCCGAGGGAGGGGGAGGGCGAGGAGGGCGTGTGCATGCATGAGAGAAAGTTAGTGGTAGCTACAAAGGTTAGAGGATTGTGTGGGTGTAAGGGACTAACAAAGATCATAATTTGATATGAAAGCGGATTCATATATTTGAATAGGAGATCATAGTGGTTTAAATATTGCATGCATGAATATAGCGGTGATACACGTGTTGTGCACATGTTATACCATAATGTGATAATGCATGGCGTTTGCAACTCATAGCTAAATGCCGAACAATCTAAACCATACTATACATCAAACAATCTCACATTTTATTTGAATTTGTGATAATGTGCGATGTTTGCAGCTTACAACTAAATATCGAGCAATCTAAACAATACTATATATCGAACATTCTCACATTTTATTTGAATTTGTGGTAATGTGTGGTGTTTGCAACTCACATCTAAATACTTGTAGGCGTAGGGGACGGGGCACCATACAAAATGTGATAAACACATTATACATATGAGACATGGTTTAGATTATGAAGATCTAGCTAGAGCTAGAAATGTAAGGTGATTTGGAATCAAAATAAAGTGGATTCAAAAAATCTAGTTCGAGTTCATATAGTACACATAGTTTATATGTAACTCGAGACTAATCATGTGGTGTGTTGTGAAGATAATACACAAACGATGGTTTAACTTGACACTAATGATGATTGTAGATCTTATTAAAACAGAGAAAAGAATTCAAATGCTTTGACTTCACAACAATCATTAATGTAGATCTTATTCAAATTTAGTTCATATTGAAGCGGTAGTATATACGTTTGGAATGCACTAAAACGTTCATTTGAGTAGTAGGTTGCATGCATTATACACGTAGCGAAATATTTTAATTGAACATAACATGAATTCAAAGTTTTGAATGACATTTGTAGTGCACATTGATTTGGTACAGTACACGTTAGGCTTGTCCGAAAATTTCAACCCGCGCCTTGTTAGCCCGAAATATTTAAGATATATCTTTGTCTCATTGTGCTCCGACAACTCCCTCCATCACAACCCACGCCTTGCTATTCCGAAATTACAACGCACGCGAAAACTCCCACCTCCTGTGAAATCTCGACACGCGAAATGCCCGTGGTACCCCTGAACCAAAAGAACCGCCTCAAATCGGCGGGTTTCGCAACTTACCCCACATTTCGGACAAGACGTCTCTAAAACATGGTTCCCCACTGCCATCCCATCCGTCCACCCATTCATACACCGAGGCTGCGAAAACCCGCGACGAAACCCCACACCCTGCTCCGTCCGCCACCCAGCCGGAGCCTCTTCCCCGACGACGTCGTCCACAACAACACCTCCACGTCCCTCATACACCGTACCGGATGAGGATCCGTCGTCGATCTCATCGTCCCGCCGGTTCAGCCGCCCCGTCCTCCACCTCCAAGGAGTTGTCCCGATGTTCCCCTTGTCTTTCGCGTCACCTCCATTCCCACACCACCGTCTTCACCTGCACCACCGGAAGAGCATCATCATCACCATTTCCTCGGATGAAGCTGCGGCCTAATCAGCGCAACCAAAGAGGTTGTACACTAATCGCCGCATTTTCTTCTTGATTTGATCTCACGGTGCTGCCGGCGCTCAGTCCCGAGCCGACACGGCGCGACTCCATCCACGGCGGCGTCGCCGGCCACTTCCTCCACGGCGTCGCTCCCTCGGTGGCGACGTCCACATCAGTAGGAGCTGCTACTGCTTTAGCTCTCGCTCGCGCTGCTGCTCTGCTCTTGCTCTCGGTCCCCTGCCTGGTCTGCTCTTGCTATTGCTCTTGCTCGCACTGCTGCTCTCGCTCTTGCTCTTGCTTGCAATGCTGCTCCGATTTGGCTACACTTCAGTCGACTGGATCGAATTTTGGGTCGATAGATTTTCAAGGGGTCGGCTCGCCGGGGTGAAGGAAGAACCAGCTGCAGCGGGGAGGGGGGCTCGCCGGAGAGGTACCCCACTATCTATCTTAGGGTTCAGGATGGGGGCGGTGGTCGCCGGCGTTGGCGCGGCGGTGGCGTGGGGATCGCCGGAGAAAAAGCTCGGCATGGGGGGGCCTAGATGGATGGCTGGGGCGGCGGCGGACCAGCAGTGGGGAGTGTTTTCAAGGCGGGCGGGGCGGCGCACCACCGGCCGTGGGCGGCGGGGGGCTGCAGTTTGGCCGGTGGTGGCTGGCGGCTCAGGGGGGGTGGAGGTTGAAGATGAACCGCAGGCCCTTGATTTCATGTCCAACGGCTGCAAAATCGACTGACCAGAGATGAAAAAATCAGTCGACCAACGTGTAGCCTCACCATGCTAGTGCGTTCAGTTTCGACAGCAAAATTTAGTTTCGACAGCAAACTTCAGTTTCGATAGTTAAGTTCAGTTTCGACAGTTAAGTTCAGTTTCGACAGTTAAGTTCAGAGATGAGCGGCTAATGTATTTTACATCTAGCACTTTGTGGTTATGTATTTTACATCATGTTGGAGATGTTATTAGAATTCCACTCAGGTTAACGTTGTTCGTTGTCTCTCTTGTCCTGCTTCAGCCTCGGCGTCGTCCAACTCACCGGAGCTGCTCAAACGACGAAACCCTCCATCACAGCGGTGTAGCACCTCGGGCTCCATCTCCAGACGCCTAAGATCTTCTTCCCCTCCTCCGACAGCAAAGTCAGCCGGAGCATCCTCACCGGCCAACCCAATCACGCTGAGATCGACATGGCTTCGCCAAAGAGGTTGTACACTTGTTGCATCTCTTTTTTACTCTACATGTTATATATATTGTCCACTGAGCACACAGATTTGTTCCTTTAGTGTCTCCTTGAAGAAAAAAAACGTAGGAATTTTAATTTTCACTTGTCCTCCTTTTCAAATTCCTATTCATGAAGCACAAGACTAAGAGATAGTAGCATAATAGCATTATAACCGTACATTTTCTTGTGGTTTGACTTAATATCACCATGCTTCTTTGCATCCTGTGATCTTCCAATTGTTGTGAATCAAACACCCAGATTGGCAGAAATCATGTGTTTTTAAATTCTCTGTTTTGCAGGTGCATTCCTATCCTATTCCTGTCTATTTCCTATCCCTGTATTGTTGGAATCGTCCAATTCAAACGAGCCCTTACAGAATTACTTCTCTTACAGATAGTTGTCAAGGAAAACCTTGTGTGGTTTGTCCCGCTCCTGCCGCGCCATCGTCCACCCCAGCTCAGCTGCTCCAACGACAGAAGGGTCCAACACAGCAGGGATCCAGCCTCCAGACTGTCTTTCGCCGCCTCAGATCTTCTTCCCCGCCGCTGGCAGCCATGAAAACTGCATTACCATCATCAACTGAGCAGATGACCTGGTCGCACTCTTTCGTGTCTGCTTACGTTATGCATCGCTTAATATTACATGCTACTTTATCGTCCTGTTCACCGATTAGACTCTGAGTCAGCTCCAAACTAATGGTCAAACTTGACTTTTTAAATGGTTGTGGGGTACATATCGGGGACGCTATCAATAGTATTTATCTACTATCTGGTTAATCTCCGGTGTCTACTATGAGTTTCATGTTGGGTGGGAAACAAATAGTAAAGAAGCCATTATCTGTATTTTTTAACTGAAGCCATTATATGCCTGCTATTATTGGTTTTGGGTCTATTCACAGGTTGCTACCATCACTCTAGATTTCTGCATGCACTCCTTACATAATCTCACTATGTTTTATTCCTAGGCATGACAGTTATTGTAAACAATGGAACTAAACATGTAGAGCAGAAGAGACGAGCCTTGCGTGGAAATAAAATTTCATGCAGACGTCGCTCCATGGTAGGCGCAAAGGCAGCACCCCCTCCACGCATTTCGGATTGTAATCGAGAGGAAGATATCTGTTCTGAGGGGGATTCAGAAGGAGAAGACAACTCCTATTTACCCCCTGAGGTCTTCGCTCTAACTTGGCATGCTGATGTTGGTTATATCATGCATATGGTGTCTTGCATTGCTTACTTTATACATCAAATATATCATCTGCTTAGTTTAGACATCCTTTGTGCAAATGCCATCTGTTTAGTTTATTCATCGTTTATGTGAATTATGCAACACCATCTTGTTTAGCCAGGCATCATATATGTGAATTTTGCAATGCCATCCTACTTAGCCAGTCATCTTATATGTAAATTATATTAGGCCATCCTTTTTTTGTTACATATTACATTTGTCAACAATGTTAGTACATTCAACTGCTCTTCGTGTGCATCAGCCATTTGCCACGGTGATGGCAAATTCTGGAGTGAAAACAAGGTCTTCAGAGCAGACTATGCTATCTGACGAAGCACATATCTCGCTGGTTACGGATAGCTCCTCAGAGGAGGATTCAGAGACAGATGACCAGTCCAATTCCCCCCCCCCCCCCGAGGTGTATGCTCTAACTTGGCAGGGTTATGTTGCTCATATCGTGCGTATGGTGTCTCGCATTGCTATGTCATTTGATTAGTTTAGACATGCTTTGTGTGAATGCCACATGTTCAGTGTCTAATTACCATATATGTGAATTATGCATTGCCATCTTGTTGCAAGACATTACATATGTGAATTATACAATGTTATCTTGTTGCAAAGGCATTATATATGTGAATTATGCAATGTCATGCTATTTAGCCAATCATCATGTATGTGAATTATATCATGCTATCATTTTTACGTGTTCCATTTGTCGACAACGTTTGTATATTCAACTACTCTTCCTGTGCAACAGCCATTTGAAGTGGTGATGGAAGTATCTGGAGTGAAAACAAGGTATTTAGAGCAGACAATGCTACCTGCTGAAGCAGACATCTTGCTGGTTACAGAGAGCTCCTCGGAGGAGGATTCAGAGACTGATGACCAGTCCTATTTCCCCCCTGAGGTCTATGCTCAAACTTTGCAGGGTTATATTACCCATGTCATGCATGTTGTCTTGCATTGCTTAGTTTTTACATCATATATGGATTGCCATCTGCTTACTTGCTTACTATATAAATCATATATTTTAAATATATCATGCCATCATGTTTACATAGTACATACACATCATCTATCTGAATTATGGCATGGCAACCCATTTAATAAAGACATCATATAGTTATATCATCTCATCCTGTTTAGTGTTTATAGTCATCATATTTAGAATTATGGCATTCTATCCGTGAATGTATGTGAATTATGGCATGCCAACCTATTTAATAAACACATTATATAGTTATGTCATGTCATCCTGTTTACATAGTCTCATATTTTGAACTATGTCTTTCCATCTTTTTTAGTTAGCCATCATAATGTGAAATTGTGTCATGCTATCCTATTTAATTAGCCATCATATATGTGAAATTGTGTCATGCTATCCTGTTTGGTTAGACAACATAAATATGAATTATTTCATGCCCTCTTTTATTCCCCGCTATCCATTGCACCTGTCTATCATACAATGTCTATACTTTCAATTACTTTTCTTGTTTACCAGCCATTTGAATTGGAGAGCGTGATGGCAGTATCTAAGGGAGTAACAACATTGTCGGTGTCAAAACCGGCGGATCTCGGGTAGGGGGTCCCAAACTGTGCGTCTAGGCGGATGGTAACAAGAGACGAGGGACACGATGTTTTTACCCAGGTTCAGGCCCTCTTGATGGAGGTAAAACCCTACGTCCTGCTTGATTAATATTGATGAGATGGGTAGTACAAGAGTGGATCTACCACGAGATCAAGGAGGCTAAACCCTAAAAGCTAGCCTATGGTATGATTGTTGTAATGTATGTTGTCCTACGGACTAAAGCCCTCCGGTTTATATAGATACCGGAGGAGGCTAGGGTTACACAGAGTCGGATACAATGGTAGGAGATCTACATATCCGTATTGCCAAGCTTGCCTTCCATGCCAAGGAAAGTCCCATCCGGACACGGGACGGAGTCTTCAATCTTGTATCTTCGTAGTCTTGGAGTCCGGCGGATAATTATAGTCCGGCTGTCCGGACACCCCCTAGTCCAGGACTCCCTCAGTAGCCCCCGAACCAGGCTTCAATGACAATAAGTCCAGCGTGTTTATAGTCTTCGGCGTTGCAAGGCGGGTTCTCCCTTCAAATTCCATGTACCTGCCGAACAGTGTCCGGCTTCATCTTGAATACTGTGTTCCTCGGCTTCTACGCCAAATAATGGCCCTCTTCCACGCGTCGCATGAATGCGAAAGCCAGGGTGTCTTTTGCATTTCACCCCCTAATCGTGCGAGTCGTCCGCCTATAAAAGAGGCAAGAATCCAGATCCAAACCTCACCGTCTTCCTCCCGCGAATACTCCATCGAAGCGCCTTTGACCTAGAAATCCATTCCATCATGGATCGTCGACGTGGCTCTTCTTCACGCGCTCCCAGCCCACCGCCGGGGAATTGGAGGAGGTGCTCTATTTCGCACAACGAGCTAGTGAAGCTCCAAACGGGGGGATTTCTCCCTCCGACCTTCATGGTCCCAGTCCGGGCCGGACTGGTTACTTATCAAGGTGGGAGGCAGGCGGAGGACACTCCAAGCCCCAATAAGGGGGAGCGAGTATGCTTTGTCCCCTATCTGATAAGGGGACTCGGATTTCCAATACATCCGTTCCTCCGCGGGCTCCTGAAGTTCTACGGACTCCAGCTCCACCACCTCACGCCCACCTCTGTCCTGCATATCGTGGGCTACGTAGCTCTTTGTGAGCTATTCCTGGGCATCGAGCCCCATTTTGCATTGTGGAAGAGGCTGTTCTGCCTCGTACCCCGTTCTTACGAGGGGTCTATATATCAAGTGGGCGGCGCCGAAATATGGCGCATCGCCGGAACCGGATACCTATCCGGTACTCCCAAGAGGGCGTCCGAAGACTAGCCCTCGGAGTGGTTTTATATAGGAGACGCTCCGCTGCCAGACCCAGTCCGGATCGGCCTCCCGGAGTTTAGTGCTGCTCCCTTGAAGAAACGCCTCAGCTGGCGCCCGCGGAGCCCCCGATTGGAGGAAGACAAGAGCGTCCATTACCTGATGGGCCGAATAAGATTAATGGCCCATTCCGGCTTGACCATGATCGGAGTCATGGCGACATGCATCAAGCGAGGGGTACAGCCATTGCAATACAGAGGCCACCCCATGTGGGATTTCAACGGGGAAGACGATGCCACCCGGCACGGCCACAAAGGGCCAGATTCGACCGAGGATCTGGTGGAGATCCTGTCCAGCCTGTACAAGGGGGAGAAGGAGGATTTCCTTCGAACGAACCCTTTGAATGGGTTTTCCATGATCAACCCTAGAGGATGGGTAAGTGAATACCTTGAAGGGCTCAACCCATGCTTTCGAAGTTTAAGCTTCTTACATTATGTCTTCGGCACAGGATCTACGCCGGACTGTGGAGGACATGGTGAGTCCTGCTCCGCAACCCGAGGATCCAGAAGGATCCCTGGATCCGGCCTCTGAAGAGGACCCGGACATCGAGGTGGAGCTGATCGACGGGGTGTTTCACCAGCTCAGCATAGACAATGCTTTGGTCGCCATTACGGCGGACTACCCCGGATTAAGTCCGGCTTCCCAGGTGACCGTGACCGAAGTCCGGACACCATTATCTCTTCCCTGCCCATTTCTAATCTTCGCGAACGATGGTATTTTGCAGGAAGTGCCTTTACGGCAGGAAGCCGAGCCCGCGGCGGCTGGCCAACAGAGGCCAGTCCGGACCAGCAGGCGGAAAAGGAGCGCGGTGCGGGCGGAAACGTCGCCGCAAAGGTATAGCTCGTATTTGAATTTTCAGAGCAACGTTCCGAGGAAACGCCTGAGTGCTCATGATCTTTGTAGGAGAAAAAGCGCTCGCCGGACTACGAGCGCAGGAACTGCCGATCCAGCCTACACCGGCCAGGCTCCATCGCCCGGCCTGGGGGGGGAGGCAAGTGCGAGACGCGGGCCGGATCCTTCTCCAACGGAGGACACCGACAGACTGTCCGCCACCAAGTCTGAGGTGGAGAGCGCCATGAACCATAGGCGCCGCCGGACAGTGCTTCGTGAAGCATGCTTTTCCCCTGAGGCATTGGATGCCTTTAACGCAGGGGACGCGCATCTCCGTGCCGCTCAGGATGGTTTTACCAGAGCCACGGAGCAGTATGTGAAAGACACATGGGTAAGGGAATTTCAATGGTTGTATATACCAGTAGCCCCCGAGACTTAAAGTAGTTATGCTAACTGATTTAAGGATCATTTGAAAATGCAGGCACTTACCGAGAAGAACGCCCAGCTGTCTCGGGAGCTGCAAGATTGCAAGGCCCAACTTGAGGCCGCACTTGCTGCCGCAGGAGGAGACGCAAAGACCCCTCCTGGTAACACATTTTTATTAATAAATATAAGCGATGTGCGGCGTGCGCGCGAGTCTAATAATGACATTGCAGGTACCGCCGGACAAGATCCGGACAGGCAAGCATTGCTGCGCCAGCTAAAGGCCTGCGAGAGTGTGCTGAATAGGGTTCAGCAGGAAAGGAACAAACTCCAGGATGCCAACGCCAAGCTCGGAGAAGAGCTGAAAGGCGCTCGGGCCGAGCTGTCCGGCTCCGTTAAGGAGAACCAGCGGCTTCGTCGCGGCATTTATAGTAAGTGCTTGAGCGAACTCTTTTGAAAAGAAGAGTTCGGCGAGGAAGTATTTTGACATGATATGTCTTGTAGGTATACTCACGGGTCGTCCTGTAGAGGAGATGCCCATATCAACGGGTGATCAACTTCCCGAACTGTTGCAGCTACTCGAACGAGTTCGGCAGGCAATGAGCGGCGTCGTTCAGGCTTTATGGCCACCCCTCACCCTACCCGAGGGCCTCGGGGAGCTTGCGGAGAAGCTGCAGGGAGTGCGGCAGCGCTTCCGTTTGTGGAAGATTTCGGCTTGCCGTCAAGGTGCCAGGGAGGCTTGGGCCATGGTGAAGACGCGGTACAAGAAGGCGGATCCCAACCACATGGCTGAAGTTGGACCGGTGGGGCCCGACGGGAAGGAGATCCCTGTGAGTTTAGTATACAGCCAAGTAGAGTTGGCTGCCAAATTTTCCCAACGGGACTGTAAACTAGACAGCCTGTTAGACGGGATTGAGGAGGAATACAATCAGTAAATTTGACAATGTATGTTATCCTTTAAAGTGACATGTGAAATGCCTTCTAGCCGGATTGTAGATCGTTTGTCTTTGCCGACCTTTTCGCTTCGACCTCGGGTCCCTAGAGTCCGGAGTGTATCCGAATACCTCTTTGGTTAAGGAACAACCGTGGTATGCATGGAGACTAGGCGTAGGGGTCATTAGTGCTTTATCAGACAAGTGCCCAACTAGTTATGTTATATTACATGGTTAGTAAGAAACATCTTCCAGGAAGAATAGTTCCGTTAAGGGTTCCTTTCCCTGGGAGGCATGCCCTAAAGTGCATGTCCGGATTGCAAAGAAAGCAGTAAAACATCTGGGGGCAGATAGATAAATAGGTAAAAAATCATCTTTTAAGTCACCGACCGAATATTCCCTTAAGAATGCTAGCTTTCGGCTTCACGCAATCTGAGGTACACATCCGGCTGACCCGGTAGTAACAATCGCAGAGGTGCTCCCTTTACCTCCTAGCCGAACAATCGGGAACGTAGGGGTAAGCACAGGAGCCAGGCAACCCAGCTTGGCCAAAACTTAAGTCATATCGATGCATATAATGGCGAGTAAAAGGTACATGTGGAAGCTTGACACATGTGCTGGGTATGAAACCCGTGTAATTGAGCTTCTGTAGAAGAAGCCCCCAGGAATAATGAGTGCGGATTACACATCATGCGTATGCGAAAAATACGAAAACAGGCCCGTAAGGGCTTTTAGATAAAAAGGCATAAAAAGAGAAACGAAAGAAAGCCGAAGTGTAAAAGTTTGGACTGGGGAAGGGGACGAACTCTTAGTCCGGCGCTAGGCATAGAATCGTCGGAGGCGGGCTGCGTTCCATGGGTTCGGCTCGAGTCGGTTGTCTGACGCATTTCGTAGACGGTATGCCCCGCCGGTCAGGACTTGAACGATAATGAAGGGACCCTCCCATTTGGGCTTGAGCTTGTGATTTTTCTTGTCCGGCAGGCGTAGAACGAGTTCGCCAACGTTGTAAGTCTTGGCCCGTACTTCTCTGCTTTGATATCTTCGGGCCTGCTGCTGATAAAATGCGGAACGAGCCTTCGCGACGTCACGTTCTTCCTCCAATGTGTCCAAGCTGTCCTGCCGATCAAGCTCGGCCTCTCTTTCCTCATACATGCGCACTCGAGGTGAGTCATGAATAATGTCACAGGGCAAGACTGCCTCTGCGCCGTATACCATAAAAATGGTGTGAATCCGGTAGTACGGTTAGGCGTTGTCCGCAGCCCCCAGAGTACGGAGTCGAGCTCCTCGACCCATTGTGTGTCGGATTTAGTAAGTGACCTCACTAATCTGGGTTTAATGCCGCTCATTATTAGACCATTTGCTCTTTCCACTTGACCGTTGGTTTGAGGGTGATAAACTGAAGCGTAGTCGTGCTTGATGCCCATATTTTTGCACCATGACTTAACCTCGTCGGCTGTGAAGTTCGTGCCGTTGTCGGTGATGATGCTGTGGGGGACTCCGTAACGGTGTACCACCCCTGATATAAAGTCTATCACTGGTCCGGACTCTGCCGTTTTGACCGGTTTGGCCTCTATCCATTTGGTGAATTTATCCACCATGACCAATAAGTACCTTTGCTTGTGGGTTCCCCCTTTGAGGGGTCCAACCATGTCAAGCCCCCAGACCGCGAACGGCCAGGTAATGGGTATGGTTTTGAGGGCGGTGGGTGGCATATGGCTCTGATTAGCAAAGAGCTGACAACCAACGCATCGCTCGACCAAGTCCTGCGCGTCTGCCCGGGCCGTCGGCCAATAAAATCCTGTACGGAATGCCTTTCCTACAAGGGCTCGGGCTGCTGCGTGGTGTCCGCCTAGTCCGGCATGAATTTCAGCCAGGAGGTTTCGCCCTTCTTCTTCGGAGATACACCTCTGAAGGACTCCGGTTGTACTTTTCTTATAAAGTTCTCCCTCATGGACCTTGTAGGCCTTCGATCACCGGACTATGCAGCGGGCCTCATTTTGGTCTTCGGGAAGTTCCTGCCTAAGTAAGTAGGCTAGGAAAGGTTCTGTCCACGCGGCGATTACTGCCATTATGGCGTGGGCTGAGGGTGTTATGTCATCTGCCGAATCACCGGTTGGTGCGGTTTTCTCCGGTTTGTCACTACCGGGCTCCTCTTCCCATAGTACGGATGGCTTGAAGAGCCGTTCCAGGAAGATATTAGGAGGGACAACATCACGTTTCGCACCGATGCGTGCCAGTACGTCGGTCGCTTGGTTATTATCTCGAGCTATGTGATGGAATTCCAGTCCTTCAAACCGATCTGACATTTTTAGGACAGCGTTGCGATATGCTGCCATTTTCGGATCCTTGGCATCAAAGTCTCCATTTATTTGGGATATTGCAAGGTTCGAATCCCCGCGCACCTCCAGGCGTTGAATGCCCATGGAGACTGCCATCCGGAGACCATGTAACAGGGCCTCGTATTCGGCTGCATTGTTGGAGTCCGTGTACATTATTTGGAGTACATACTGGACTGTATCTCCAGTTGGGGACGTCAGTACGACGCCAGCCCCCAGTCCGGCCAACATTTTGGAGCCGTCGAAATGCATAGTCCAGTTGGAGTATGCGCCGTACTCTTTAGGGAGTTCGGCTTCAGTCCATTCGGCGACGAAGTCAGCCAGAACTTGTGACTTTATGGCTTGCCGGGGTTTGTAAGTGATGTCGAATGGTAAGAGCTCAATGGCCCATTTTGCAATCCTGCCCGTTGCGTCGCGGTTATTTATAATGTCATTGAGTGGTACTTCAGAGGCCACTGTTATCGAACACTCTTGAAAGTAGTGCCGGAGCTTTCGGGATGCCATGAACACCGCATATGCTATCTTTTGGTAGTGCGGGTAACGGGATTTGCAGGGGGTTAACACAGTGGATACATAATACACTGGTTTTTGAAGGGGGAATTTATGCCCTTCTGTCGCTCGTTCGACGACGAGGACCGCGCTTACGACTTGATGCGTTGCTGTGATGTATAACAACATTGGTTCGCCCAGAGTGGGCGCAGCCAGGACCGGATTTGTTGCCAATATGGCCTTTATTTCTTCCAGTCCGGCAGTGGCAGCATCCGTCCACTCAAAGTGTTCGGTGCACCTGAGGAGGCGATAGAGGGGCAACGCCTTTTCTCCTAGACGGGAGATAAAGCGGCTTAAGGCTGCCACGCATCCTGTTAATTTTTGTATTTGTTTGAGGTCTTTTGGAATATCCAACTTTGACAGAGCTCGGATTTTAGCCGGATTTGCTTCAATTCCTCTACCGGATACAATGAAGCCCAGCAGCTTTCCGGCTGGTACGCCAAAAACGCATTTTTCCGGATTCAGCTTGATGTCATATGCTCTGAGGTTGTCGAATGTGAGCCTCAAATCGTCTACTAGAGTTTCGACGTGTTCTGTTTTGACGACTACGTCGTCGACGTATGCCTCGACTGTTTTGCTGATCTGGGTGGCCAGACATGTTTGAATCATGCGCTGATATGTTGCGCCGGCATTTTTAAGTCCGAAGGGCATCGTGTTGAAGCAGAATGGTCCATATGGAGTGATGAATGCCGTTGCGGCTTGGTCTGCTTCCGCCATCTTGATTTGATGATAGCCAGAGTATGCGTCCAGGAAGCACAACGAATCGTGCCCTGCTGTAGCATCGATAATTTGATCGATGTGGGGGAGAGGGAAGGGATCCTTTGGGCAAGCCTTATTGAGGTCTTTAAAATCGACACAGAGGCGCCAGGATTTATCCTTCTTTGGTACCATCACCAGATTTTCTAGCCAGTCCGGATGTTTGATATCTCTGATGAATCTGGCTTCTAATAGTTTGGCTAGCTCTTCTCCCATTGCCTGTCTTTTGGGTTCGGAAAATCGTCGAAGAGCCTGTTTGACTGGCTTAAATCCTTTGAGGATGTTTAGGCTGTGTTCTGCCAACCTGCGTGGGATTCCGGGCATGTCCGAAGGATGCCAGGCGAAGATATCCCAATTTTCGCGAAGGAATTCGCGCAGTGCGGCGTCTACTTCGGGGTTCAATTGTGCCCCAATGGAGGCCGTCTTTGTTGGGTCCATTGGATGGACCTGGAATTTTATTATCTCATCTGCTGGTTTGAAGGAGGTGGACTTGGATCTTTTATCGAGTATCACATCATCCCTGTTCACCGTAGAGCGCAGCGCGGTGAGTTCTTCTGCCGCTAAGGCTTCGGATAGTGCCTCGAGGGCTAGTGCGGCTGTCTTGTTTTCGACGTGGAGTGCTATGTCCGGATCACTAGCGAGAGTGATTATTCCGCTGGGCCCAGGCATTTTGAGCTTCATGTACCCGTAATGAGGTACTGCTTGAAAAATTGTGAATGCCTCTCGTCCTAATATGGCGTGATACCCGCTGTTGAACGGGGCCACCTGGAACATGACTTCTTCGGATCTGTAATTGTCCGGAGAGCCGAACACCACATCGAGTGTGATTTTTCCGGTGTAGCGCGCTTCCCGGCTAGGGATTATTCCTCTAAAGGTTGTGCTGCTTCGCTCAATACGGCTCTAATCGATTTCCATTTTTCGCAGAGTTTCCTCGTAAATGAGGTTTAGTCCGCTGCCGCCATCCATGAGGACTTTTGTCAGTCGAAAGCCGTCCACTATGGGACTAAGTACCAGTGCGGCTGGAGCTCTGGTTGTTCGGAATTTAGGCTCGTCGCTGGCGTTGAAGGTAATTGCTGTGTCGCTCCATGGATTTGCTGTTGCTACTTGGTAGACTTCGGCGAGTTCGCGGATTGTTCGCTTTCGCATATTGTTTGATGCGAAGGTCTCGAAGACTGTTGATACCGTGCTGGTATTGTTGGAGTGGTTTCCCGGAGCTAGAAGCTCTTCGCCACTTTTGGCCACCTGCCGTAATATCCAACATGCTCGAAGGCTACGTGTTGGGACGGCTCCCTCTGTACTATGAAGCTTACAGGGTCCATTGAGCCATCCCTCCAGTACGGTTCCGTTTCCCTTATTGGGTTTTTGTTTTTTCGTTTTTGCATCTGGGGCCTGAGTGTAAGGCGCCCTTTTGCTGCGGACTGGGTTTGAGGCCGGATTATCCCAAAATTGATTTTCGGTTTTCCGGAAGCTCTCCATCGCACAGTACTTTCGTACTATGGATGCCAGATCGGTGAAGCGCGTAATTTTGCGGCGATCAATGGCGTTGAGTATTCCCTTGTCCATGCAGTTATTGCAGAAGATTGATATTGCGTTTTCCTCTCGGCAGTCCTTTATCCTGTCCATAACCAGGAGGAATCTGGCCCAGTAGTGATGTACTGTTTCAGCGGGCTCTTGCCGTATTAGAGATAGATCGCATATGTCTGGGCGGGTGGGTGGACGAAAATCCGGATCCCTGCCCATCTTGGGGCTCAAAGGCCGAGGGGTTTCCGAATTCGGAAGTTTGGCTTGCTGGACACAATCCAGCGAGTTCGGGGCGATGCATGATTTTAAGCTCAATGCTCGATCGAAGTCCGTCCCTCCGCGGGAATCCGGCATGGAGGGTTCAGGAATCCGGACATGAATCATTTTAAACACGGGCAAAGAGTTGCCGTATTGCTCCTCTACCACTGCGATGTGGTGGGTGGCCTGGGGGAGTTAATCTCTCTCAGATCGGTTTTAAGCCCAATCTGGTTGTAGTCCATAGCGACTCCCAGGGCAGCGATGCGATCCAAGAGCTCATTAACAGACGAGAGCTCTATTGGGTCCAACTGTTCGGCAGCTTTAGGGCTGACGCGGAGACTGCTTCTAACGACTTGCGAAGTCATTGTCGAAGCGGCTGCCGGACAGGAGGTCATAAGAAAACCACCAAGCCGGATAGTTTGGCCGGCGGCTAAGGCCCCTTCGGCGAAAACGCCGTCTTTGAAGACGGGTGGAGGCATCCGCTCTATCGGTGACGACACAGAGGAACTCTCAATGAAAGCACCAATGTCGGTGTCAAAACCGGCGGATCTCGGGTAGGGGGTCCCGAACTGTGCGTCTAGGCGGATGGTAACAAGAGACGAGGGACACGATGTTTTTACCCAGGTTCGGGCCCTCTTGATGGAGGTAAAACCCTACGTCCTGCTTGATTAATATTGATGAGATGGGTAGTACAAGAGTGGATCTACCACGAGATCAAGGAGGCTAAACCCTAAAAGCTAGCCTATGGTATGATTGTTGTAATGTATGTTGTCCTACGGACTAAAGCCCTCCAGTTTATATAGACACCGGAGGAGGCTAGGGTTACACAGTGTCGGTTACAATGGTAGGAGATCTACATATCCGTATTGCCAAGCTTGCCTTCCACGCTAAGGAAAGTCCCATCCGGACACGGGACGGAGTCTTCAATCTTCTATCTTCGTAGTCTTGGAGTCCGGCGGATAATTATAGTCCGGCTGTCCGGACACCCCCTAGTCCAGGACTCCCTCAAACACGGTCTTCAAAAAAGATAGTGCTACCAGTTGATGCAGATAGAACCACGGTTGTACTTGCCCAAGGACCAGATCCACCACACATAACCCAGACTCTCGCAGATTGTACCCCTACCCAGTTGGACAGAGAACCAGCTACACCCCTTCTAACCCCAACCCCGGCAGATAGTAACCCAGTTCCAGTTGACACAACACCGTCTCCACCACAGAGCACCCAAACACGAGCAGTTAGTAAGGGAACTGCAGTGCCCAAAGCACGAGGACCACCACTCCGAATCCCAACTCAACGCTTAAAGGAGAAGAAGATTTGTTCTCAGGCCAGGTTCTATAGCTATGGTTCATACTCCTTTGCTCTTGCATTACTGTATTTACTCATACCAACTATTTTCAAATTTGAAGGATGGAATTGAAACTCCAATGGCGCAATAGGTATGTTTTAAACCTGTTCTTTAACTGGTTTGCTGTTGTAACCTGCTCTATGTTGATTTCAGTTTCAATTGAATAAACAGTTATGTTCTCATGTCATGCACATTACAAGTGTTGTTATTGCTCTATAGTTACCCACACTTACATTCTGTCTATTCTGCTTTGTCTTGAACAAATATTATTTGAACTGTGTCTCTATCTTGATTTGGCAACAAAAACTAGAATGATATAGACCATAAAGTGACCATGGTACATAGATATCTGTTTGTTTCATGCTGTTATCCTGTCCACTTTACTACTAAACTCATTTACCAAAATGAGTTTCATATACAACATGGTAAACATGTGATGTGTCTGCTTGTTTCTCTTTTAGAATGCGGACAAAATATTGGAGAATAGTACCGCGTTATCCAATGGTAAAGGAAGTAATGCAGATAAGGTTCAAGATAGTGAGACATCCCTGTTGGTCTCCAAGAAAGCTGATAAAACTATCTTGACGATAGTGAGGGAACCCAAAAGTCCTGTCTTGATGTAGTGTTCGAGTTACTGGCTACTACTGCTGGCACAAGCTCTTCGAACTCGCTGCCTGAATCAGTTCGCCTTCTTGAGTCTCAACTTCAAGTTGAAAGACATCAATCAGATGTGCTGCGACAGGAAGCTGAAGGACTGAGGAAGTCCCTGCAGAATTCAGATACATATTTTCTGGTGCAACAGCAAGCGCTGGAGGATTTAAGCGCCAAATAAGAGAAAGTTAATAAGCTTGCTAAGCATCTTGCAGCATTATGGGTACCCAGGATATTGTTTCTTGAGATCTTCTGAAGTGGTTTTCTGTTCTAGATTTGTTTTGCTGCGGCGTTTATTTGCGCTGGTCGCCAACTTTGACAACCAGTGTATATGATATGCTGCTTTGTTCCCTATATTTGCACTGGTGGCGAACTTTGATGCCTAGTGGATGTAATATGTGTAATAGCCATGATAGCCTAGCGTTAGTTGCTTGCTTATTTATTTCCTTGTTGTCTTATTTATTTGTTTGCTTGTAGTCATTGCAGTTCTTTTTCCGCGGTTTGCTAGTGGCTGCAATAACCTATTTTTTAAAATTAGGCCACAATAACCATGGGCTAACATTTACTGTAGTGACACTGGGCCTCCTACTGGCTGTAGAAACAGTGGGCCTTCTACAGGCCATAGAAACAATGGGCCTCCTACCGGCCGTAGAAACAATGGGCCTTCTGCGGGCCGTATCATCAATGGGCCTTATACGGGCCATATGATCGATTGGCCAAACATGGGCCAAACAAACCGCATTATGGCCGTAAATGGGTTAGAGTTGGAATCGTCCGTTCATGGGCCGACCATAACGGGCCATCGTTAATAGGCCATATTTGATGACGCTATGAAAACGGCCCAACGTATTAACGGACCACAAACGGGCCGACTGTAACTATGGGCTAAATTTGGCCCACAAACAGAAAATGACAGTAACGGACCGTAAGTAAACGAATGTTGGAAATGAGCCCAAGAATAAATGGGCTCTGAGAAGGCCGAAAGATAACATGGGCTCGAAACGGCCCAACGGAATAACAGGCCCTTAATAGGTATAAAGTGATACACTGTTCATTACGGGCCAGTTTCACCACGGGCCATTAATGGGTGTAAAGTGATACACTGTTCATTACGGGCCAGTTTCACCACGGGCCGTTAATAGGCCAAGAGTTACATAGGGCCTCATATGGGCCAAAAAACGTCATGGGCCATACATGGGCCAGAAGTGAAAATGGGCTAGAATCACATTGGATGGCCCAGATGACGCTACTGGGCCTAAATCGGATAGGGCGTAACTGGCCTTGGGTTAGCGGGCTGTAAATGGGCTATATGCGAACAGGCCGTTAACAGGCTTTCCATGGGCCGGCCCGCCACCTTTTGACCAAGTCAAATGGGCCGGCCTTTTCACAGGACTGGGCCTCTGTTGGGCCGTGCCACGTGTCGACGTATCATAGGCGCCTTCTATCCAATGAGTGGATGCCATCTGTCCCAACGATGAGCCGACACGTGTTTCCTCCAGCCAATGATGATTTTACACGTGGAAAATCCCCATTGGTCGGGGCTGTTAACGGGTTATCGGATCCAAAACCCGACCCGATAGCTTAACGGCGTTCCGTTACGGTGGATGCCACGTGTTGGTCACCCTTGATGAAAGCACTTCTATGACGCGCGATTTATCGTCATGGAAGTGGACACTTCCGTGATGATAATTTTGGTAATGTCATGGAACACTTCTATGACAGCACAGGTATGACTATCTTGATTCTATCATAAAATCGTCATGGATGTACATGCATGACAAAAAACGCGACCTACTGTGACAAACACGTATCATCACGAAAGTGTATTTTTTTGTAGTGATGAAAGAAGTGGTAAGAAAGGAGATACTAAAGCTCCTTGAGGCAGGTATTATTTATCCCGTTGCTGATAGTGAATGGGTAAGCCTTGTCCATTGTGTTCCTAAAAAGGGAGGTATTGCTGTTGTTCCTAATGATAAAGATGAATTGATCCCGCAAAGAATTATTACAGGTTATAGGATGGTAATTGATTTCCGTAAGTTAAATAAAGCTATTAAGAAAGACCATTACCCTTTACCTTTTATTGATCAAATGCTAGAAAGACTATCCAAACACACACATTTCTGCTATTCTAGATGGTTATTCTGGTTTCTCTCAAATACCTGTGTCAGCGAAGGTTCAATCTAAACACTACAAAAAAATACACTTCCGTGATGATACGTGTTTGTCACAGTAGGTCACGTTTTCGTCATGCATGTACATCCATGACAAATTTATGACAGAATCAAGATAGTCATACCTGTGCTGTCGTAGAAGTGTTCCATGACATTACCAAAATTATCATCACGGAAGTGTCCACTTCCATGACGATAAATCGCGCGTCACAGAAGTGCTTTCGTCAAGGGTGACCGACATGTGGCATCCACCGTAATGGAACGATGTTAAGCTATCGGGTCGGGTTTTGGCTCCGATAACCCGTTAACAGCCCCGACCAATGGGGATTTTCCACGTGTAAAATCATCATTGGCTGGAGGAAACACGTGTCGGCTCATCGTTGGGACAGATGTCATCCGTTTATTGGACCAAAGTCGCCTATGATACGGCGACACGTGGCATGGCCCAACAGAGGCCCATTCCTGTGAAAAGGCCGGCCCATTTGACTTGATCAAAAGGTGGTGGCCCGGCCCACGGAAAGCCTGTTAACGGCCTGTTCGCATATAGCTCATTTACAGCCCGCTAACCCAGGGCCCGTTATGCCCTATCCGAATTAGGCCCAGTAGCATCATCTGGGCCGTCCAATATGATTCAGCCCGTTTTAACTTCCAGCCCATGTGTGGCCCATAACTTCTTTCGGCCCATATGAGGACCTTTGTAACTCTTGGCCCATTAACGGCCCGTGGTGAAACTGGACCGTAATGAACAGTGTATCACTTTATACCCATTAACGGCCCGTTATTCCATTGGGCTGTTTCCAGCCCAAGTTATCTTTCGGCCTTCTCATGGCCCATTTATTCTTGGGCTCATTTGCAGCATTCCGTTACATACGGCCCGTTACTGTCATTTTCTGCTTGTGGGCCAAATTCAGCCCGTCGTTACAGTCGGCCCGTTAATACTTTGGGCCGTTTTCATGTCAAAAAAACCCGTTGGGCTATTTTCATAGAGTTATCAAATACGGCCTATTAACGGCCCGTTATGGTCCATGAATAGTACGGCCCATGATTGGCGAAATGATGATACGCCCCGTAGAAGGCCCATGGATCCTACGGTCCGTATGAGGCCCATGGATAGTACGGCCCGTAGAAGGCCCATGGGTCGTACGGCCCGTAGAAGACCCATGGACCATATGGCCCGTAGAAGGTCCATGGACCCTAAGGCCCGTATAGAAGGCCGATGGATCCTACGGCCCGTATAGAAGGCCAATGGATCCTACGGCCGAACGAAGGCCCATGGATCATACGGCCTGCAGGAGGCCCATGGTTACAATAGTCCGTGTCTTGCCATGATTATTTTGGCCTAATTACCAAAAATAGGCTATTGTGGCCACTAGAAAAACACAGAAAAAGAACTGCAGTGACTACAAGCAAACAGCTAAACAAGACAATAAGGAAATAAATAAGCAAGCAATTAAGGCTAGCCTATTACCGCTATTACACATATTACATCCACTGGGCATCAAAGTTCGCCACCAGTGCAAATATAGGGAACAAAGCAGCATATTACATACACTGGCCATCAAAATTGGCCACCACTGCAAATAAACGTGGCAGCAAAACAAGAGCATAACTGAAACAACTTCAGAAGAGCTCAAGAAACATTATCCTGGGTATCCACCATGCTAGCAATAAGCTTAGCAAGCTGATTAGCTTTGTCCTATTTGGCGCTAAAATCCTCCAACGCTTGCTATTGCACCAGAAAGTATGCATCTGAATGCTCCAGGGACTTCTGCAGTCCTTCCGCTTCTTGTCGCAGCACAGCTGATCGATGTCTTTCAGCTTGTAGTTGAGACTCAAGAAACCAAACTGATTCAGACAGTGAGTTTGAATAGCTTGTGCATGCGGTAGTGGCCAGTAACTCGAACACTAAACCAAGTAAGGACTTTGGGTTGTCTCGCTGTCTTCAAGATAGTCTTCCTTAGCTATTTTATCAGCTTTGTTGGAGACCAACAAGGATGTGTCACTATCCTAAACCTTATCTGCATTACTTCATTTACCATTGCTTAATAAGGCACTCTTCCCCAATATTCTGTCAGCATTCTAAAAGAAGAAACAAGCAGACACATAACAAGTTTAGCATGTACTAGTATATGAAACTCATTTCGGTGAACCAGTTCTTTAGTAAGGTGGACAGGATTAAACCACCAAGTCTTCTATTGCCAAGTACTAGTACATAATAAAATCATCAAACAAACATATATCTATGTCCTAAGGTCACTACATTGTCTTGCCAAATCAAAATAGAGACACGGTTCAAATCATATCAGTTCAAGACAAAGCAGCAGTGAAAGAATACAAAGCGTGGGAAACTACATGGCACAACAAGATTTCAGATGGGTACCACGGGTCTACATGTATAACAACACTATTGGCTCTGTTGTGATGCTAGTAATGTGCATGATATGAAAATCAACTGTATACACAATTGAAATTGAAATCAACAAAGCTATTGATAAGAGCAAACCTGTTAAAGAAACATGCGTGAACATACCTGCTGTGCCATTGGAGTTTCGATTGGATTCTTCAATTTAAAAATAAGTTTGTACGAGTAAATACAGTGATACAAGAGCAAAGCAATCATAGTTAAAAAAAGGCGCGCCTAAGCAAGCGCTTAAGCGCGCCTAGGCTCTAGGCGTTGGCAAAACGCATTGCATAACTACGCATAATCTGTGCATAACTACGCATAAGCATGCGCTTTGGTCAGTAAAGCGCAAGGCGGTGGCAAAACACACAATTAACGCCTAGCTTTTTTTTGAACTATGATAGCAATGGAATCTTAAATTAGAACAGTTGTTCTTCAGGTTTAGGCACTTGTTCTACATGAACAGAGTACTGTAAGACGCAAGAATAAAATACTTAAAAATAAAAAATGAGCTGATAGACCTTACCACATTCTTGGTTCGGGACCAATACAGAACAAGGCATTCCCAGTCATCGTCCAGTAAATGTGTCTCAGGAGAACGTAAGGGAGTTTGATGAGTTTCTTTACCGGTGAAGTACGTTTTCTTCAGGTAATTCCAATACTGCCACCAAGCATTCTTGAAGATAGCAGAGGTATTAGCACAGGTTACCTCATCCTGATTTTCCAAATCGGTCCTTCTCTATAGAGAAAAATGGGAAAATTTGCTGTATTATAACCATCATGGATGTAGGATGTATGGGACGAAGCAAAGTAATTGCCATGAATAACATTACTTACACATAACTCCTGGACAAACACCTGCAACTGGCATTTTCCTTCATCTTCAGTATAATATTTCCAAGATGGGAAGATACGCACATACGATTTAACAACATCAAATGCGATAGATGCTAAACTATGACTGGCTAGTTGTGCTTCCTCCACAGGAATAGGTGTACTAACTGGTGGAGTTGGGGTTCGCCGTGATAGTACTGGCCCTTTGGGCACTGGAGCTGCCTTACTAACTGCTCTTGTTTGGGAGCTCTGTGGTGGAGATGGTGTTGTGTCAACAGGAACTGGGTTACTATCGGCTGAGGTTGGGGTTAGATTGGGTGAAGCTGGTTATCTGTCCATCGCAGTAGGGGTACAATCTGCGAGAGTTTGGGTTATGTGTGGTAGGGCTGGTTCTTGTGCATGTACAACAGGGGTGCTATCTCCACCAAGAGGTAGCACTGTTTTATTTGAAGACCATGTTTTTATTCCGCTAGATACTGGCATCACCCGCTCCAATTCAAATGGCTGATAAACAGGAAAAATAGTTGAATGTACAGACATTGTATGAGAGACAGATGCAATAGATAGTGTGGAAAAAAGAGGGCATGAAATAGTTGACATGTATATTGTTTAACTAAAACGGATAGCATGACATAATTTCACATATATGATGTCTATCTAAACTGGATAGCATAGCATAACATAATTCAAAGATATGATGAATAACTAAACAGGATCGCATGACATAATTCACCTACATGTTATCTAAGTAATCAGGATCGCATCATTTAATCACATATGTGATTTATATGCTAAAAAGACGGCATTCGATATGATGTCTGAACTAAGAACATGGTGTTGAATATTGTGTATATTATGTCTAAACTATGTAATGCAAGACACCGTATGCATGATATGAGCAGTATAACCATGCCAAGTTAGAGCATACACCTCAGTGGGGGAATATGACTGGTCATCTGTCTCTGAATCCATCTCTGAGGAGCTATCAGGACCCAACAAGAGATCTGCTTCGACAGGTAGCACTGTCTGCTCTGAAGGCCTTGTTTTCACTCCAGATTTTTCCATCTCCCACCCAAATGGCTAATTCATAGAAAGAGTAGTTTAATGTACAAACATTGTCGACAAATGGAAATGTAATGAAGAAAAGGATGGGCAAGATATCATTGAAATATATGATGCCTGGTTAAACAGGATGGCATTGCACATTTCACACATATTATGGCTGGCTAAAAGACATGAGACTGCATAATTCCCATATATGATATAGAAACTAAATAGGTGGCATTACAGAACATGTCTAAACTAAGCAGATGACATATATGATGTCAAAAGTAGGCACTGCAAGGCAACATATGCATGATATGACTAACATCATCATGCCAAGGTAGAACAAACACCTTGGGGGGTAAATAGGAGTGGTTAGCGGCGTCTGAATACGCCTCAGAACAGATATCTTCCTCTGAATTACAATCTAGAGAGGGGTGGGGAGGGTTTGCCATTGAACCCACCATGGAGCGATGTCTGCATGACATTGTATTGCCGCACAAAACTCTTCTCCTTTTCTCCACATGTTCAGCATGACTGTGTACAATATCTGACATGCATACGAAAAAATATGGTGAGATTATGTAAGGAGAGCATGCAGAAATTTAGAGTGATGGTAACAACCAGTGGATCGACGTTTTTCCGTTGAACCAAAATAGCCCTAATGGATCAACGTGAATGTATAGTAATAAGTGATGCAACAAGTGTACAACCTCTTTGCCGTAGCCGTGTCGACCTCAACATCATTGGGTTGGTCGCTGAAGCAGTTGAGGCAGAGGTGGCTGTCGGAGGTGTGGAGGAAGATCTGAGGAATCTGTAGACGGCGTCTAGGGCACTGCTCTGTTGTGATTGATCGTTCTGTCGTGGCAGCAGCTCCGGTGAGCTGTAAGACGTCAAGGCTGAAGCAGCACAAGACAGACATCGTCAATCTCAAGTGGGATTCTAATAGCATCTACAACAGATGATGTAAAATGGATGTAAAATTAACATCACCAAAAACCACCTGACTACAACAGATGAGGTAAAAACTGTTGACTCTGAACTTAACTGTCAAAACTGAAATTTATTGTGGAATCTGAATGCTACTGTCGAAACTGAACGCAATGGTAGCAGAGAGGCACTTGACATGTAGTTTAGGGAGGGCCTGCAGTTCATCTTCAACCTGCACCCACCTGAGCCGCCAGCCACCACCGGCCGAACCGCTGGCCCCAGCGCCGCCTCGCCGCCCCGAAACAACTCGCCACCGCCGCCCCGGCAAGCCCTCTAGGCCCCCCCGCCCCCCGCCCTGAACCCTAAGATAGATAGTGGGGTACCTCTCTAGCGAGCCCCCGTCCCCGCTGCGGGTGGTTCTTCCTTAACTCCGGCGAGCCCCCCCAACCCCTGAAATCAACTGACCCAAAAGTCGATTCAGTCGACTGAAGTGTGGCTTAATCAGAGCAGAGCAGCAGCACGAGCGAGGAGGAGAGCAGCAGCAGCAGCTGGGCGAGCGAGCGATCGAGCGAGAGGCGGAGCAGCAGCAGCGCGAGTGAGCGAGAGCTGGAGCAGCAGCAGCAAATCCAGCTGGTATGGCCGCCGCCGCTGCTGAAGGGGCCTCGCACTGGGGGAGAGTCGCCGTGGAGATGTCGCCCGCGGAGCCGGCTTCAAGGTAGCCGCTCCATGGGGGTGCGGGATGGAGCACCGTCGGCGCCGGGAGGTTGAGTTAAGGAGAAGTTGCGATGCGATGAGTGTACAACCTCTTTGGTGGCGCCGAGTAGGCCTCGGCTTCGTCCGAGGAGTCGGTGAGGATGCTGCGGTTCCGGTGGAGCAGGTTAAGGCGGCGCTGTGGGGATGGAGCAGCCGCGATAGACGAGGCGATCGTCGGAGCAGCTCCTTGGAGGTGGAGGACGGGGCGGCTGAACCGGCGGGACGGCGAGATGGACGACGGATCCTCATCCGGGGAGGTGGACGAGGGACGTCGAGCTATTGCGGTGGACGACGTCGTCGGGGAAGAGGCTCCAGCTGGGCAGTGGTGACGTGGCGGACGGAGGAGGGTGGGGTTTCGCGGCTGGAGCGAAGAGGTTATGGCGGCCTGGGATTTCGAATGGCAAAAAGGGGGCGATGGGAGGGGGTGAAGCATGACTTAGGGACGCGCTTGTCCAAAATGTAGGGTGTGTTACAAAAGTACCCCCCACCAATTTGAACTAGCGGCCCTTTCGGCTCAGGGTTAGAAGGGGGATTTCACCTGTCGGGATTTGGCAGCTGGAGGGAGTTTTCGCGCGCGTTGTAATTTCGGGATAGCAAGGCGCGGGTTGTGAAGGCGCCAATTTTGAGAGCACGATATCTGAATTTTCGGGATATAACAAGACGCGGGTTGAATTTTAGGGACAAGCCTAACGTGTAGTAATATTGTACTTGTACGTACCAAATCAATTCGCACTTCCCTCAACCAAAAAGAAAACAAAAAAAATAAAACTATTCACACCACACAAAGAGAGAGGCTTGCCCCGTTTTACTATACAAATGCTATTCAAAGCTACTCCCTCCTTCCACCTATATAGGGTCTAATGCGTTTTTCGATGCTAACTTTGACCAAATATTAGAGCAATGATATATGACATGCAACTTACACAAAGCACACTGTTAACTTCGTCTGTGAAAGGTTCTTTCAATGATATAATTTTCACATTGTGCATGTCATGTATTATTAATCTTGTTAATAGTCAAAGTCGGTCTTAAAAATCTCATTACGCCCTATATAGATGGAAGGAGGGAGTATGAATCCATGTTATGTCCGATTAAATTTTTTCGCTTGCTGTATAATGCATGTAACCTACTGATACCAACATTTTAGTGCATTCCAAATGTCTATACTGCCGCTGCAATTCGAACTAAATTTGAATTTGTTTATCTATTTCAATAAGAATCTACAATAATGATTGTTGCCAACTTCAACCATCATAGCTTCCTTGCTATCCGCCAGATATAAATCGGATGGCCTATAATGCAGGATGGCAGGCACACCATCATCAACAACTCCGTTTTTTATAAGAGTAGAGATAAAATATATTAAATGTAGTATAACATGTTCATAAACACACCATGTGTATCACCGTTATATATACTAGCAAAGTGGCCCGCTCAATGCGCGGGCTAGACTTTTTAAAATTTTAATAATAAGAACATATATTACTAAATTTGTGAAAAAAAGTTTGAACCAAATGTGATGGCATTTACAAATTTAAGTTTTCTACAAATATAATTCTTAGGCAGTTAATTAAAACAATTTAATATTTGGATGTGCACTTATTCTTCACACTTAAATATTATCTTATTTGTTAAAGTAAGTTTACTGGTGTGTCTGTACAGTGAAATCGTTTAAAATAGCAATAAATTCAAATATCTAATTTTTTTTGTGGTGCAAGATGCTAAAGTGTGTGGTGCCCGTGAGATATTTGGGGATTATTTTTGCCACGAGTTCCTCGAATGTCCAAACACCCTGAAATTTTGCGCGGACATCGTGCATTTGAGCATCTTGGATGAAAAACAATTCTGTTTTTTGTTGAACTTTTGGCTTTTTTTTCCTTCGAATTTTACTGTTCATGGACGTAGATAAGCCTTGCTCCAAATTCAATTATCAAATATTTGGTAGCTTTACGTGTTTGTCTGAATCAGGCTTTCAAGATAAGAGAAATTCATGTTTCACATTTTGTGAAATAGTGGGAGGGCACTTTTGCTTTGAATTGTTTGGAGGCAACGTGTGGTCAGTTGATCATGTCTGTAGTGTTTTTCCGACGGTAGTTTATGTTGCTAACACCCGTCGCGCCGTAGTAAATTCTTTCATTCTAAATTTATAAGTTGTTTTGCGGAAAGGTTGCATATGGATTAAGTTTAGGTCGACACATAAAATCTTGGTATCGGTTAGCGAATTTTTTCATAAGATAATGCACTATATGTTTGGTTGGATATGTTTTAAATAATTTGTAAGGTAAAAAAAATATTTAGGCAAACACACATACATGCTATGTATATTTATATATCTATATATGCAAACGCACATTTATATTATATTTATAGGGTATGTACACTGTATGTAATCATAGGTTATTGGTAGGATTTTTTTTTGCAAAACTATCTTTTTCCTGTCGGTATGCTTATTTTGGATTTAGCCGAACATGCTTTCCTTTTTTTTTTAGAACCCAAACATGATTTCCTAGACGCACATAGCGTCCACACATCTTCTTTCCCACTTGCACTATCACACAGTCCCGATCCCCTTTCTCCTTTCCCCCGTTGACCCCAAAATTTCTGCCACCGGATGAGCTTGGTCGTCCTCACCAGCAGCCACGACAGCAGCTCGACTCGTTTGTGCCGCCGCAAGGTGACCATCTACAGCGGCTGGTTTAGGTCCTCGTACAACTCCTCGGTCTCCCTAGGTCCAAGGAGCAGCTGCGCAAGGGAGCAGGCGAGATCATCGATCTGCACGGTGCCGTCCCTGTCGACGTCCGTGTAGTTTATTTGGGCGTGGATTTTGTCTGTCGCTACTATCTTGGATCTAGCTCGATTATGAGGATGGAGGCAATGTTGTCTTCCCCAAGTGCGGGGCAGACGCATCGTGGCTATTCCCGCTCGATGCTACCCATCAAGTCGCCGTCATCCTCCACTGCGTCAACATTCTTGGAAGTTCGAACTTCGACCTGCAGGTCCCCCTTTTCCCTTTTCCTGACTCTGTCATATTTATAATGTAATTCAGGAAATGTCTGTTAGTGGAAAATGTTTCTTCATTTTCCTTTAAAACTTGGGGAAACATGTGATTCTATTTTTAAGTGCTCTATAAGTGTTGAATGAGGTACGTACTGATAAGTTTGTGAATTTGCTTGGCCGCCAAAAAAGTAGTACAATTTGCTAATGTTGTGGAAGGTTGACATAATTTTTTTATTGATTTATTTACTTTATTAAATTGAATATGAGTTTAGAGTGTATTTATATACTATATGTATATCCATTTTATCATCTTGTATACTGGCTGCTCTTGGAATTCATTGGATTGACTTAAGGTGAAGGTACTAAATGATGATCGTAAGTTTTGAATGCCAAATACATTTTATGTCGTAGTTTTAATTTCTTTATGCCCCCTCCACTTTTTTTGGGCTTGGGACTGGCATTGGCAGTGTTAGGCCCCCTACACATATTATTGTTCAACAAACTTAAGAATAATTTGTAGCATTTTGTGATTAGCAATAGTTTTAGTAGTTTTAAAAGAATAATGAAGCTTTGGTAACTGATATGAAAACAGGTCTGATTGCATTCTACATATGAAATATAACAATGTCCAGATGCTCTCGCTATTGGTTTGCTCGAAATAATAAGCATGCAGAATTAGATATCACATAATATAGATTGTCGATGTTTTGTAGCAATGAACTATTTCCGTGAAATGTTGATTCATGTTTGCGTACGTTGGCATTGTTGGAGACCATACTCGTCCTTCCATATCATGTTAGCATAGTGAAGTCAATTCGTCTTTTTCGGGATAGTTTACAATGTACTAAATTTTTTATATGCAAATCTTTTGTAATAGGCCAGTCTCCTCAGCTAGTGAGAGTAGTGTCATGCTGAAAGTGTGTTATTTGTTCATACCTTTAGAATATCTATACTAAATCAGCGACAATATGGAACGAAGGGAGTATGTTCTTGACCACATCATCCTCATTGCTATCTTGATCATTTACCATTACCTGCAGTCCATCCCTTTTTGCGAGTCTTGAGAAGGCTACATATAGTTGTCCATGTGTGAAAACTTGTTTAGATATATATAGTTCTACCTTGTTTAGAGATTGCCCCTGGCCTTTGTTGATAGTCATAGCAAAACAAACCGATATAGGATGTTGTCTCCTTTTTAGAACGAAAGGCCAGGCAGATTCGGTTGGTGACATGACTATTCTTGAAATATATAACATTTATCCTACATGTGTTCCAGTTATTATCTGTGCTTTGATGAATTTTGTTCGAAGTTGAAATTGTCATCCTTGCACAATTGCATAGCCCATCACTTTGGTTGATATTACGTAGGAGCATCACAGGTATTCCAACTTTTAATTTGAGCTCGTGATTTAGGATCCAGGGAAACAATAAGCTATTCAGTAATTCTGCTGGATATAACGTTTCCGTCTCTGTATTTATGGTTGTTGCTTTGCATACTGTGTTGCAGTTTAAATAAGTTTTGTTTTCACCTTGTAGCTGATCCATTATATACTCATTTATACCACAAACTGTTTCGTTCCTTGGACATAATATTGTTCTTTCTTCTAAGAAATATCGCTTGCGATACTACCTCTCTTGCCAATTTGGATATGCTTTCCACAGTTGTTTTTTTATCATTTCCTTTCTTGACAATGTCGAAGGGTTGTTCACCCGAGGAAGACGCTGTGCAGGGTAATCTGAAGTCATTAGGACAATGAGTGGTTTGCAAAGGAAGGTATTTTAAGGGGCAAGTTGATTCACAAGTGCATTATGGAAAGAGAGGTTGTTTGGATCGTGAGAGTTTTGTTCTATTTGTAGACAGATTGGACATAATATTGCTCTTTCTTCTAAGAAATATCGCTTGCGATACTACCTCTCTTGCCAATTTGGATATGCTTTCCACAATTGTTTTTTTATCATTTCCTTTCTTTAGTAGTATGCCACTTTGTATTTTTACCATCTCTTCACCTTCTGATGTTGTATTTTTTCCAGCACTAATATTCAGAATCCATTCTGTGAATTTTGCTACCCTTTGTTTCTCTGATTCATCATGTGTTATGCAGTTGAGTCGCATGCTCTTTGTTAGTTTCGTTATATGAATGTCCCTCCAAAGATATGACCTTTTAATGGATGTAGTGACTATGTTGTGCCTTCTTCCCTTTGATATAACATGAAGAATCTGGCGGAAGTCCCCTCCTAGAACTACTGTCATGCCCCCGAATGGTCTCTTGCTGTTATTCACATTTTATGCCTTAATATATCCCTGAGAGTTATGTCTAGCGCCTCAAAATATATCTTGTTTGCCATTGGAGCCTCGTCCCATAGTATATTAGAAACGTCTTTTTTAGTAGGTCTGTCAAGTGTGAACCTTGTTTGATGTGACAGGTTGATTCTTCTATAAGGATTAGGTGGATGGGGAACCTCGAGTGCGCCGTTCCATCTGTGTAGAAGCAGCGCTAAAATACCACATGACACCACTTCTGGTACCACCAACCTTTATCCATTATAACGTCATCAATTCCGGCTCTTGTTGTGCATACAAATTCTTAATACAGTTCAAGAGAAAAGATATCAGATTAGATACTACTCCCTCCGTTCCTAAATACAAGTCTTTGTAGAGATTTCACTATGGACTACATACGGAGCAAAATGAGTGAATCTACACTCCAAAATGCATCTACATACATCCGTATGTGGTTCATAATGGAATCTCTCCAAAGACTTATATTTAGGAACGGAGGGAGTATACAATAGAGAAGGTATGGTATGATCAAGGTTAGAGGTAAACCTTTCTTTTAACATCACCCTATCACAATTCTATAATTCCGCTTAATGTTTTTCCATTGTAGAACATTTTCTCTTCAATCGTTCCTTTGGTGTTTCCGTCAACTCCCATCATTGTTGGGATAACATCTGTTTCACAATGCCTATAATAGGTTTACAACCTGATCACATAAACTTGTAACTTTAGAAACATACTCCCTCTGTAACAAAATGTAGGATGGTTTTTTGTAGCCAACTACATCAAAAGATGTATTATGTTTCATTACAGAGGGACTATATAACTGCATTATTGTACCATACCTCTCATTAATTTGTCTGTCTTCGGAATTTCAATGTCCAGGATGACTTTAGATGCATTTGTTGTGCATAGTGATAGTCCTGGTACTAAATGGTTAGTAAATTTGGATTTGGGTTTACACAAGTCTGTCTTCGGAATTTCAATATCCAGGATGAATTTAGATGCATTTGTTGTGCATAGTGATAGTCCTGGTACTAAATGGTTAGTAAATTTGGATTTGGGTTTACACAAAGAGATTAAAGTTCTTACCATTGAATTTCCTGACCAATTTGAAGTGACAATCACTATTGCTTGTTTGTGCTGAAGATCTTCATTCACCATATTTGCTAAAATATTCAACTGAAGCCCACCATAGAATTTGAGGTTCATCAAATTTCAAAACCTTCTGATGCACCGTATATGTTTCTCTATATTGCAGCAAGTGATCACATTTGTTTCAGTTAAACTTGTAGCATAGTTCTAGTCTCCTAGAGTGGTTTTGAAGAACAGTCTTCTAGAGTGTATTATCTTAATGTAACTACACTGGAATCAACATCCATAACATCATAGAATTACAAGAATTAATTCCGAATAACATCATAGATTTTTCTATTTCAACATAGTCGACCTTTTGAGCTAACATGTCAAATATCTTTAGTTGAGCAATGCCTGTAGTACGATTGACGTATCATTGGTTCATTGACCGGCATGAGCTATAATTCTGTGCAGTTGATACTTACTGGAGGTGGTTTGATCGCTCAACTGAGCCGATTACGGTTGAGGAGATTCAACAGGAGAATGAGCCACTGGAGATCTGGTTGCCTCTGGAGGAAGACAATGTCGAAGGGTTGTTCACCCAAGGAAAACGCTATTCAGGGTAATCTGAAGTCATTAGGACAATGAGTGGTTTGCAAAGGAAGGTATTTTAAGGGGCGAGTTGATTCACAAGTGCATTATGGAAAGAGAGGTTGTTTGGATCATGAGAGTTTTGTTCTGTTTGTAGACAGATTGTATCTCTACTACAGTACCGTGAGTTTTTTTTGGACTGGGACATGACTGTGAGGGTTTGGTTCTATTGAGATTGTATCTCTGATTGCTGTAATGAAAAAGAGATTGTATCCTGATCTGTTTTTTTTATTATTGGAAATATGCCAACTGAATTAAAAAGTTTTGTTTAGATTTTTTTTTTGGGATAGTGAGAATTTGGTTGTTATAGGACGATGCAGATGTGGGATCGTGACTTGGGTGTCACATTGTTTTACATGGCTTGTTGCATAGGGTTTTTTTAGCGTGAGATAAATCAACTTGTTTTGTAGGTTATTCTTTTTAGCGTGAGAGAACCAACTTGCTGCGTAGGTTATGGGTCCACCCTAGTTACGGAGATCTAATGGTTATAGTTTGTTGTTTGGAAATTGACCCACCTAATTAAAGGCCGGATCTTTTTAATTATTGTGGGATTTTTTACGCTAATTATCTTTTTTCTGATGACCCCATCAAGTACTTTTTTATATAAATAGATTCACACATGCGTTTAGATTTAAAAAAAAAGAAAAAAAGATTCACACATGCGTCGGTTTAAAACACTATGATAAATTATTCAAATATCCGAATTCGCTTTTTGAAGTATATATGATCTCTATTCGTCTTTTACACCCACACAACCCTCTTATCTTTGTAGCTAGCGCTAACTTTCTCTTGTGCATGCACACGCCCGCATCCCTCTCACCCTCCCTCAACATTCTCTAGCTCCATCGCGTAAATTCGTCTTTTCACTTTAGGTCGTTCACCCACGGTGTGTGTAGGCCCCCCAGCTCCTTCTTTACGGCACACATCGATCGATATGCCTCTCTAGCCAGGCGTGCCTAGCACAAACACAAGCTTCCCCTCTTCTCTTGTCACCGTCCATGCCTCACTCCCACCACTCTTTTCATCGTTCTCGTACTCGCACACTCCTCCCCGCTCGATATAGTATGCCTCTCGTACCACCTCCTACATGCATCCCTCTCTCTCTCTATCCTTCTCCTCGTGCCTCGTTTGCTTCAAACACACACATGCATGTATACCGATCGATCTCCCAACATATACCTAGATTGACTTTAACTACCCCCCCATCGATCGACGTACCTCACAAGTTATGTCTCTCCTTTCTCTAACAAAGGACGATTGATCTTCCTATGTAGTTATGTCTGCTTACCACAGCCACATCGTATCCCCTCATCATTCGTGCATGCCTCCTGACCCGTCTCTCACACGCACGTGCACAGACAACAAGCAGCCATCTCCTCTCATATTGATATTGCGGGCGTGCCCTCCGTTTGTCTAGCAAGCCTATCGCACCATTTGTTAGAAGCAACTCCACTACCACCCCCTCCAACACTATAGCTCTGTCTCTCTCCCAACCTTATTCCTCTCCTGCACATATGCATGGATGCCGATCGATCTCCCTTAATACATGAGGCAGATCGATCTCTTTAATACATGAGGTAGGCCTCTCTCCTTCTCCACACATATACCAGCCATTGTACCTCTATAGTTAATTGGGCCTCCCTCTTCCCCCACCACACACCGATAGTCGAGCGCTGCAGGTAGGTATCCATGCCACAGAGACAAAATGCACATGTCCCCTCTCACGTTCCAGTAGGCCAGCCACTCTATGTCTTTGACGTGGGCAGACACAAATTCGATGGCACTCTTTATCGATCGCGCGCGCGCACACACACACATCATCATCCCTCTTTTCGATTCTATGGACACCTCAAGCCGGTGATACCTCCACTCTCTTCTCGTGTATCGCCCCCTCTATATATGTGTTATATCCAGGACTCTATGTCACACACATTGCATATGTTACATTTTTTGATTGACCCCCCCCCCCCCAAAAAAAACTCTCAAGAACCCACACACTATATCTCTCTAGGTTTGTATCTCTCTCACACAACCCCACGTAGGTGGTGTACGTATACAAGAAGAGAATAGGTGCACCGTGCACGTACTCACGCTTCGTGCCCAGCCACACCCGCGTGGGTACACGGTGGAGCTCATTTCTTTATGAAATGGCAGCCCACGTGCTAATTTGAACGCCTGTAGCGGTTGTTTACCTAGGGAGGTCGTGTACCACGCCTGCACGAAACAAAGTTCGACTTGACGCGTTGCCGCGTTATTTTTAAATAAAGTTATAACACTCAATGGCACGTACACAGAATATAAAATGATTTTTATGGAGAAAAAGGTAGTCCGCTCACTATATACAATGGAGCCTTGCGTGCCTGGTTTGTCGCTCTCCGGAGTATCTCACACAAGGCTGTGGTGGCCTCTCTCTCTCACCGTTGGTCACTGATCCGACCGCATCCCGTCTGCCGGGGAAAGGGAGTGCGGTGGCCTCTCTCTCTCACACACCGTTGGTCACTGATCCGGCCGCATCCCGTCCACTGGGGGAAAGGGAGGAAGTGCATCGTTTCTCCGTTCGACGGCACCGAGGCAGCACGTCCCGATCTACGGTACACGCCGTTCTCTCTGACCAAGCTTCGGCACGGTGGGGCCTACGCCACCTGCTTGCAGATTCCGCCTGCCACTGCTCACCTAGTTACATCCCGACGACCTCCAGGTATCCCCTCCAGCTTTGCTCCACTGCCTGTCTTCCCACGTCGCTGCATGTGGATCTTCCATAGTTCTTTGCCCAAAACGTAGCTCGTCCAGCGTACTTTCCATATTCCATTCTCGTCCTCACACCGTTTTAGACAAACACAACCGTGTTGTTATCTTCCCGTAGGGCAAGGAATATGCTTCTTTTTTGTCGTAACATGTGTCATCAACTGTTATTGGCCAGTAATTGTTTCCTTTCTACCTCTTTTTTTGTAAACAGGGCTATCTATTTCACCTCGTTGCTATTGCGACCTTTTGGTGAACTGCACAAATCACTTTTTTCTTAAGAGTGTTTTGTGCAGTTGTACTAAAATGTCACATGGGAAACGTCTCTACATTTCAGTGCGACTGCACAATGGGAGATTGGTTTTTCTCTATCCTCCTCATCCAACTCCGAGCCTAATCTTCTCCAACTAGTTAGTCTTAAGAGAGACTGCAAAGGTGACCGGCTTCTATTTATGTGTTTATTGTTTCATCAGCAGTCCTCTATTATCGTAATCACACTTAATATCTTTGGAACAGGGACGCTCAGCTCTATTTTAGTGGAACTGCACAAAATGATCGGAATGTTGCATGCTCCAGACAGCTATTTTTTTCCCAACATGCATTGTTGATTTAGACAGAGCTAGGGGGACGTTGCTGCCAATGAAAGCATGGATCAATTTTAATTTAACACCTTCTCACAACTCTGTCTTCAGTTGTGATGTAATTATTAGCTCTGATCTGCTAATAATTGACATGCATTAGCAAGGAAGTTAGTTTTTTTTGTTTCCAAAAGAGCATCGAAGGCAAGACACGTGAATCAGAAGCTGAAAGCTCACACCATTGTACAATTTCATGTCTCGCTGGAAAATTATTTGTATAGTACGTCAATTATGTAAACAAATGATGGAAGCTTGATAGCATTGCCAGAAGCCTCTTCATCATCCGGGTCCATGTGCCATGCACAGAATTATACTCCTTCGTTCCTAAATATTTGTCTTTTTACCAGTTTCAAACGGACATATTTTAGAGTGTAGATTCACTCATTTTGCTTCGTATGTGTACTCCCTCCGTTCCTAAATATTTTATTCGTCTTTCTAGAGATTTCAACAAGTGACTACATACGGAGCAAAATGAGTGGATCTACACTCTAAAATATGTATATACATCCATATGTGCTAGTCCATTTAAAATCTCTAAAAAGACAAATATTTGAGTAGTCACTCGCTGAAATCTCTAGAAAGACAAATATACTCCGGAGTATATTTAAGAACCGAGGGGGTAGTGCACAACCGCATGGGAGACTCGGCCCGGTCGTTGCGCCGCATTAATAGTGAGTAATGAGCAATCAAATCGTAAACCCCACCTTTCCCACTGTAAGTTGCTCTAAAGAAGCAACCATCAATATGCTCTTCTTTGAATCCGCTCATACTACTCCATCCGTCACTGTTTATACAGCGCGCTTCATAAAAAAGAAAAAAGATCTGTGGGACCAAGGCGACTAGCGATCGGCCTGAAAAATAGTATTGGTAGTTATAGCACGGCGTCTATTACTAGAGGGAATAATGCGTACACACATGCATGCAGTGCTTCCACCCCGGGTACACACATGCATGCACTTACTCCACTCTGTAGTAGTACAGAGTACATGGAGAGAAAATTGTGGACTTGATTGCGGTTACCACGCCCTAATTAATTGAGCATTAAACCAAACGCGTCTAAAGTCTCTCTGGTGGTGGAAATGCATTGAGAGAAATGCATCATAATGAAGCGCGCCCTGTAAACTGTGACGGAGGGAGGAGTAGTATGAAGGTTCAAAACCAAGTACGTGTATGGCCAGTCGGTCAACGCACATCCTCTTGGCATATCACTGAAATGTGGGACAGGAGTGTGAGCAAACCGATCTCAATTGACGGCAAAGAGCCAACCCGCCGTTCCTTGAGAGAGACGAGGAGCGAGAACACGCAGATGGGCTCGCATGGAGGCCAAGATATATTCGAGCATGGTTGGTTGATCGATATCATTCATTACATGTTGGGCTGCCGTTTTCCTCCCTTCTCCGGAATAAACGTGTACTTTATCAGAGATAAAAAAATAAGAGTACAAACGCTCCACCATGCGGTTCTTGTAGTAGTACTACTCGTACTACTGCGCTTGGCTCTTCGCCTCTTCGTGAAGTCGAACAATGATGGTACCCCGCATGTTGGGTACTACAGTGTATGCCTTTGACAATCTGACACCGAATGGACTGATGCATGTCCACCGAGGTTAGGTTGCATTAGTCAAAAGGCGTAAGCGAGCTTCACCTTGTCCTGCAAGCTTTTCCTTGTTCTGTGAGTTGACGGGACACACCAAAAAGTAGTGCTAGTCCATACTCCCTCCTTTCCGGTTAATATGGCTTAATCCTTTTTGTGGGTAAATGAGAGAGCTTTATTCATATATAAGCATTCTTAGGACGATCAGCCACACACTGGTCACTAGGAAGTGAGGTACCCCGCAAAAAAAGAAGTAGGAAGCGAGGTGTTTCATCAAGCCAGCTCTCGGCACATTCAAAGTGCAGCAAGCACGGTTCGCACGAAGATGCGCCACAAGGTTTGCTGACCTGTTTACATGCTGAATAACAAAAAAAGGAAATATTACTGAGCGCTACTATTTGTAACAGGATATGAGCCAGAATTAAGCAAGAATTGTGGCGAGTGTTCCATGCAATCAACTTCCATTATCACATGCGAGAACCCTTGAAGAGAACCAAATGTGTTGAAGATTGCTTTATCACATTTTAAAATTATAATAAGAGTGCAGACGCTCCTCCATCCGGTTCCTAGTACTAGTATAGTACGTACCTTTATAGACTATATTAGTAGTACTAGTACTAGTAAACTTTGCGCTTGGCTGTTCGCCTATTCGGGAAGTCGAACAATAGTAGCACTAGTAGTATAGTGTATGCTTCTGGCAATCTGACACCGAATTAACTGTTGCACATCCACCACCTGAGCGAGGGAGAGCTTGCATTAGTCAAAAGTTTCTCCTTGTCCTGCTAGCCACCGCGCGCAAGCTTCTCCCTGTTTGGATCCATGGGTTAGAGTTAGTTTGGGTTAGTTTGTACTCAACTAACCCAAAAGTATCCAAACAGGAGGGTTAGTTTGGGTTAGAAGCATCTAACCCATCCAAAAAATCTAACCCACCCAAGAGGTGCTTATTTGGGTTAGTTCTTCTCTGGAGCACTAAAAAAACACATTTTTCTCTCGCTCTCGCCGCAGCAAATCCCTCGCCACTTGCTCGAAGCTTCTCGTCCTCTTCCTCCCTCCCTCTCGTAACGCCCGTGAAGGCGCCTCGCCGTATCCGCGCTCCATCTAACCCTGTTATCTAAACACCTCTTTGGCTAGAGTTAGTTCACGGTTAGTTCAGGGTTAGAATCTGACTCTAACCTCTAACTGAGTTAGAGTATCCAAACAAGGCCAAAGTAATGCTAGTCCATACTGCCTCCTCTCTGGTTAATATGGATTAATTTCAAACGAGATAAATACACTGTCTGTCACTATATATCTGTAAAAATACGGTCAGTGGACTTCATAATACGCTCATTGCGCTCAATATATATATTTTCCGGTGTTTATACAGTCACTAGCTCACCCTGACTGAGTATGTGTGTGCATGCACGTGTAGGTTGAGCACTTAGCGTGACCGTGTGTGTTCCGTCGTGTGCTCGGACATGCATGCATTAGGGCATCGCGCGCGTTTTTGCATCCATGTGTACGTGTGACTGTTGCATACACGTAGAGGGAGTACGTGTAGGGGCCACTAAGGAGCAGTCAAATCACACAGTAAGTTAGTCGGAAGAATTAACCATCATTTCTCTCTTGAATGACACGTACGCAATATAAAATGGTTGATATGGAGAGAAAAAGAAAACCACTATATATACACTAGCAGGAGCCTAAGCTACAAGCCTGCTTGCTAAGTTTGCTCTCTTCATAAGCATAGAACGACGGGCCTGATCCCGCAGCTGGGGGAAGGGAACAATGTTCTGCGTAGACGCAGTCGACATCGGCGAGGGAGAAAACCCACAGTCGGTGCGTCCCAATCGGGGGTCACCGCGGTATGGTCCGATGCCGCGTCCCAACTGCCCTTCTAGCTACAGCCCAACGTCCCACGTAGTCCATCCTCCTTTTGGAGCCAGCTTGCTCCACTGCCGTAGCTCCATCTCCATGTCGATCTTTCTCTACTTCTACCGGCTTCTACTTGTGATGAGTTTATGTCTCATGAACTAGTGCCAGTACTATTATTCTAATCACACTTCTTCAATATCTTTGCCATCAGGGATGCTCAGGTCGATTTTAGTGGAACTGCACAAAAGTATCGTATGATCCGAGGGTGCCAGCCGTCTTTCCTTCGACTGGTTCTACCTGGCCAGGGAATTAAATCATGTTTAGGGTTTAGGGTTTAAGTCGTAGTGACCCCATCAGTAGTTTTTCTTTCGTACACGCTCTCACAACTTTTTTCTTTAGTTGTGAAGTAAATATTGGCTATGATCTGTGAATCATTGAGATGCATCAGCATGCGTGTTAGTTTTCCTTTGTATTTGATGGAATGTTGTAACGGGGCAACCTTGGAATAGGAATGAAAATGGAGTGGAAAAAATGGAAACGGAGAGAAACCAACGTTTCGTTTCGTTGGATCGCGCCATCGAGCAAAACCAACGTTTAAATCACGCCTGCCGTGTTCGTGTCTCACCCTCCTCCACGGCTCGACCCCACACGGTCGCTCGGCATGCCACTCACCGCGAACCGAGTATACGATAACTTTCCCGCCTACTTGTCGATGGATCGCGCCATGGAGTACTACTAGCACTACTGGAAGAGATTGACGAGTTGGGGGAGGACAGCTAGCTATAGCACGGACTCCCAAGAACTTTTTACATGCATGTTGTAGCTTCAATGCCGGCGCCAGTGAGAAGTCGCGTCCGCTCTGGCCGGGCATGAATGTGGCACTGACCGTTTCGGGCAGGAAGCACGCGCGGGTGACGAAGAGGGTTCGGGTTGGTCAGGACCGGCCGTGGCAGCGGTCCGGACATGCGCAAACAAGAGATGTTGTACATTAATATTGCTGCGTATATAATTAAGAACGTAAATAATGTGCTAGTTGGACAAATATGATTGGAGATGGAGATGGAAATGGAATTTTACGTAAACACGGATATGCATGTCTATGTCTATGTGTGTGCGCGCGACGACTCTCGTGACCTGGAAGCGGGGGCGTGTTTTTGATCGAGTTTTCTTTTTTGGTACGTTAGAAAATCAGTTTGTCTAATTCACATCTAGATGTTATTTAAGGATATCACACCTAAGCTCCCACAAGTATATAATGTAGCAACAAGAAACAAAAAAACTAGGACAAAAAAAATTGACCACAAACAGAGCGGACATCAACTTAGATGTGACATCACTATGTCGCATCTAGATGTGTCCTAGACAGACCCTTAAAAAATTGTCTACCAGTTTTCATTTCTTTTTTCCGGGAACGCGCGTATTCTATTTAAAACCACTGCTATGGAGAGATTTTTTTACTCCATTATAGCCTCTTGTTTGATAGAGTTTCTCGCGTCTCGCTCTCTCACCCTCTCCATATCAAAACAAGATGACAGTGTCCACTCTATCTCTCTCCTCACCGGTGGTCACAGATCCGGCCGAATCCCGTCCCCTGCGGGAGGTGAGGAGGTGCAGCGTTGACGTTGTCGCCGTCGGTGACGAAGGGAGCCGATGCGCACCGTCCTCTCGGAGCCGGCGCTGGCGCGGACGAAGATCCTCCGCGCCCTTGTTCGCTGCCGTCGTGTGGGAAGATCCCGCCCGCCTGCCTAAACGACATCTCGCCCACCTGAGGTATAACTTCTTGTACTGGTCCAGCTCCCCAGGTTGCTGCGTGCCGGTTTTCTTCTATGCGACTACTCCCTAGCTCCCCATGCATAGTAGCTAGGGTTCGTCGGCTGGTCCAGCATCACCTACTAGTACTATTATAGAGGAAATGCCACTCGAAAAGTTGTCCTGATTTATGCCTCGGTGGAGGTATACATGTTGTTTCGACAAAAAGTACATGGTGGTTGTGCGGTCATTGTCCATATGGTGGTAGTACTATCACTGGTTAAATGAAGAAATGCTTTTTTTCTCGGGTATCCTGGTTTAGTTCCCATCAAGATATAATTATGATGCTTCTGTTTGTTGGTGTACTTTTCATTAACCCTTTTTTATATTTTTGGAAACAGCGATGCATGTCTCCATACCCGGGCATGTCTTCCTCAATTTTAGTGGAACTGCACAAAATTGGATGGCCATTGTTGTTCCGCCTCACTGTCCTCTGCCATGTGGTTCTTCCTTCCTTGAGCTTGATTACTGAGAAGAAACAGACCACAGTGCGGATTTGTCGAACTTCATAGGTGCCTCACCCAAACTTGATGCCAAATGGATGATGCATCACCACAATGACCTATCGATGCTCATGGTTGCACCTCATGGTTGCGTCGGCTGGTGAAGCTTATCGATTTTCAATGAAAAACAAGTTGTCTTCCATCAGTGCTCTTTGCTTGTTACGCACAAAGATGATATCCTTCGTCAGTTCACCTTGGTTGCATTGGAGACGCAGTCGTCCTTCACGTTGGTGCAATTTTATCACACAATTGGCTATGGACCAAATGTTTCCTCGAAGAAGGATCGACGTTGGTACTAAGAGCATAAGTTTTGTATTGATTTCTAAGCCTTCTCACAACTTTGTCTCCAGCTCCCCTGTAATTTTATATGTCCAGCTATTAACTTTGATTTTAAAAAATGGTGTGGACTAAAAACCCGGATGGACGTAGTAGCCCTCCATTTTTATTTACTCCGCATATTAGATTTGACTGAAGTCAAACTTTGTAATACTCTCAAACTTTTTCGATAATTGAAATTAAAATTCTTTATTTGTACACACTCTCACACGTTTCCGATAATTTGGCGCATGTGTGGTTGTTCACTTAAGGGAGGGTAGTGTACCACACGTGAAGGACAGGAAGTGCGACCAGGATGCGTGGGCGTGGATCGTTAGTTCATCAGAAGTAGTACTAGTTTTCTGCACTGTACATTAAATAAAGAGTTTTGTTTCGTACTTACACAATTTCAAACGATTGTTATGGAGAGAATAAGAAAACCACTCCACTATATATTAGTCGTATACACACGAGAGTACTATATGGACGCAGCTTCATTGACTTAGTGCACCTGCCTTTGGGTTTATGATAGGTGGGCCCAGAATGTGGCTGGCTCACCTGTCATACAGCCAAAAGCAGATGCAGTGAAGGCACCGGAGCTCAGTCCGTACTACATTAGTATAATATATATATATATATATATATATATATATATATATATATATATATATATATATATATATATATATATAAGCGGGAGCCTCATCGCTTGTTCGCTAGGGCTTGCACTCTCCACACGCTCACCGCAATACATATATGTTACACGCTGGAGGCACAACGTTCATTTGCTAGGGTTTGCTATATTCACAGTCTCTCACCTTCTCTTCACCAGATCTAAACAAGACTGCGTTGTCCTCTTGTCTCTCTCTCCCCCCTCACAGCTGGTGAAGGAGGCGTCCGTATCCCATCGCACCGGGAAGGGGAGGAGGTGCAGCATTAACTCTATCGCCTTCGGCGAGGGAGGCAATCCACTGCCGGCTATGCTGTTCTCTTTCACCCAGCGCCTGTGCGGGAGGGCCACCGACCCCTTCTACCTTGCCGCCGTACGTAGTGTGGGCAGATCCGGCCTCCCGCCGCATGCCTTGCCACATCCCGACGACCCTAAGGTATAAGTTTCTTTGAAATCATCGTTTCTCTAGCTGCATGTGGATCTTTTTCGATCTGTAGTTGAATCTAGGTCTTGGTTCAAACAGGAAAGAAAGGTACGGTGGGGTGGAGAATGAATCTAGGACGTTGTTCAATGAGGAAAGGAGGGAGGGAAAGTAGTATAGATTGGCTATCCAGCCGCTTTGTTGGTTGAAAAGGGAAAAAGGGGGTAACCCAGTACACACATCTGTAAGGAACCGATCTCTTTGTTGAAAAGGGAAAGAAACTCGGGGGGTCGGGTAGTTTGTGCAGCACTAGGTTTGCTGCCCTCACATAGGAAAAAAGTTCAAAGAGAACAAATATGGGACCAACACAGATATGCTGCTTGGCTACATACTCTGCATCACCCATTTATATGTGTGGACGCACATGGTGCTAGAATGTCCCATACAGCTATTTTGCTGTTGTTAATCTAAGAATGCCGCCGGAAAATTGAAGCAATGCCACTGTTAAAAGTAAATTACATTTTTTAACGAATGTTGTTTCAAGAGAGTGTCTCTGTTAATATGAATCAATGCAACCGTTTTAGAAATGCTACTATCCTACTTTGTTTTCCATCCAAGATAAGTTAGATGCTTCTTTCTGTCACCGTTTGTTTCATCCTCCTTTATAGGCATTACATATTTTGAATGGGAAAAGCTTGTCAAAGTTTAATCATTGATGTTAGCAAGAAGACGTTAGTTTAATATATTGGAATTGGAAAACCTTGTCAAAATTTGCTCATTGATGTTAGCCAGAAGACATGCATTTGATATTTTTGAGTGGGACGCCCTTGCTGTGAGCAGCGTCGAGTGTTTTTTCCTATTCCTGTGTTCAGTTTAGAAGTAAATAGTTACTCTACTGAGATATTCCTGTGTTAAGAGTTTGTTCTGAATATTGTCTATGTAATGCCAGGCCTTGTGTTTGATTGCAAAGTTGAGCTTGGAATGTTGTGGCATGCGGCATCATGAGCTGTTCACCGTGCCTCCTGAGAATAATGCTTCGTATTATTTTGCATGTCGATCTAATGCCAGTGATTTGCTTGTTAAGAAGATCATCCTCTTATGTTGTTTTTGTGCATAAGAAGTTCATCGTATGATGTTTCATTCATAGCCTATATGACATGTCGGGTAGGTTAGACGTGAAACCATATGATCTTCCGACCAACTCATGATACTAGGTCGTGATTGGATCGTCGTTTTCCAACCAAAACCGCTTGTAAAACTGATGCTTGTAAATTAAAGCAGATGGTCTCGGGCGAAGGCGCTTGGTTGGTCGATTTCGACTAGTAAAATATTAGAAAAACTTCACATACGATAAAAACGCTGAACGACACTCGGAAGATTGCTAATCCAGCCGTTAGCTGCTGTTTCAGCCTTGCCCATGGATGGCATGATATGCACGTCGTGCATGTATTGTCTGGTAATGTCGTCCATATAGTAGTGCTCGTAAACTATACACTGGTCTCTCAAATTACACGCGTAACCCGCCGGTTTTACTAACAGACCTCGGGCCTTCCGATGACGAGTAAATTACACTTGTATGTTAATACAGGTTTGAAATAAACCAGAGCTCCCAAGCGCGGCCTTACCGTTTCATGCTGTCTCAGTTTCTCGAAGGTGCTCATAGGTGTCCGATGATCCTGGCTTCCTGAATGAGCAGCGGGCACTGTATCAGACCTCCGTAGGGCCCGCGAGGCCCTCTCCATTGTCCTTCGAGTTGTTGCACTCGCCGTGGCACCGAGCATTGTTAACATGGTCAACGAACATGAGGATTCAGGAGATGACTTTATTTTGACTGGATGACACTAGGGACCCACTAGGGCCATAGCCGTACGTACGCAAGTGCCTCCTTATTATGTACAACTATATTTTTTTTGCTTTCTCCTGGTTTCCTGACATCATGGTCCCACACCATTGTCAACCTATGTAGTCAATATAAACGAGAGAATTGCACAAGGTGCGGCCGACAGCTGGGACCAAGCAGCTCGAGCAGTATTTGTGTTTTTGAGGCGTGAGCACTGCAAAGTTTTTCTTGGCGATGATTTCGTTGTTGTTCAGAGGAGAACAGGGTATTAACTGGGCGGGCTGTGGCCCGTCTAGCCCAGGCCAGATATCCAGCCCAGATACTACCTTTTTCAAGATGAAAATGGCTAGCCCAGCTATACGTCTTTTTGAGGAATACCCAGGCAAGATCAACTTGTTATTCTCCGCCCCGCTAGGCTGCAAATCTTTCCTAGGAGGGATGCATTAGGCTTAACAGGAAAATGGGCTTTAAAAATAATAAATGGGATGTAATTATAAAAACTGGGCAGTAACTATAAAAAATGCACCAAACATGAAATTAGTTTATAAAATATTATTTATGGATTTTGAAAATCTTAAATTTTCATTGTTGCGCGCGCAATGTTTCGTTGGATTTTTACGTAATACAAATTTATATTTAATCTGACTAGAAATTTTGGGATAAAAATATTTCAGATCCCATTAAAATGTGGGAAATTTTATTGAATTCTGTCTTCAACGGTTGGTTGAAATTATTAATCGTTGTCCTAGCTAGAAAATGGGTTGTACTTTTAACAAACTGTAGATGGGCTGTTGTAAATTCCATTAGAATTCAAAAATGGGATGTACATTCTTACAAAACGCAAATGGGCTATAAGTTCTCTGCCACACACTTGTGGGCCTACTAAGTGACGCGTCCCCGAAAAAAATAAGTTGATGCGTATGCAAGGCTTTGTCAACTTATTATAGTCAACACACGGTTCTAGCAGCAGTGGCCGTTGGATGTCTATCCAACGGATGTCGTGCTTCTTCTTCAATCTCAAATATTCTTAGCTTCGGCTGCCCAAAAAATGATTCCACCCCCTGACATCTGGGGCGCACCGTTTCGGAGGCTGACCTGTGGGCCCACTAAGTTGGAGCGTACCAAGGGCTTTATCAACTTAGTCAATATAAACAATTCTAGCTTCAGTGACCGTACGATGTCCATCCAATGGCCATAGTGCTTCTTCAACCTTTCGTCTTCTTGGTCCAGCCGCCCAAAGCAGCGCCGGTCGTGCCGCCTGCTCCTGCCTCCCGTGGCCGGCTGTGCTGCCGCGGAGGCCTCACCGCCTCCATACTACTCCCACCGCTGGCCAGGCCATCCCTCCACTCACCCACACCCCCTGTTATTCTGCGGCGACGGCAGCCTCACACCCAGCCGAACCAGTGAACCCTCGTACTCTCGCGCGCGCGGGCTTACACTATTGCGTCTTTCCCGGCTCCCCGTTGTCCCCTTCCTAGGCGTCGCCGTCGTCCACCGCCCTGGTGCTCTCGGTGCGGCGTGGTCAACATGGTCAAGGACCAACTTCCATCGGAAGAGTACTGTACGTGGAGAGGCTGACAGCTGGGTCCAGGGCGGCCGCAAGGAAGTGCCTCCTTTTTATGCACAAAATAATTATTCCTCCACCTGACAGCAGGGACCCACCGGACGGGCCACCTTATTTCGTGAAAAAAACATTTCCCCCCTGACTATTGGGACCCACCGGACGGGCCACCGTATTTCATGAAAATAACGTTCCTCCCGCTGTAAGCTCGGGCCCACCGGAAGTGCCTATTTATTACACACAAAAAAAATTAATACTCCCCCTGCTAGCTGGGACTCACCTTGGTGGGAGGCTGACTTGTGGGCCTACTAAGTTGACAGGGACAGAGGGCTTTGCCAACTTAGTCAATATGAATGATTCTAGCTCCAGTGACCGTACGATGTCCATCCAACGGCCGTAGTGCTTCTTCAACCTCTGGTCTTCTTGCTCCAGCCGCCCAAAGCAGTGCCGGTCGTGCCGCCTGCTCCTGCCTCCCGTGGCCGGCTGTGCTGCCGCGGAGGCCTCACCGCCCCCTACTATTCCCACCGCTGGCCAAGCCCTGCGGCGACGACAGCCTCACACCGCAGCCGAACGAGTGAATACTCATACTCCTCTCCACGTGGGCATCCACTGTCGCGTCTTCACCGGCTCCGCGTCGTCCCCTTCCTAGGCCTCGCCGTCATCCACCGCCCTGGTGCTCTAGGCGCGGCGTGGTCAATGTGGTCAAGGAACGACTTCCATCGGACGAGGACTGTACGTCGAGAGGCTGACAACTGGGTCCATGGCCGCAACAAGGAAGTGCCTCCTTATTACGCAGAAAATAATGATTCCTCCACCTGACAGCAGGGACCCACCAGACGGGCCACCGTATTTTGCGAAAAAAACATTTCCCTCCTGACTGTTGGGACCCACCTGCTACACCTTCGCACGCAAGGAAGTGCGTCCGGGCAAAAAAAAAATGATTCACCCCCCTGACTGCTAGGACCCACCAGCTACATCTTCGCACGCAAGGAAGTGCGTCCGGGCAAAAAAAAAACAAAACGATTCGCCCCCCTGGCTGCTGGGACCCACCAGCTACATCTTCGCAGGCAAGGAAGTGCTTGACAGTCGGGACCCACCTGGTCGAAGCGTACGTAGTGTTGTCATTCTGGTCGTGAACGTGTACGTACATACTAGTCGATGTAGAGGCACGCACGTGTCGTAGTAGAGGCGCGCACGTAGCATGTACACGTACGTACAACGGCGAGGGTGCAAGAAAGAAAATACGGCCACGTACGTACATACGGGCAGGGTCTCGAACGCCTACTCACGCATACGTACATGGCTGGGTCAGAACGGAGAAACAACATCGTCGTCGTGTTCATGGGGAGGCAACGGAATGCGTCATGTTCATCGGGAGGCAACAGAATGTGTCGTGTTCATCCGGAGGCAATGAAACGCGTGGGAGCCAACTGGCTGGGTCAGAACGGAATGCGTGGTCGTGTTCATCGGGAGGGCTTGGACTGAACAGGCGATGGAAACGAGGCCTGGCATACCGCACAACGGAGGAAACAGACCTCCTGCATTCGGAACGGGGTCCTGTTGATTGGGAGGGGTGTGGCGTACCGCAAAACGGAGGAAACGGACCTCCTACGGTCGAAACGGGGTTCTTGTTGATCGAGAGGGGTGTGGCGTACAGCAAAACGGACGAAATGGACCTCCTACGGTCGAAACAGGGGTCCTGTTGATCGGGAGGGGTGTGGCGTACCGCAAAACGGAGGAAACGGACCTCCTACGGTCGAAACGGGGGTCCTGTTGATCGGGAGGGGTGTCGCGTACCGCAAAACGGACGAAACGGACTTGTGTTGGAGCGCTATGGTCGAAACGGGGGTCCTGTTCATCGGGAGGGGTGTGGCGTACCGCCAAACGGGACTCAATGGGATACTGTTCATCTCCACCGTCGACCTCCTCCAGCCTCCACGGGCTACCGTCGACCTCCTCCAGCCTCCACGGGCTCCTGTTCATCCAGCCTCCACCGCGCGCTACTCCACCGACTCCTGTTCAACCACCCCTCCATGGGCACCCCTCCACCGTCTACTGTTCATCTAGCCCTCCACACCATAGGGTCCTGTTCAACCACCCCTCCACGGCCACCCCTCCACCGTCTACTGTTCATCCAGCCCTCCACACCACGGGGTCCTGTTCATCCAGAGGCAACGCCACCGCCCACTGTTCATCCACCCCCCGCAACGCTCACTGTTCATCCAATTGATCGGCTTTAGTTAGCAGCAGCAGCGAAGGAATCACTCCATCGGGTTCAGTTAACAGCCATCGATCAATCGCTCGGGTTCAGTAACGCGTAGCCAGCAGTGCAATCGCTCGGGTTCAGTTAGAGCCCAATGCCTCGCTCGGGTTCAGTTAGAGCCAATGCCTCGCACACACGGGTGTACGTACGAGAGAAACGCGCATCGCTCGGCCCCCGATCTCCCACCGTAACCGGCAACTCCCCGAAATTTTCCTCCCCCTCGCTTCTACCATGGTTTTTCCGTCATGGACGGCCCAAAGAATGTCATGCAACTGCATCTCCGGCCCGCCCGGGACGAAAAACCCATTTTCTGTCATGATTTTTTGTCATAGAAGTAGGAGCCCACCACATCTATGATGATGCCGGGTTTTGTCACAATTATCGTCATAGAAGTGTCATATGTATGACAGGAAAAAATTTCGTTCGGCCCAAAATGTCACGGATGTGTTTTTTTGTAGTGAAAACTACTTTTACTTGCCCTTTTGGTACTTTTGCTTATAGACGTATGCCTTTTGGTTTATGTAATGCACCTGCTACCTTTCAAAGATGCATGATGGCTATATTCTATGATTTTTGTGAAAAGATTTGTGAGGTATTCATGGATGACTTTTCCGTTTATGGATCCTCTTTTGATGATTGTTTGAGCAACCTTGATCGAGTTTTGCAGATATGCGAAGACACTAGTCTCATCCTGAATTGGGAAAAGTGTCACTTTATGGTTAATGAAGGCATTGTCTTGGGGCATAAGATTTCCAAGAGAGGTATTGAAGTTGACAAAGCCAAAGTTGATGCTATTGAAAATATGCCGTGGCCCAAGGACATAAAAGGTATAAGAAGTTTCCTTGGTCATGCCGGTTTTTATAGGAGGTTCATTAAGGACTTTTCTAAAATCTCTAGGCCTCTGACTAATTTATTTCAAAAATATATTCCTTTTATCTTTGATGGTGATTGTGTAGAAGCATTTGAAATACTTAAGAAAGCTTTGATCACTGCACCTATTGTCCAGCCACCTGACTGGAATTTACCTTTTGAAATTATGTGTGATGCTAGTGATTATGCTGTAGGTGTTGTTCTAGGACAAAGAGTTCATAAGAAATTAAATGTTATCCAGTATGCTAGTAAGACTCTTGATACTGCCCAGAGAAATTATGCTACTACTGAAAAAGAATTCTTAGCAGTTGTGTTTGCATGTGATAAGTTTAGACCTTATATTGTTTATTCCAAAGTTACTATTCACACTAATCATGCTGCTATTAAATATCCTATGGAAAAGAAAGATGCTAAGCCTAGACTCATTAGATGGGTTCTCTTGCTCCAAGAATTTGATTTGCATATTATTGATAGAAAGGTAGCTGAGAACCCCGTTGCAGACAACTTGTCTAGGTTAGAGAATGTTCTTGATGACCCACTGCCTATTGATGATAGCTTTCCTGATGAAAAATTATCGATCGTTAATGCTTCTCGTACTGCTCCTTGGTATGCTGATTATGCTAATTACATTGTTGCTAAATTTATACCGCCTAGTTTCACATACCAGCAAAAGAAAAAGTTCTTTTATGATTTAAGACATTACTTCTGGGATGACCCACACCTTTATAAAGGAGTAGATGGTGTTATTAGACGTTGTGTGCCTGAGCATGAACAGGAACAGATCCTACGCAAGTGTCACTCTGAATCCTATGGAGGACACCACGCTGGAGATAGAACTGCACACAAGGTACTACAATCTGGTTTTTATTGGCCTACTCTCTTCAAAGATGCTCATAAGTTTGTCTTATCTTGTGATGAATGCCAAAGAATAGGTAACATTAGCAGACGTCAAGAAATGCCTATGAATTACTCTCTTGTTATTGAACCATTTGATGTTTGGGGCTTTGATTATATGGGACCTTTTCCTGCCTCTAATGGTTATACACATATTTTAGTTGTTGTTGATTACGTTACTAAATGGGTAGAAGCTATTCCAACTAGTAGTGCAGATCATAACACTTCTATTAAAATGCTTAAAGAAGTTATTTTTTCGAGGTTTGGAGTCCCTAGATATCTTATGACTGATGGTGGTTCACATTTTATTCATGGTGCTTTCCGTAAGATGCTTTCTAAGCATGATGTTAATCATAGAATTGCATCTCCTTATCATCTGCAGTGTAGTGGTCAAGTACAGTTGAGCAATAGAGAGCTCAAATTAATTTTGCAAAAGACTGTGAATAGATCTAGAAAGAATTGGTCCAAAAAACTTGATGATGCATTATGGGCCTATAGAACTGCATACAAAAATCCTATGGGTATGTCTCCATATAAGATGGTTTATGGAAAAGCGTTTCATTTACCTCTTGAACTTGAACATAAAGCATACTGGGCTATTAAAGAGCTCAACTATGACTTCAAACTTTCCGGTGAGAAGAGGTTGTTTGATATTAGCTCACTTGATGAATCGAGAACGCAAGCCTATGAGAATGCCAAGCTATTCAAAGAAAAAGTCAAACGCTGGCATGACAAAATGATACAAAAGCGTGAGTTTAACGTAGGAGATTATGTGTTATTATTCAACTCTCGTTGAAGATTTTTTATAGGAAAACTTCTCTCTAAATGGGAAGGTCCTTGCATTATCGAGGAGGTCTATCGTTCTGGTGCCATAAAAATCAACAACTTCGAAGGCACAAGTCCGAGGGTGGTGAACGGTCAAAGAATTAAACATTATATTTCAGGTAATCCTATCAAGGCTGAAACTAACATTATTGAAACCGTAACCTCGGAGGAATACATAAGGGACACTTTCCAGAATGTTCCAGACGCCGAAAAGGAATAGGTATGTGGTACGGTAAGTAAACCGACTACAAAACAACTCCAATGGCAATTTTTATCAGTTTTGGAGTATTTAAGAATTTTAGGAAGAAAGAAGTAGTCCAAAAGGGACACGAGGCCCCCACAAGAGTGGAGGGTGCGCCGACCCTTACTGGGCGCGCCCCCTGTCTCGTGGGTACCTCGTGTGTCTCTCGGGCTCTGTTTCCTTGCACGTTACGTATTTTGGTCGGTAAAAATTCATTATATATACTCCCGAAGGTTTTGACCATCGTATCACGCAATTTTCCTCTGTTTTCGTTTCGAGCTGTTTTTGTTTTAGATTTAGAGCAAGATGTCTTCTCAGGAGTCAGTCGGGGAGAGCCGGGTGTCTGACCCAACACCAGGTCCAGGAGCAAATAGCGATGCTTATCACTTTGGACCATCAACGGGATGGAGGCTGATTTGAAAAGGATATATGCCATGGAGGAAGATCAAGAAGTTACCTCTCGTCTCCAAGCAGAATTTATGACGGGGGAGCTACCTAGCCTGGCAACTTTCGGTCATCCCTTCCAACTTTAGATTTCTTTCTTATGAAAGTATGAAAAAGAGCTTTACTTGTTCTCCAGAAGCTATGCAACATCCTTGGGTAAAGGGAGCTTTGGCCGTTACGGGCAAGCTCTGTAAAGAAATTATGGAACTCAAACAACAAGTTAACAAGCTCGAGGAGGGGAACCGTATCCTGAAGGGAATCATTGTCAAGAAAATCATAACACCAACCATGAAGAAGGAGAAATAACCACATGGGTATAGCCACTCCCCTTGGCAACTGCCAAGCTTGGGGGAGGTGCCTCGGTATCGTATCACCATCACACTCCTATCTTTACTGTTTTATTTAGTTCAATCCTTTTAGTAGTATCTTGATCTAGTAGATTGAAGTTTCGATATCAAGTAGTTTTGAGTTTTGCATTATGATCTCTTTTTGTAATCGAGTCTGTGGGCTATCTATAATAAAGATTAGTGTTGAGTCAAGGGCTTTGCTATGTTGCTATGATCTTGAGAAAGTAGAAAGAATAAAAGAGTTCATATTGATCTTATGGATAGTGATGACTTCACACATAGAAAGTATGAGGCATAAAAGTTGTTGAGAGTTGATGAACGTAGTTTTGGTCATCGTTGCAATTAATAGGAAGTGATAAGGAAAGAGGGGTTCACATACAAATATATTATCTTGGAAACCTTTTATAATTGGGAGCACTCATTAAGTATGACATGATAAAAGAGTTGACGTTGGACAAGGAAGACAACGTAATGGTTTATGTTTTCGCTCATCTCAGTTAAAGTATATTGTCATTAACCTTCCAAACATGTTGAGCTTGCCTTTCCCCCTCATGCTAGCCAAATTCCTTGCACCAAGTAGAGATACTACTTGTGCTTCCAAATATCCTTAAACCCAGTTTTGCCATGAGAGTCCACCATACCTATCTATGGTTTGAGTAAGATCCTTCAAGTAAGTTGTCATGCTGCAAGGAATAAAAATTGCTATCTAAATATGTATGACTTATTAGTGCAGAGAAAATTAGCTTTGTACTATCTTGTTGTGGAAGTAATAAAAGCGACGGACTACATAATAAAGGTCCACATACAAGGGGCAATATAAAGTGATGTTCTTTTGCATTAAGATTTTGTGCATCAACCCTAAACGCACATGCCAACCTCTGCTGCCTCTGCGAAGGGCCTATCTTTTACTTTATGTTTTTACTTTATGCTTGAGTCAAGGTGATCCACACCTTTCCCTTTTTCATTTTATCCTTTGGCAAGCTCCTCGTGTTTGAAAGATCATGATATATATATATCCAATTGGATGTAAGTTAGAATGGGCTATTATTGTTGACATCACCTGAAGGTGAATACATTGGGAGGCAACACAATAAGCCCCTATCTTTCTTAGTGTCCGGCTGAAACTCCATAACCACAAGTATTGCGTGAGTGTTACCAATTATAGAAGACTACATGATAGTTGAGTATGTGGACTTGCCGAAAAGTTCTATGGTTGACTCTTTCTGATGTTATGATAAATTGCAATTGCTTCAATGACTGAGATTATAGTTTGTTAGTTCTCAATGAAGTTTTTGAACTATACTTGACATTGTGAATTGATTGTTACTTGAGGATAAGAAATCATATGATAAAATCTATATATGTTGTTGTTATAAGAATGATCATGATGCCCTCATGTCCGTATTTTATTTTTATCGACACCTCTATCTCTAAACATGTGGACATATTTTTCTATTTCGGCTTCCGCTTGAGGACAAGCGAGGTCTAAGCTTAGGGGAGTTGATACATCCATTTTGCATCATGCTTTTATACCAATATTTATTGCACTATGGGCTGTTATTACACATTATATCTCAATACTTATGGCTATTCTCTCTTATTTTACAAGGTTTACTATGAAGCTGGAGAATGACGACAGCTGAAATTCTGGCTGGAAAAGGAGCAAACATTGGAAACCTATTCTGCACTGCTCCAAAAATCCTGAAACTCCACGAAACATGTTTTTGGAATTAATAAGAATTATTGGGCGAAAGAAATACATTAGGGGGCCCACACCCTGTCTAGGAGGGTGGGGGGTGCGCCCCCCTACTAGGCGCACCCCCTGTCTCCTGGGCTCCCTGGTGGGCCTCCGGTGTCCATCTTCTGCTATATGAGAGCTTTTACCCTGGAAAAAATCATGGGCAAGCTTACGGGACGAAACTCCACCAACGCGAGGCGGAACCTTGGCGGAATCAATCTGGGGCTTCGGCGGAGCTGTTCTGCCGGTGACACTTCCCCTCCGGGAGGGGGAAATCATCACCAACGATCCTCTCATCGGGAGGGGGTCAATCTCCATCAACATCTTCACCAGCACCATCTCCTCTCCAAACCCTAGTTCACCTCTTGTATCCAATCTTGTATCAAAACCACAAATTGGTACCTGTGGGTTGCTAGTAGTGTTGATTACTCCTTGTAGTTGATGCTAATTGGTTTACTTGGTGGAAGATCATATGTTTAGATCCTTAATGCATATTATTTTACCCCTCTGATTATGAACATGAATATGCTTTGTGAGTAGTTACGTTTGTTCCTGAGGACATGGGTGAAGTCTTGCTATTAGTAGTCATGTGAATTTGGTATTCGTTCGATATTTTGATGAGATGTATGTTGTCTTTTCCTATAGTGGTGTTATGTGAACGTCGACTACATGACACTTCACCATTATTTGGGCCTAGAGGAAGGCATTGGGAAGTAATAAGTAGATGATGGGTTGCTAGAGTGACAGAAGCTTAAACCCTAGTTTATGCGTTGCTTTGTTAGGGGCTGATTTGGATCCATATGTTTAATGTTGTGGTTAGGTTTACCTTAATACTTATTTTGTAGTTGCAAATGCTTGCAATAGGGGTTAATCATAAGTGGGATGCTTGTCCAAGTAAGGGCAGTACCCAAGCACTGGTCCACCCACATATCAGATTATCAAAGTACCGAATGTGAATCATATGAACGTGATTTATACCAGCTTGACGATAATTCCCATGTGTCCTCGGGAGCTCCTTCCTCATTATTAGAAATTGTCCAGGCTTATTCTTTGCTACATGAAGGATTGGGCCACCTTGCTGCACTTTATTTACTTTATTTACTTGTTACTCGTTATTATTTATCTTATCACAAAACTACCTATTACCTACAATTTCAGTGCTTGCAGAGAAAACCTTACTGAAAACCGCTTATCATTTCATTCTGCTCCTCGTTGGGTTCGACACTCTTACTTATCGAAAGGACTACGATAGATCCCCTAAACTTGTGGGTCATCATCATGTCAAATACATATTCCTTTGACTATGAGATTATGCAACTCCCGGATACCGGAGGAATGCCTTGTGTGCTATCAAACATCACAACGTAACTAGGTGAATATAAAGACGCTCTGCAGGTATCTCCAAAGGTTTTTATTGAGTTGGCATAGACCGAGATTAGGATTTGTCACTCCAAGTATCACAGAGGTATCTCTGGGCCCTCTCGATAATACACATCATAAGCTTGCAAGCAAATGACTAAGGAGTTAGTCACGAGGTGATGTATTACTAAACGTGTAAAGAGACTTGTCATTAAGGAGATTGAACTAGGTATGAAGATACCGACGATCGAATCTCGGGCAAGTAACATACCGATGGACAAAGAGAATTACATATGTTGTCATAACGGTTCGATCGATAAAGATATTCGTAGAATATGTAGGAGCCAATATGGGCATCCATGTTCCGCTATTGGTTATTGATCGGAGAGGTGTCTCGGTCATGTCTACATAGTTCTCGAACCCGTAGGATCCGCACGCTTAACGTTCAATGATGATATACTATTATATGAGTTATGTGATTTGGTGACCGAATGTTGTTCGGAGTCCCAGATGAGATCACGGATGTAAGGGCATATTTATCCCTAAGGTGTTTTGGTGATTGATGACAATGCTTTTGCGGACTAATCGTGTGCCTTTAGTTTCTCAGACGCTTCATCACTAGGCACGAGATGATTCGGTGCCCCTCGAAGACTATTGAAGACGGCATTGTTCTATGTTTCTTTTTGGTGGATTTGAGTCGTAGGAGGGCCGTACTATTAAGAGGGGGTCCGCGTCAGAAAGGTTCGGGTGGAATCATCACGTACACGTTTCCCTCCTTGCCTCCACCTTTCCTTTGCACGTTGGAGCTTCCCTCTGTTATCCTCTTTGTGCTTTTTCTGGCGGCTACTGCTGAACATGCGGTAGTACTGCTCCCTGGAGCGGTAGTACCGCAAGCACCTGCGGTAGTACCGCTGGAGCCCACGGTAGTACCGCTCCTTTGGAGTCTTAGTACCGTGGCTCCCAGGCCTAGTACCGCTCCGGTACAGTAGTAGGGGCGGATGTAATTTTTTACATCCGCGCCCCCACGGTAGTACCGCACGTCCAGCACGGTAGTACTGCGGGTGCCCATGGTAGTACTGCTCCCCTGGAGTCGTAGTACCGTGGCCCTCATGCCTAGTACCGCTGTGTCGCGGTAGTAGGAGCGGATGTAATTTTTTACATCCGCGCCTCCATGGTAGTACCGCGCTTTGTGCGCGGTAGTACCGCGTGCGGCCTGGTTCAGCTGGGATACGGTAGTACCGCTCCCTAGCGGTAGTACCGCGTCAAATTTTTGCACTGTTTCGTTTCCAACGGAAGTAGGCACGGATGTATTTTTATTCATCCGCGCTCTTCGTGGGCTAGGGCTTTCCTGCCTTGCAGTAGTACCGCAAGGGGGAGCGGTAGTACCGCGCTAGCGGAAGTACTGCTCTCAGTCAGGCATGTCCTAGTCTCTGCTGCGGCCGCGGAAGTACCGTGGTCACTCACGGTAGTACCACGGTGCCTTGCGGTAGTACCGCGCTCCAGGAGCGGTAGTACCGCATGTCGCAGGCTGGACATGTGGATAACGGTTGGATCTTTTCCTTGACTATAAAAGGGGTGTTCCTACCTCTAGTTGACTACCTCTCCCACCTCTAAGCTCCATTGTTGCTCCAAGCTCCATTTTCGCCCGATCTCTCTCCCTAGCCAAACAAACTTGTTAATTTGCTCGGGATTTGTTGAGAAGGCCTCGATCTAAACTTCCACCAAGAGAGATTTGATTCCCCCACTTATCCCTAGCGGATCTTGTTACTCTTGGGTGTTTGAGAGCCCTAGACGGTTGAGGTCACCTCGAAGCCATAGTCCATTGTGGTGAAGCTTCATGGTGTTGTTGGGAGCCTCCAATTAAGTTGTGGAGATTGCCCTAACCTTGTTTGTAAAGGTTCGGTCGCCGCCTTCAAGGGCACCAATAGTGGAATCACGGCATCTCACATTGTGTGAGGGCATGAGGAGAATACGGTGCCCCTAGTGGCTTCTTGGGGAGCATTGTCCCTCCACACTGCTCCAACGGAGACGTACTTCCCATCAAAAGGAAGGAACTTCGGTAACACATCCTCGTCTCCACCGGCTCCACTCTTGGTTATCTCGCGCCTTTACTTTTGCAAGCTTACTTGTGGTGTATCCCTTGCTTGCTCGTGTGTTTGTTGTTGTTGCATCATATAGGTTGTTCACCTAGTTGCATATCTAGACAACCTACTTTGATGCAAAGTTTAATTTGGTAAAGAAAAGCTAAAAATTGTTAGTTGCCTATTCACCCCCCATCTAGTCAACTATATCGATCCTTTCAATTGGTATCAGAGCCTCGTCTCTTTATTAAGGACTTTGCCATGCGAAGAGTATGGTTGACACCATAGACGGTGGGGAGGAGGAGCACTCCGGTGTGAATCTGATCTCGTCTACGGGTAATGGAGAAACCGCGGTGTCCCGTGAGGAATTCAATGTGGCCTTGGACACATTGAAAACCTCCATGACAACCACGGTTGAAAGCATGTTTAATAATTTCTTAGAAGGACTTAAACTACCTACCTCACCGTTAAAAGTGGGTGATCCCGCTAACAAGGTGATGGATGCTAACTCCAACAAGGGGGAAGCTAATAGTGAGAAGGGTCCTTCTACTAGTGGTAGAAATGGCACCGACATCTTTGCCCATGTGGAGCCTCCAATTTATGGAGGACCGATTCCCTCTACTCATTTAAATCATGCCGGTCCTCCTCCTAAGATTGTGAAAAATGAGGATTTTGATTCTTGGGTGTATCGCTTCAAGCATCATTTAAATCATGTGAATACTAATCTTTGGAGAATCATTGAAGAAGGTTTCTATCCACATGACCGAAGCAACTTCACTCCGAGAGAAGTGGTGGATAATCAATTTAATGAGAGTGCTCTCTTCATCATCCAAGATGCAATCCTTCCCGAAGACCTCCCTCATCTTCGACCTCATGCCATGGCAAAAGACACATGGCAATGCGTTGTGTCTCTCTATTGAGGAAGTGCTAGCATTCAACGCTCCAACTATGAAGTGGTGCAAGATGAAGCCAATGAGTTTGCAATGAAAGAAGATGAAGAACCTCGTGAGCTCTTTCAAAGAGTGACCAAACTCGCGGTCTCACTCTGAGATCATGGGAGCAAGGACACGAATGACAATTGGATCAAGCGCAAGTTCCTCAAGGCCATGATGCCCTACAACAAGGCCATGTCCTCCGTCATTCGTCAAAGACTGGACTTCCACTCCATGACCTCAAGTGAAGTGTTGGATGAGTTCGTTGCAATGAGCATCTTGGACAAGACCGTCGACAATGCGGTGCTCCGTTCTCAAAGGGCAAAGAAGCCCAACCTTGCCTTGAAGGCCAAGGTTATTGTGGAAGAAGAGGAAGAAGAGGAAGATGAGGAGAGCAACCCCGAAGACACGAAATATGATTATCATGAGCACATGGCTCTTGCTTCAAGACAATTTTGGAGTAAGAAGAATACAAGACCCAACTTCAACAAGAACAACTCAAGTGGCTTCAAGGGAAAGCAATGAGTTAGAACTTGCTTCAACTATGGCAATGTGAGCCATTTCGTTGCAGATTGTCCTTACGAGAAGCGGGAAGACAATGGTGGCAAGTTCATCCGAAAATACAAAGCCAAGTCCTTCCCAAACAAGAACAACTTCACCAAGAAGACTGCTACTTGTGGGTTGGTGGTTCAAGAAGAATACCATGAGGATGACGATGATGATGAAAATGGAGAAGCAATGGCCATGGCCTCCGTTGCCGTGGCTACCACTCCCCGGGTATCTCTCTTTGATTCACCCAACGAGAACATCACCGCCAAGTGCCTCATGGCTAAAGCCTCTTACAAGGTAACCCCCAACATCAAAACCACCATCATTACTAATCCCTTGTTGGAGGGTTGCATTGATGAACATGATGAGTCTAATGAGGAAGTGAATGAATTTGAGTCATTTTTGAGTAAGCTCAAGGGCAAATCCAAGAAGCACTTTGTTGCTCTCTTGGAACAACTTGCCGAAGCCAATGACATGATCGAGGCTCACGAAGAAACCATCTCTAAGATGGAAGTTCATAGTCGTGACTATGCCGATGAGATATCGGATCTTTCTAATGCTCCTGAGGAAGAGCGTGGGCATCGTTTGACTCTTGAGGAGTCATACAACGATGACCATGCTAAGTTAAAAAAGTTCTTGATCATGCTCTTGTTGTGTCTCGTGTGCTAACTTCCGAGAAGGCTAAACTTGGGGTTGATCATGCTAGACTCAAGGAGGAGTTTTATGTACTTGACAAGGCCCACAAGGTCTTGAAGGGTGCTCACGCTAACCTCAAGGAGTCTCATGCTCAACTCCAAGTTAAGATAACCAAGGAAAAGGCCACCTTCCCTCATATGGTATTAATTGATAATGCATATGCTACTAACCCGTGTTGTGAGCATGTGCATCTTGTGGAGGAGAATGCCATGTTGAAGGATCAACTGGAGAAAGGCCTTGTGTCATGCATTCAAGGTGAGAAGAACCTCAACGACCTTTTGAGCAATCGAAAGGAAGTTGTGGCCAAGAAGGGAATTGGGTTTGCACCCAAGTCCAAGAATGAGAAGAAGAAAGACAAGACCAAATGACCTCCTCCTCTCAAGCAAACTTTTGTGAAAGAGGGAGAGGGTGCTCCTAAGGAGAAGAAGGAAAATGTGAAGGGCGTTGATGTCAAAAAGGGCAAAACCATCTCCTCCAACAAAGCCGGCGACTTTAACCCGTCATATGTGTTGTGCCGTGTCAGTGATGGACATGTTTATGCTAAATTTGTTGGTTCTCCTTATGAGTACATTGAATGGTCTATTTGGGTTCCTAAGACCCTTGTTACTAACATCAAAGGACCCATTACTAAATGGGTACCTAAAACCAAGCATTGATCTCTTGTAGGTGTTTGCTTCTGGTGGGGGATCATGGTTGCTCGATAGTGGAGCAACAAATCATATGACCAGGAGCAAGGACTTGGTGGTGGACGTGCAGAAGATTCCATCTATGCCCACCAATGTCGAGTGGGGTGATGCTTCACATTCTAAGGTACTAGGTCTTGGCAAGGTTGTCGTTTCTCATGATCTAACGATCGAGAAAGTCATGCTTGTTGAGTCCCTTGCATACAATTTACTTTCCGTTCATCAACTTGCACTCATGGGCTTTGCCACTTTCTTTGACATTGATACCGTGGCCCTCTTGTGGAGCAAGACTCTTAAAGTAGCCTTTGTTGGGCATGTCGAGAATGGTCTCTATGTGATAAAATTTTCGGAGAGACCCACTAAGACCGCGACATGCCTAATGGCTAAAGTTGACGTGCGATGGCTTTGGCATCGCATTTAGCCCATGTCAATATGAGATATTTGCAAAGTCTTCTCAAGGGGGACCATGTCCGTGGACTAACAAATGTTAGTTTTGCCAAAGATCGTGCTTGGAGTACTTGTATTGAAGGAAAGCTTCATGAGAAGGCTCACCCTCCCACGACCATCATCTACTCGAAGAGACCCTTAGAGCTCCTTCACATGGATCTCTTTGGGCCCCCATCATTTGATAGTCTTGGAGGTAGAAAGTATTGCTTGGTGATTGTGGATGATTACTCAAGATACACTTGGGTATACTTCTTCAAGAGGAAGAGTGAGACTCAACAAATCGTCATCGCCTTTGCAAATGAAGCTCAACGTCAACATGATGCAAAGATCTTGACAATAAGAAGTGACAACGGCACCGAGTTCAAGAACTACACCTTGGATGAGTTTCTTAGTGATGAGGGGATCAAGCATCAATATGCTACACCATACACCCCTCAAGAAAAAATGGTGTAGCGGAGAGGAAGAACCGGACGTTGATGGATGCGGCAAGGACCATGATGGCGGAGTTCAAGTCTCCATACAACTTTTGGGCCGAAGCCATCAACACAGCGTGTCATGCATCCAATCGGCTCTATCTCCGCAAGGGCTTGAACAAGACTCCTTACAGGATACTCACCGGCAACAAGCCCAATATCAAGTACTTCCGGGTGTTCGGGTGTAAGTGTTTCATTCTCAAGAAAGGTGTTCGTTTGTCTAAATTGAGGCTAGAGCTTATGAGGGCATATTTGTTTGTTATGCTACAAACTCTCATGCGTACCGTGTTCTCAACAAGTCCACCGGACTCATTGAGGAGACGTGTAACATGGAGTTTGACGAAAATAACGGCTCCCAAGTGGATCAAAGTGGTACTTGTGATGTAGGTGATGAAATTCCTCCCCAAGCCATAAGAAGAATGGGTATTGGTCATATTCTACCCATTGAGGAACCCCTTGTGGCCGAAGGAGAAGGACAATGCTCCACTCAAGTGGAGCCATCGCCACCCCAAGACCCACACACTTCCGAAGAAAAAAGTGAAGACCCTCAACCTCGTGAACAAGACCAAGGGCAAGATCAATCTCAAGATGGTGGTGAACCTCCAAATGATGCCCAAGGTCAAGTTCTCCCCCTCGAGCAAGTTCAAGATCACGAGCAAGCTCAAGATCAAGAACAAGCACAAGATGGCGCTCAAGATAATCAAGTTAACCCTCCTCCTTCCACATCCGAGGAGGAATTAGAGCATCGTGCCGCAAAGATTGCTTCCAAGCTCACCACCAAAGGCCATCTCATGGAAAATGTGGTTGGAAGCCTAAGAAAGGGGGTAAGCACTCGTAGACAATTAGCAAACTATTGTGAACATCACGCGTTTGTCTCTTGTGTTGAACCCCAAAAGGTCTATGAGGCGCTTGAAGACTCGGATTGGCTCAATGCTATGCCTGAAGAACTCAACAACTTCGAGTACAACAAGGTGTGGAGATTGGTGCCAAGGCCATCGGGGAACCACAACGTCATTGGAACCAAGTGGATTTTCAAGAACAAGCAAGATGCTCATGGGAACATCATTCGCAACAAGGCAAGATTGGTAGCACAAGGCTACTCCCAAGTCAAGGGTATCGACTATATTGAAACCTTTGCTCCCATTGCTCGTCTTGAATCCATACATTTGTTGATTGCTTATGCTTCCCATCACAACTTTAAGTTGCAACAAATGGATGTGAAAAGTGCTTTTCTTAATGGTCCTATTAATGAGTTGGTCTATGTCAAGCAACCCCCCGGGTTCGAGGATCCCTACTTCCCAGATCATGTGTATCAACTCGATAAGGCACTCTATGGCCTTAAACAAGCCCCACGTGCGTGGTATGACCACTGTCGGTGTCAAAACCGGCGGATCTCGGGTAGGGAGTCCCGAACTGTGCGTCTAGGCGGATGGTAACAGGAGACAAGGGGCACGATATTTTTACCTAGGTTCGGGCCCTCTCGATGGAGGTAAAACCCTACTCCTGCTTGATTAATATTGATGATATGGGTAGTACAAGAGTGGATCTACCACGAGATCAAGGAGGCTAAACCCTAGAAGCTAGCCTATGGTATGATTGTTGTAATGGTTGTTCGTCCTACGGACTAAAACCCTCCGGTTTATATAGACACCGGAGAGGGCTAGGGCTACACAGAGTCGGTTACAATGGTAGCAGATCTACATATCCGTATTGCCTAGCTTGCCTTCCACGCCAAGGAAAGTCCCATCCGGACACGGGACAAAGTCTTCAATCTTGTATCTTCATAGTCTTGGAGTCCGGCCGATGATGATAGTCCGGCTATCCGGACACCCCCTAGTCCAGGACTCCCTCAGTAGCCCCTGAACCAGGCTTCAATGATGACGAGTCCGGCGCGCATATTGTCTTCAGCATTGCAAGGCGGGTTCCTCTTCCGAATAATTCATAGAAGATTGCAAACACCAGGATAGTGTCCAGCTCTGCAAAACAAATTCCACATACCATCGTAGAGAGAATAATATGTACACAAGTTCAATCTGCTGACGTATTTTGTGGCGTGACGTAACACCACTACCAAGCCTTTACTTGAATCGTTTTTATTTACCACCTCACCGCGTTTAGTGAGGCGGTTTCCTTGGCACGTCTTGTCGAAGCAGAGATCGTGTTCCCCTTATTCCGGGATTCCCATCAATATGGACGTGGGTAACCCAACCGCGCCATTGATTGTGGCGCTTGGGAGATAAGCGAATTTTACCAGGCCGGTGGGGACGCATAGTCTTCGTCCGCCCATATATAAGGGGATAAGGATCCACCTTTTTTACCTACGCCTTATTCCTCCTTTGCTTATCCATCTCCGCGCACTCGAGCTCCAGCGCCCAAGTCCGCACATCCCGCCTCAGCCTTCTCCAGCCATGTCCGGAGCGGGAGGCAAGTGGATGGCCTCCTCCGTTACGGAGGGGCACATTGAGAAGCTACGCGGCGCCGGATACCTGTCCAGCGACATCGCGCACCGGCTGCCCGACGAGGGGCAGCTCATCCCCACCCCCAGGCCCCATGAGAGGGTCGTATTTCTTCCCCACTTCCTCCGCGGACTGGGCTTCCCACTTCACCCCTTCGTATGGGGGCTCATGTACTACTACGGCCTGGACTTCCACGATCTGGTGCCAAACTTCATCCTCAACATCTCAGCGTTTATCGTCATGTGCGAGGCCTTCCTCTGCATCCAGCCTCACTTCGGCTTGTGGCTAAAGACCTTCGATGTCAAGCGGAAGGTGGTGGAGGGCGTCCAAGCGGAGTGTGGAGGCACCATGGTGGGCAAAATGCCCAACGTCACCTGGCTCGAGGGCGCCTTCGTGGAGTCTATCAAAGGGTGGCAATCGGGGTGGTTCTACATCACCGAGCCACGTGACCCTAAATGGGCAGCGGCCCCCGAGTTCAGATCTGGTACACCCATGCAGCTCCCCTCCTGGAAAGAGAAGGGCTTGCTATGGGGTAGTTCGGAGGAGCTGACCGGACTCCAGTCCTGTCTCCAGACCCTGGTGAACAAGAAGCTTAAGCTTGTCAATGTGATCCAGGTCATGCTTGTCCGCCGGATTCTCCCCTGCCAGCAACGGGCCTTCAATTTTTGGGAGTTTGATCCGGCACAGCACCGGACCCTGAGCGGGCTCTTCGACACGACGTACGAAGCTACCTGGAGGGTGCTGTTCAAGGGCGCAGAAGCCCCCGCATCCGCGACTGAAGATCGCGGATTCAGCACGCAGCGCCCGGCCGGCAAGGTAAGCTATGTTATCCTTTATGGGACACTCATTTCTTTCATAGTTTGACTCTATGTGGGATCTAAAACTCCCAATGCCTTTAACAGGACTGGCAGAAGACGTCTGGATTGGTTAACTGTCCGGCTCCCCTTCCTGAAGACCCAGCGGACACCCGTTTGACGGGGCTGCTGGTTCCGGCCCTTTACGTGGTGCCGGAGAAGAAGGCCAAGAAGAAGGCCACGGGAACCCGAAGGAGTTCCCGGCGCCAGGTGGTATCAAACTCATCATCCGATGACTCCGAGGCGGCCCCCGAGGAGGAGGAGAAAGAGGCCTCTTCCCCAGCGGGGGGAGAGAAGAAGAGGAAGGCCTCCCCAACGAGGGCGGCCGAAGGGTCCAAGAAAGGACAGACCCTCCGTCCGGACTGCTCCGCCAACGCCGACGACAGCGACGAGGAGTGGCCCTCGAGGGCCAAGCCCCTGGCAAGATCGTAAGTGTCCGAATTCCTGAATGATTTATAATTTCTCTTTTTGCCACGTGGTGTCCTTCTAATGCCGCATACAACCTGTAGTCTGGCCGAGGACGATCTTCCCGCTTCGTCGAGCGGGTCCTTGGCTCCGTCGGATATGGATTCCCTTCCGACTGCCTCCACCCCTCGTGACGCTGATGACGCCGAGGTGGGATCCCAGGAGGGGACCCACTAGGAGGGGGAGGCTCCGGAGGTGCCACAGGGCAACCTCCCAGACTTCACACCAGACTCCGTACCGGAACCCGCAGTGGTTCCGGAGTCCGGCAGGCGGCCCCTTCGTAAGAAGGGCAAGACTGTGACACCGGCGACCGCCGTCCAACCAGAGGCGCCGGATAACTTGTTGGAGGCGCTCAACGGCGCTTCCATCAAAGAAGAACACCACACTGTCATGAGTGCGGTGATTCAGAAGGTTCAGCTCGCCAAGAGCGGGCTGACCGAAGCCTGCAGCAGCCTTCTAACAGGCTTTGAGGTAAGAAATTTAAAATATGTAATATGATACCACATAGACAGTAGCCCCTGATGCTCGGTTCGGTGTTCGGAAAGAGAAGCCGGACTGAGGATCTAAAAAGATATACGCAGGAGGTCTAAAAAATATGTCAATATGGGATTGCAGGCTACGCTGCTAACCTCTGCCGCACTGACTGCGGAGGTCAATGCTTTGAAGCAGAACCTCGAGCGGTCCGAGAGCGAGCTCGGCCGTGCCAAGAAGCAACTCGAGGACAGGGAAGGTGAGTGACACCGTATTAAATTTGTACCTTGCAGAAAAGGATTTTGGTTGCAAGAGAAATAACAAGGATAACATGGGTACTACAGGGGCCACGAACGAGGTGGCAACCCTGAAGGAGGTGGTGTCTGTAGCCGAACGCAATGCGGCCACAGAGCGAGCCGAGCGGGAGAAGCAGGAGGCGCGGGTGGCGGAGGTGCAACAAGAGCTCCAGGCTCTCATGGAAAAACATGATGGTTTGGAGCGCGACTCAAGGACTCGAGAGTCCGAGCTTGCATCGGCTCTTGAGAGCGCCAAAGCCGCTAAGGCCGAAGCCCACAAGGCCCTCTAGGAGGTCGAGGATTTGAAGAAAATAGCAGCGGGTAAGGCATTTTTCATGCAAAGCAAGCATGTGAATGTGAATTACCTATTACTTACCCGAATTCGAAGCTCTCCAGGAGCATTCACGGATCTGCCCCGCAGCGTGTCAGATGCTGCTGCTTTCTACCGGGCCGAGGAGGGGAGCTCGACGGACAAGGTCTTCTGGTCTCAGTATGCTGAGGCCGGACATCCGGTGCCCCTTAGCGACCAGCTGAAGCAGCTGGTCGAGCTCCACAAGGTAGCCGAACAGGCCATGAAGGGCCTCATAGTTCGGCTATGGCCCAAGGAGGCCATGCCTGGGAGCTACTTCGGCCTGGTATGGCGGCTGGTGGACGCGTGTCCCTGGGTGGAGGTCGTCAAGCATTCCGCCTGCATTGAAGGTGCCCGTCGGGCCCTTGCCCGTGCAAAGGTGCACTGGGGCAGGATGGATGCTGAGAAGCTGCTGACGGACGCGCCGCCGGCGGGCAAGGAGTATCGTACGCCCGAAATGTATTATAAGAGTGTCCTGAAGGGTGCTCGCATGATTGCGGGTGAGTGCTCCAAAGATGTAATATTTGAGTAGACTCGCATTTTGTTATCCTGTGCGCTGAAAACCTTGTTCATATGCGCTAAGCAACGCTTTTTATTTTAAAATATTACCTTCTGTGCGGCCGTTTATCAAATCTGAGAGATGGCAAGTCGTCGGCTTCAGCCCCCATGCCACTAGTGCTAGGGTGTTCGGGATAAACTTGAGCACTCTTGTTCCCATGTTTGGGTCCATCTAGGGAGGCGCTCAACACAACGAACGAGGCAACCGGACTTATAATGCTTGAACACTCTCACTTAGCCATAGAATTCTATAATTTTAAATTTCGGCGAAGCCCCTAGTGTCCAGAAGACCGAGTTCGGGGCGCTATCCACGCGTGGGCCGGACGAAGCCGGTTCCTCGCTCTAAGCGGCATAAGTCTTTAGGGACTCGAAAAAACCTCTCGAACAGCGACCAGCTCTCGCCTTATCATGACAGTCAGTTTTAGCTTTCTCCACTGAGGCGCTCGTCCAGCTCAACTGTGGCGCAATCGCAGTGGTTCTCCCAGTGCTACCTTAGCCGATAAAACCGAACGTAAGGTACCAAAACATGGGAGCCGGGCAAACCCAACTATTGACCCAAGACATGATTCGGAGCCGATGCATATAATGCTATAAGTTCGGGGTGCCGCACTTGTGAAAGTGTTCGGACTTATCACACCATAATGCGGGGAATTTAAGCCCCTGGTGTATTCGGCCGTACCAAAGTGTACGTATGCAAGATGTCATAAATGAACATATATATAAGAAATAAATGCAATTATAAGCGAAAAGCGATGCATTGTTTATTCAAGGAATTCTGCGATGAATGTAGAACGATACAAATAGTGCGGTAAGCAAGGGGTAAGACTATTAAACATGTCCCCCTCCAGGGGTAAGCTGCGGATTGGTGTATGAAAACGGATTTAATGCTCGTAATGGAGACCACCTGGATACTCGCCGTAGCCCTTCTTATCCCCTGGCTGTTGCATCGTGTGTTCGGCAGCCCTACTGCCGGACAGGGCTTCTGGTGAACGGAGTCCTGTGCATAAAAAAAAGAAAAATAAAAAGAGTCACACACTTGGGAGCCCCTAGTGCGGTTAGGCCGCATTCTGGGCCTGTGGTGGCCGTGCCCCTCCCCTTATGCCCATGGTATCTCCAGAGAGTAATGATGTACGCGAAGGACCAGTCTTGCAACTTGGCAGGGGCTGGGGTTGGGGCCGCATTGCTACGCGTGCTCGGAACGTGCCAGGTGGTCTTGTTGTAGGTTACTCTGGGCGTGTTTGGCCGTGTCCGGTCGCTTAACGGCCGGACTCGAAAATTGCCTTAAGAGGCTGCTCTGTACTTCTACTGCGAGAGCCGCTATGTGTTCCCCCATTCGGAGGGAGCGTTCAGTGTTTCCGTTGACCGTGATGACTCCTCAAGGGCCTAGCATCTTGAGCTTGAGGTATGCGTAATGCGGCACCGCGTTAAATTTTGCAAACGCGGTCCGTCCAAGCAGAGCGTGATAGCCGTTGCGGAACGGGACTATGTCGAAGGTTAACTCCTCGCTTCGGAAGTTATCCGGGGATCCGAAGACCACTTCCAGTGTGACTGAGCCTGTACAATTGGCCTCTACACCTGGTATGACGCCTTTGAAGGTCGTTGTCGGTGCCAAAACCGGCGGATCTCAGGTAGGGGGTCCCGAACTGTGCATCTAGGCGGATGGTAACAGGAGACGAGGGACACGATGTTTTACCCAGGTTCGGGCCCTCTCGATGGAGGTAAAACTCTACGTCCTGCTTGATTAATATTGATGATATGGGTAGTACAAGAGTGGATCTACCACGAGATCAAGGAGGCTAAACCCTAGAAGCTAGCCTATGGTATGATTGTTGTAATGTATGTTGTGTCCTACGGACTAAAGCCCTCCGGTTTATATAGACACCGAAGGAGGCTAGGGTTACACAGAGTCGGTTACAATGGTAGGAGATCTACATATCCGTATCGCCAAGCTTGCCTTCCACGCCAAGGAAAGTCCCATCCGGACACGGGACGGAGTCTTCAATCTTGTATCTTTGTAGTCTTGGAGTCCGGCGGACGATGATAGTCCGGCTGTCCGGACACCCCCTAGTCCAGGACTCCCTCAGTAGCCCCTGAACCAGGCTTCAATGACGATTAGTCCGGCGCGCATAATGTTCGGCATTGCAAGGCGGGTTCCTCCCTTGAATAATCCAGAGAAGATCATGAACACCAGGATAGTGTCTAGCTCTACAAAATAAATTCCACATTCCATCGTAGAGAGAATAAAATGTACACCAGTTCAATCTGCTGACGTATTATGCGGCGTGACATCACACCGCTACCAGGCTTTTACTTGAATCGTTTTTTACTATACCACCTCAGCACGTTCAGCGAAGCGGTTTCCTTGGCACATCTTGTCGAAGCAGAGACCGTGTTCCCCTTATTCCGGGATTCTCATCAATACATGCGTGGGTAACCCAACCGTTCCCGTCGCCACGCCTCCTCTATCGAAGGTGAATCCCAAACAGTCATGGAGACGGCTCTTGGTATTCTTTCCTCTTTATAAGAGGACCAAGGCTTGTCCTTGTTCTTCAATCTCGCATCGAATCTCCTCCTCGCTCCCAGTTCCAACACCCAGAGCCTCAGATTCGAGCGCTTCGGATTCTCAACCATGTCCAGCTCCGACCTCCAGGGCCGGTGGATGCCCTCCTCCGTCACGGAGGAGGACATATTGAAGTTACGCGAGGCCAAGTACCTGGCCTACGAGGTTTCGCACAGGTTGCCCGCCCAAGGGCAGGCCGTGCCTGCCCCCGAGCCCAGTGAGTTCGTCGTCTTCGTATCCCACCTCCGTTGGGGTTTAGGCTTCCCGACGGATCCCTTCGTGAGAGGGCTCATGTTCTACTATGGGCTGGACTTTCACGACTTGGCTCCGGAGTCCATCCTCCATATCTCCGCATTCATTATCGTCTGCAAAGCCTTCCTCCGCGTCACTCCCCACTTCGGCCTGTGGCTGAAGACCTTCAATGTGGAGCCGAAGATGATCGGGGGGCGTCAAGCGGAGTGCGGCGGGGCGGTCATAAGCAAAAAGGCCGATGCCCCATGGCCCGAGGGCTCCTTCCAAGAGGAACTCGGACTGTGGCAACAGGAGTGGTTCTATATCACCGCTCCGAAGGGCAGCAAGCAAAAGCCGCCGCCTTCCTTCCACCCGGGACCTCCATGCCGACTGATGTCATGGGTCAACCAAGGGCTCAATTGGGGGCCGTCCGAAGATGTGCCTTTATTGCAGGGCCGGATTCGAGACCTCCAGGCGAGGGAGATCAATCTGATTGTGGTGATGCAGGTTATGCTAATCAGGCATCTTCTGCCCTGCAAACGTCGTCCTCTCCATCTATGGGAGTTCAACCCGGAGGGACCTCAGATTCTCCAACACTTCATGGGTGCGACACCCGGGGAGATGTACAAGTTGTTCTTCGGACCGCAGGTGGCGTGACCGGAATTGGCCGAGGACGCAGGCCTAATCCGCAATCGCCCGGATACTCAGGTAAATAGCTCAGAGTCCGAACATTCTGTTTATCTGCCTTTCTAGAGTTCGCCTCCTGACCCATTACTCTTCACAGGAGTGGGTGGCGCGATCAAGGCTGATAAGGTGTCCGGCCCCCCTCCCAGAGACCGCACTGGAGCCCGTGCTGGTCAGAATGTTGGAGGTCGCGCCCACAGAAGGGAGCGATGGGGAAAATAGAGGAGCTAATATTTCGCCCAAAGGGGCGTCTGAAGAGGGGGGAATCAAGAACCCTTCCTTCCAGGGGGAGAAGAGGACCGCCTCCGAAGATCCGGAGGCCAAAGCCCCTAAGCGTGGGAAGAGATCTTCACCGGGGGGTCCGGCGTCCGGAGAGAATCCAGACGCACAATCATCGCCAAAGGATCAACCCTCCAGCGAGCCGTGAGTATAAAAAGGGGAGTTAATTAGTAAGGAAATACCTCCATTTGTGCTTCTGTGGGTAACCGAAATATTTATCTTGCAGTTCGGATCTGCAGCCTTCTCAGATGAGTTCATCTTTGGGGGACCTTCTTCTGGAGATGATGGAGAGCGAAATGCCTCCGTCTGCAGCGCCGTCAGATAAGGCAGGTGAGCCTGAAGTATCGTCACGGAGGGCATCCCCGAGTCCGGAGGGGCTAGAGAGTTCGGCACCCGCTAGTATCCGGCCGGGAGAACTGAAGAATCTGTTTGAGAGGGCGTCCATCTCAGAAGATCATCGTGCATTGATGCACATGGTGATTGGAAGGATTTCGTCCGCCGAGAGCGGATTGCGTAACGCTGCTATGAGTTTGCTGGCGGGATTTGAGGTACGCGAAAATGACGCACCTTCTATTTTTGACAGTTTTGCACATAAAAGTGTGCTCTGTATAGATAGTAGCCCCTGAGACTCGGTAGGTTGTCGAAAACGACAGCATGCGAGGATCGAAATTGTAAGTAATGAATGCCGCTGTTCCTATTCAAGTGGCGGATAGTCCGAGGGCTAGCCGGACTAGTGGGTTTGCCGAGTTAAATCGGCAACTTGACGTGGTGGATGCGGACATCGCACTTGTCAACCGGCGACTTGACGAGTCGCAAGGTAAATGAGTTCTCCGCAGTCGCTTTATTAAGGGGGTCGAAGCCCTCCTCTGATAAATTATATGCTGTTGTACAGACGGTGCTGCTGCTGTGGAGAGCCTTTGGGCTGAACTTGCTCGAGCTAAGGAGCAAGCCCGAAGGAGTGACGCGGCTGCCTCGAGGGCGGCCGAGGAGTTGAAAGCCGAAAGGGCTGCGCACTGCCTAAGCAGGGCAGAGGTGGCCGAATTGGCCATGAAAGTAAAAGATGCTGCGACCGCAATGAGGCTCCTGAAAAGGAGCGCTTATCGAAGCGAGAAGACCTGAAGAAGGCCACCGCCGAAGCCAAGGATGCCCGCTCTACAATGCGGGCCATGAAGGAGGAACTGCGCCAGGCCGGAGATATCGTGGCTGGCAAGCCTTTTCTGCTTCGTCGCCGGTTTATGGATTCAAAAGTATGCTCAATTTGAGCGGCTGTGGAGTCCGGAGGATCCGTATATGGACTTAGCTGCCAGTGCGGCTGATGCGGTTGAGCACTTCCGGAGCCAGAAGGATCACAAGACGGAAGAGCTATATTGGTCTCAATTCCATAGTCCGGATCGTTCACTTTCGTTGACAGACCGGTTGGCCGAATGGGCCGAGCTAAATAGATTGTCCGGACTTGCCATGACTGACATCGTGGCCCATGTCTGGCCAGAGAGGCCCAAGGCGACGAGCTACTTCGGCTTACTGCAGCAATTCCTTGGAGCGGTGCCACATATAAAGGAAATGAAGCGGTCGGCCTGCATCGAGGGCGCGCGGATGGCTCTTGCCCGTGTGAAGGCGCATTGTCTGGAGATGGATGCCACCGCTGTTGCCGCCCAGGGTTCGGATGAAAGCCGGCTCCCCACCGAGCACTATTTCGGGGAAGTTATGCATGGCGCTCGTGTAATAGAGTCGCAGTGCTCGAAAAATGTCACGTTCAAATGAACGTTTTAGCTTGTAAAACGATGATTATTTTATAACTGCTTTTTATACTTGTGCGTCCCAAGTAGTAAAACTTCTCCTGTGCGGCCGTTTACGTATACATTTGTATAACTTGAAAGATTGCAGTCTTCGGCTTCAGCCCCCACGCACAAGGTGCGGGGGTGTTTGCAAAAATAGCGCGTTTTCACACTTAATCCGACGTCTCGGTCCTATTTAAGGAGGTGGTAGCATAGCGAACGAGGCAATCCGGACTATAATGCTTTATCACTTTCACTTAGCCAGTGGAGCTCGAGGGTGGGGCTATGATATAGCCCCTGGTGGCACCGCACTTCTCCGAATTCGGGGCGCGTGTGTGCCTGACCGGGAAACGGTCCTTCGTCAAAGCGGGGGATTCTAAACATTCCGGTAGTCGATCGAGTGGTTGACCAGTCTCTCGCTGTATCATGACAGTCAGTTTTCGACTTTCTCTACTGAGGTGCTCGCCCAGCCGAACTAGGGCACAATCGCAGTAGTTCTCCTGGTGCCGCGTTAGCCGATGATACGGAACGTAAGGCAGCAAAACACAGGAGCCAGGCAAACCCAACATTTGACCAAAGACATGATTCGGAGCTGATGCATATAATGCCTAACTCGAGACGCCGAACACTCCCTGAGGTGTTCGGTCTTTATAATAATGGGCAGAACAATGCCCTAAGACCCTAGTGTCCAGGTACGGGCATGGTCTTCTGACGTGGCCGATGCCAAAGCGTCAGGCTCCGCTTTGTCTATAGGAAGAAACCAAGGGAGAATAACAACAAGAGACAGTAAAAAAAGGTTTACGCAGGGTCTTAATCTGAAAAGAATCCTCACAACGGGTCCCTACTGCACGTCTGCGCCTGTGTCTCTGTTGCGCCGTTATCCTAGACGGGTATGCACATTGTTCATCTGTAAAAAGAGAGGAACGCTTAGTTTGAAAACAATTCGTGCGAAAAATATGTGTGAAAGAAGGAATATGAATAAGTAAGGCGGGGTTTGTATGAACCCGCGGTTGTTTGTGCGCGCAGCCCCCTGTGAAGAGTTATGCGGCTAGGGAGCCCCTAGCCTGCTGAAGCCGGATTCGTCTATCCGAGTCCGGGGTCTTAAGTGACCCTCGCACTGAAATGATGCCACGCGGACCGGGCATCTTGAGTGTAAGAGACGCGTAATGCGGTATGGCGTTGAAGCGGACAAAAGCCTTTCGTCCCAAGAGTGCCTGATATCCACTTTTAAATGGGACGATGTGAAAAATTAATTTTTCGCGTCGAAAATTGTTCGGTGATCCGAACACGACTTCTAGTAATATGGAGCCTGTGCACTTGGCGTAAGGGCCTGGCGTCACTCCTTTGAAGGAAGTGCGGCTGTGTCGAATTTTGGTAGGGTCTATCCCCATCTTACGGATTGTGCTTGAATACAGCAGGTTTAAGTCGCTGCCTCCGTCCATTAGGACTGAAGTAAATTGTAGTCCGTCTATTATGGGATTCAATATCAGGGGAGTCCGTCCCGCGTTTCGAATGCTTCTGGAATAGTCCAGGTGGTCGAAAGTGATTGGCTTTGATATCCAATCTCTATGGTCTGCTGGGTTGGACCGTGCGAGGCTCTTTTTAGGAAGTGCCGCGCTATTTTTCCGTATTATCACATGAAGTGAGTTTACTGCTTTGACCTCTTGTGGGAAAGTCTTTTGTTTTCCGGTGCTCTGCTGGTGGGGTTTATCGTCTTCGCTCGACGCGTCGAGCCCCTTGTGTTCGGCGTCTAATCGGCCGGACTGTTTGAAAACCCAACAATCCCCGTGGGTGTGGTTTGCAGGCCTTCCGGGGGTACTGTGGATTTGACATATCCAACCCAAAATCTTGTTTAAGTTGGACAGCTCATCGCCGTCATCCTTAAGAGGCGTTGTTTTGTTGTTTGGCCGCGAGCGTTTGAATCCGGCGTTGACTGCCGTGCTCTTTGGGCTTTTCTCTTTATTCCGGCGCTGTTCTTTTCTGCACCGTGATTTTCCGTTTCCATCCCTTATTTCGGATGTACTTGGGTCGCTGGTGCTGCATCTTGCTAGCCAGCTGTCCTCTCCCGCACAGAAGCGGGTCATGAGGCTTGTAAGTGCGGACATTGTCCTCGGTTTCTCTTGACCGAGGTGCCTGGCAAGCCATTCGTCTCGGACATTGTGCTTAAAAGCTGCTAAGGCTTCGGCGTCCGGACAGTTGACTATTTGGTTCTTTTTGGTAAGAAACCTGTTCCAGAATTTCCGCGCTGACTCTCCGGGCTGTTGAGTTATATGACTTAGATCATCTGCGTCCGGAGGGCGGACATAAGTCCCCTGAAAATTTGCTCTAAACGCATCCTCGAGCTCTTCCCAACTTCCCACGGTGTTTTCTGGGAGGCTTTTAAGCCAATGACGGGCTGGCCCTTTGAGCTTGAGGGGTAGGTATTTTATGGCGTGGAGATCATCTCCTCTGGCCATGTGTATATGTAATATATAATCTTCTATCCAGACTCCAGGGTCTGTTGTTCCATCATAGGCCTCTATGTTTATGGGTTTAAATCCTGCTGGGAATTCATGTTCCAGGACTTCATTGGTGAAACATAGTGGGTGTGCGGCGCCCCTGTATTTGGGTGTGCCACTATCTTCGGACACTTGACGTGTTGCCTTGCTTCGTGGGGCCCTCTTCTTTGGCCCGTAGATGGACCTGGCTGGGCCATCTGTCTTTCCAGGTTCATTAGTTGGTTTATGTGTGGCGCCGCTTTCAGAATTTGGCCTATCATCTGGCCGTCTATCCAACCAGGCGGCCTCTCTATTTTTTGACGGTGGAGGCTCTATGGCCTCCTCGTCGAATTCTGGTAGCAGCTTGCGCTTCGGGTAGCTCTTTGATTGGTGCCCATTGCCGTATTTATTTGCGGTTTTGAGCACTTTGCTCCATCTCATTCTGAGTGTGTCTTCCGCTGTTTTGAGGCTCCGCTTTTCCTTCTTCGGGCTTCTTGCAGTGTTGACGAGTCTTTTCCGAAGGTTTTTGCTCTCCGGCGGCGTGTCCGGCATGAGGTCGTCCGGACTGTCGTTTTCGCCGGGCCTGGAGTGATTATCTGACTCGTCATGTTCGGACGGTTGCTTATCTGCATGTTCGTCGTCCACTTGTGAGCCCTGCTGTATTGCGGGCTTCTTGGGAGCGTTGTTGTTGTCGAGGCGGGACTTAGGGCGGCGTCTGCATCGCCGTTTTGGTTGTTTATCGGCGGGGTTATCTTCTGCCGCGGCCCGTTGGTCCTCGTCATTGCTCTCCTTTGGGGTATCCACCATGTATATATCATATGACGAGGTGGTCCTCCCGTGCCTTATAGGCTCTGTTTCTTGTTCGTCTCCGGCATCGTTGTCTATTCCGTCGATGTCTTCGGAGTCATGGTCTAGCACGTCGGTTAGATCGTCGACAGTGGCTACAAAGTGGGTGGTGGGTGGGCTCTGAATTTCTTCGTCGTCCGGACCCCAACCATCCTGGCCATAGTCCGGCCAGGACTCTCCTGATAACGAGAGATGCTTTAGCGAATTTAGGATGTCGCCAGTGGGCGAGTGTTGGAAGATGTCCGCGGCGGTGGATTCCGTAACCGGCGCCCAATCCGAATCGATTGGTAGGGGCGTGGGAGGTTCGGAGTCCGGCAGGGAGTCCGGCACCTCGGAATCACGAGTTTTACGGGGGACAAGATTAATGTTCGGCTCCATCGCCATGGAAGTTGGAGCCCCCAAGGTGGCGTCTATCCACCGATCCTTGATCTGGGCGATCGGCTCCGGACTAATGGCCAAAGCGGATTCATGTGCGGCCACCAAGGCACTATTCGGCAGCAGAGCTAGATCATGCCCATCGTAATAGTGCGGCATATTCGGCTGCGGCTCGAGTCCGTTGAAGATTAAGTCTCCGCGGACATCGACCGTGAAGTTTAGACTTCCGAATTTGACTTGATGGCCGGGGCGTAGCTTTCGATCTGCTCCAGATGGCCAAGTGAATTAGCCCGCAGTGCGAAGCCGCCGAATACGAAGATCTGCCCGGGGAGAAAAGTCTCACCCTGGACAGCGTTGTTGGTTGAAGATGCCATCGGGCCTATCGGTGACGGCACAGAGGAACTCTCAATGAAAGCACCAATGTCGGTGTCAAAACCGGCGGATCTCGGGTAGGGGGTCCCGAACTGTGCGTCTAGGCGGATGGTAATAGGAGACTAGGGACACGATGTTTTACCCAGGTTCGGGCCCTCTCGTTGGAGGTAAAACCCTACGTCCTGCTTGATTAATATTGATGATATGGGTAGTACAAGAGTGGATCTACCACAAGATCAAGGAGGCTAAACCCTAGAAGCTAGCCTATGGTATGATTGTTGTAATGTATGTTGTGTCCTACGGACTAAAGCCCTCCGGTTTATATAGACACCGGAGGAGGCTAGGGTTACATAGAGTCGGTTACAATGGTAGGAGATCTACATATCCGTATCGCCAAGCTTGCCTTCCATGCCAAGGAAAGTCCCATCCGGACACGGGACGAAGTCTTCAATCTTGTATCTTCATAGTCTTGGAGTCCGGCGGACGATGATAGTCTGGCTGTCCGGACACCCCCTAGTCCAGGACTCCCTCAGTCGTCTTTGTAGGTTTAATCCTTGAGGGGTCTATGCCCATCTTGCGCACTGTGTCCTGATAAAGCAGGTTCAGGCTGCTGCCGCCGTCCATCAGGACTCTGGTGAGGTGAAATCCATCGACGATTGGGTCTAAAACCAATGCGGCGAATCCGCCATGACGGATACTGGTGGGGTGGTCCCTTCGATCAAAAGTAATCGGGCAAGAGGACCATGGATTGAACTTCGGGGCGACTGGCTCCATCACATATACGTCCCCAAGTGCACGCTTCCGCTCCCTCTTGGGTATGTGGGTTGCGTATATCATGTTTACTGTCCGTACTTGTGGGGGGAAACCCTTCTGTCCTCTATTGTTTGGCGGCCGGGTCTCTTCCTCGTCATCGCTATGCAGCCCCTTGTCATTGTTTTTGGCGATTAACTTGCCTGCCTACTTGAATACCCAACAATCCCTATTGGTGTGATTGGCTGGCTTTTCGGGGGTGCCGTGTATCTGGCACGAGCGGTCGAGTATTCGGTCCAAATTGGATGGACCCAGAGTAGTTCTTTTGAATGGCTTTTTCCGCTGACCGGGTTTGGAGCCTCTGAATCTGGCGTTGACTGCCGTATCCTCAGTGTTATCACCGTTAATGCGGCGTTTGTTTTTGTTTTGACGCGACCTGCCATTACGGTCCTTCGTATCTGGACTGCCAGAATTTTTGCTGAGGTTGTTACTGCGGGCTAGCCAGCTGTCCTCTCCCGCACAGAAGCGGGTCATGAGTGATGTGAGGGCTGCCATGGATTTCGGCTTTTCCTGTCCTAGGTGCCGGGCCAGCCACTCGTCGCAGATGTTATGTTTGAAGGCAGCGAGGGCCTCTGCATCCGGACAGTCGACGATTTGAATTTTCTTTGTTAAGAACCGTGTCCAGAACTGTCTGGCCGATTTGTCTGGCTGCTGAATTATGTGGCTTAGGTCATCGGCGTCTGGTGATCGCACATATGTGCCCTGGAAGTTATCAAGGAATGCGGCTTCCAGGTCCTCCCAACACCCAATTGACTCTGCTGGCAAGCTGTTAAGCCAATGCCGAGCTGGTCCTTTAAGCTTGAGTGGGAGATATTTGATGGCGTGAAGATCATCACCACAGGCCATATGGATATGAAGGAGATAGTCTTCGATCCAAACCGCGGGGTCTATTGTGCCATTGTAGGATTCAATGTTCACGGGTTTAAACCCTTCAGGGATTTGATGATCCATTACTTCATCTATGAAGCATGGTGGGTGTGCGGCACCTCTGTATTGGGCAATATAATGACGTAGCTCAAGCGAGCTTTGTCTACTATGTTTGGCCAGGCCGGAGTTGCTGTATCCGGCGCGACGGTAGTCGTCGCGCATTGTGGGGCGCCCACGTGATCCGTAGATCGATCTTGATTGTCTTGCCTTGTCCTCTAATATGTCTCGCAAGTCCGGTGCATTCCCCCGTGGCTTCGTACTTTTCGAGCGGTGCCGGGGTACGGTTCTGGTGGAGGGCGTAGGTGCCTCTCTGTCGCGGCCACGAGGTGGTCGGTCTACCGTATTGTGCGCTGGTGATGAAGGTTTATATACCTCCTCCTCTAATCGAGGGAGCAACTTGCGTTTGGGGTAGCTTTTGGAGGGGCGTTCGAGTTCATACTCTTCGGCCGCAAGGACTTCAGTCCATCTGTCGGCTAGCAGGTCTTGATCAGCTCTAAGCTGTTGCTGCTTTTTCTTTAGGCTGTTCGCCGTGGCCATAAGCCTGCATTTGAAACGCTCTTGTTCGACGGGATCCTCGGGCACGATGAATTCGTCGTCATTGAGGCTTGCCTCGTCTCCGGAGGGAGGCATGTAATTATCATCCTCTACCTCTTCGTCTGCCGCTCTCTCGTGAGGGCTGGCTTCTTCGTCCTCCTGTGCTAAATCTTGCTGGAGGGGGTTATCTTCGGCACTCTTTGGGGTGTTATTATCTCCGGTGCCGGATTCTCCATTCTTGCTGTGGCGGGATTTAGAGCGGTACCGCTGGCGCCGGCGCTTGGGCTGTTTCTTGGAGGAGCCTTCCTCTGCTGCATCCTCGCCGTTCCCATCCTTTGGGATGCCCACCATGTATATGTTGTATGACGAGGTGGTCTTCCAGTGCCCCGTAGGCGCTGGTTCTTGGTCGTCTCCAGCATCGTCGTCCATACTGTCGATGTCTTCGGAGTCGTAATCTAGCATGTCGGTTAGATCGTCGACAGTGGCTACAAAGTGGGTGGTGGGTGGGCTTTGAATTTCTTCGTCGTCCGCATCCCAAGCATCCTGACCGCAGTCCGGCCAGGGCTCTCCTGACAACGAGAGATACTTTAGCGAATTCAGAATATCGCCGAAAGGCGAGTGCTGAAAGATGTCCGCGGCGGTGAACTCCATGATCGGTGCCCAATCGGATTCGATTGGTAGGGGCGCAGGAGGTTCGGAGTCCGGCGAGGAGTCCGACACCTCGGAGTCACGAGCTTTACAAGGTACAAGGTTAGTATTCGGCTCCATCGCCGTAGAGATTGCAGCCCCCGAGGCGGTATCTAGCCACCCGTCCTTGATCTGCGCAGTCGGCTTCGAACTAAGGGTCAGAGAGGACTCATGTGCGGCCTCCAGGGCACTGTCCGGCAACAGAGCTAAATCATGCCCATCGTGACAGTGCGGCGCGCTCGGTTGTGGCTCGAATCCGTCAAAGATCAAGTCTCCGCGGATGTCAGCCGTGAAGTTTAGACTTCCAAATTTGACTTGACGGCCAGAGGTGTAGCTTTCGATCTGCTCCAGATGGCCAAGCGAATTGGCCTGCAGTGCAAAGCCGCCGAATATGAAGATTTGTCCGGGGAGAAAAGTCTCACCCTGGACTGCGTCATTATTGATGATCGAAGGAGCCATCAAGCCTATTAGTGACGACACAGAGGAACTCTCAATGAAAGCACCAATGTCGGTGTCAAAACCGGCGGATCTCGGGTAGGGGGTCCCGAACTGTGCATCTAGGCGGATGGTAACAGGAGACAAGGGGCACGATATTTTTACCCAGGTTCGGGCCCTCTCGATGGAGGTAAAACCCTACTCCTGCTTGATTAATATTGATGATATGGGTAGTACAAGAGTGGATCTACCAGGAGATCAAGGAGGCTAAACCCTAGAAGCTAGCCTATGGTATGATTGTTGTAATGGTTGTTCGTCCTACAGACTAAAACCCTCCGGTTTATATAGACACCGGAGAGGGCTAGGGTTACATAGAGTCGGTTACAATGGTAGGAGATCTACATATCCATATTGCCTAGCTTGCCTTCCACGCCAAGGAAAGTCCCATCCGGACACGGGACGAAGTCTTCAATCTTGTATCTTCATAATCTTGGAGTCCGGCCGATGATGATAGTCCGGCTATCCGGACACCCCCTAGTCCAAGACTCCCTCAACCACCTTACCGAGTTGTTACAAGATCGTGGATTTGAGGTGGGGCAAATCGATCCCACTCTTTTTACTAAGAAGGTCAAAGGGGAGTTGTTTGTATGCCAACTATATGTTGATGATATTATCTTTGGTTCCCCTAACAAAGCTTTCGATGAGGAATTTGCCGCTCTCATGACCTCCAAGTTCAAGATGCCTTCGATGGGAGAGTTGAAGTTCTTCCTTGGTTTTGATATCAAACAAAGAAGAGAAGGTACCTTCATGAACCAAGCCAAATATACTCAAGACATGCTAAAAAGATTCAAGCTAAGTGATGTCAAGCCGGCTTCTACCCCAATGCCTACCAAGTGCCAACTTGACATTGATCCCAATGGTAAAGCGGTGGATCAAAAGGTATATCACTCCATGATTGGATCCTTGCTTTAACTTTGTGCATCTAGACCGGATATCATGTTGAGTGTGGGAATGTGTGCACGGTTTCAAGCGGCACCAAAGGAAAGCCACTATGTGGCGGTCAAGCGAATCTTTCGATATTTGTCTCATACCCCAAACTTTGGCTTATGGTACCCAAGAGGGGCAAACTTCAAGCTTGAAGTATATACGGATTCCGATTGGGCGGGAGACAAAGTGGATAGGAAGTCCACTTCCGGAGGGTGCCAATTTCTTGGTTGCTCTTTGGTGAGTTGGTCTTCCAAGAAGCAAAGTTGTGCGTCTCTCTCATCCACCGAAGCGGAGTATGTCGCGGCCGGCAGTTGTTGTGCACAACTCTTATGGATGAGGCAAACTTTAAAGGAGTACGGTGTCATTTGTGACAAAGTGCCTCTTTGGTGTGATAATGAAAGTGACATCAAGATTTCTCTCAACCCGGTGCAACACTTCAAGATGAAGCATATTGAGATTCGGTATCATTTCATCCGGGATCACATTAGGAGAGGGGAGATCGAGCTCAAGTATGTCAATACTCATGATAACATTGCAGATATTTTCACGAAGCCCTTGGATGAAGCAAGATTTCACAAGTTAAGGCATGAGCTAAATATCATTGATTCGAGCAATGTGACTTGACCCCTTGCACCTCCCACTACACTCAACTTGTTGTCTAGTTTAGGTGTAGGCATGGACATAGGGGGAGTGTTGTTCTCTCAATGAACTCTCCCTCCCCCCATTATGCACAAATCGATCAACTCTTTCACATTAGCCATTTTTGATGGTACTTGTGCTTCAAAGACGAGTTTTGGTCATGGGCCCAAGGATAATTCTTCGCGGTGCCATACCAACAAACTCAAACATAGGTGGCTCCAACCACCGCCCTCTCCTGTTGAGAGGTAGTGTCGCGTGGTTGCTTCTTGTTGTCTTTCTGCCTTTGGGTTGTGCGTGTTCTTGTGGTATCTCTTGTGCTAAAAGTTTCCTTGCAAAGACCTCTTTGTGTGTGTTGAAACCTGGTTTTTCTTGAGCTCACGGTACTACAGCAGCTAGCTACGGTACTACCGCGTGTGGAGAGCACGGTACTACCGCCCCCACGCGGCAGTAATATTTTACGGCCTCCTGGGAGAGCGGTACTACCGCTTCGGTGCGGTACTTCCGCCCAAGCGGTACTACCGCGATGATATGCGGTACTACCGCGCTGTCTTAGACACGTGGGGATAAGGACAGACAGGGGGAGTTCTAACTCCCCCATACCCCTTCGTCAGTTTCCCCACTTCGTCTCTCTCTCTCTCCCTCGCTCAAGAACGGAGCCGGCGTCCTTCGTCGGATCTCCGACTCTGGCTGCTCTCCCGCGATTCCATCCGGTGGGATCGTTGTCCACCACGTGCTCTTGCCATGGACCAAGGTCTTTCCCCAACTCCCTCTCGTTTTTGTTGTGTTCTTTGCCTCTAGGTTTTTGGGGGAGACTTGTGTGTTCTTGAGATTCTTAGGCTAAATCTATGCAAGAGTAGGATGTAGGAGAGTAGTATTGCATAGGGATTATACTTGTCATTTTTTCCTGTGCTAGATTTGATCAACCGTAGTACCGTCGTGGTTTCGCGGTTCTTCTCAGATTCAAACTCTGGTTCGGATCTGACAAGATGCGATACTACCGCGCCAGTTGTGCGGTACTACCGCTTGCATGGTACTACCGCCCGTCAGGCGCAGTACTACCGCACCCGCCGCGACACTAAAATTTTACTACCGCTCCCATCACGGTACTACCGTGAGCTCGCACGGTACTACCGCGACTTGGAGCGGTACTAAACTTTTAGTACCGCAGCCTCCGGTAGTACTACCGTGGATCCAATCTATCTCATGGCAACTTTCACGTATACTTTCTATGTGTTTCTTGTGCTTTGTCGTGGTCTTTGCATTGATCCTTTTTGCTTGTCATGGGTGTTTTGCGTGTTGTGTCTCAGGTGGTGGCTCTCACTGTTCCAATCCCAGTCATGACACAAGCTCCAAGCGTCTGCACAATCCAGGTGAAGCACCAGAGGGCTCCACTACCCCCAAACGCCATGTCAAGACATCCGCTAGTGAGCACAAGGAACCCACTAAGGGCATGGACGAGATACCCCAAGCTGAGTTCGTCCGTCTCAGGCAGCTCAACCCGTATGTGCATCCTCGTGCTACTGTCAGAGGTTGTGAACTGTTTTGGAACAAGCAACAGACTCTCACTTATCTGGATGTCATCAAGAACAAGCAGAATACCTACGTGGATGTGAAATGGATAGAAATGCATCACCTGAGGAAGGACAAGTTTCGTGAGTACTTTGGAGAAGCTCTGGACTTGGTGGAGCAGTTTGGTATTGAACATGTGATCTCCTTTCACCTTGACTATGACCCTGAGCTTATCTGTCAGTTCTTTGCCTCGGTATACTTTCACCCTGATGAGGAGCGGAGGATGACCTGGATGACCAATGGCCGTAAGTTGACTGCTACCTAGAAGGAGTTCATGGATCTGCTCCAGGTTCCAGATGACGGGCTTGACACTCCCGTGGGTGTTCGCCCCCATGCAAATTCTGAGTCTGCCAACAAGGACAAGCTTCAACCATACTATGTTGAGAAGGCGCTTGCCAATGGCAAGTCGGCGTGGGTGCTCAACTCTTTTCTGGATATCATGTATCGCATCTTCTGCAACTCATTGTTCCCTCGCATTGGTGACAAGGACAAGGTTCATGCCTATATGCAGGATATGATGCTCCTATGTGAGGAGGCTCGTGTGTCTCAAACTCAGCCACTTGATGTCTCACACATCATGTGGTGTGAGCTTTGGTTTGCGGTGTTCAACCGCAAGGTGCCTATCTATGGGTCCTATCTGTTTCTGCTGATCTCGAAGACTTGGGAGAAGATGTTCCCTGGTGATGAGTTCCTTGCTCCAGACTGGATTCGACATGATCCCATCTGTCTCCGTGTCAAGCCCAACTGGGCCAACACTACTACTCGTGTTGAGGGTCTGCTGCTAGGGGTGCTGTTGATGAGGAGGATGCTGTTGCAGAGGGTGTTGCTGAGGGCCGTGCTGCTAGGTCTTCCCATGGTTCCTCTATGCCCTCGTGGGCCAAGAAGCTGAAGGACAAGATGAAGACTCTTTTCTGCATGCAAGCTAAGGGGCAGTACAGGACTCACATGGCATCTAAGGAGACTCGCCGCCGGGACAAGAAGATCTTGCAGCTGTATGGCGAGGACGTGTCTGGCGGGTCTGAGGATCGCATCACTCCAGAGGCCGAGTGGATGGAGAAGCAAGGCTACTGGTGGACTGATTCTGAGGAGGACGTCGAGGAGACCATCCCTGCCACCGAGAAGTCTGATGAGGAGCGTTGGGACGAGTTCCCTGCTTGAGCCACCCCTTGTGTGTAGGTGTCCTCTCTGCCTTTTTGGCGTCTCGATGCCAAAGGGGGAGAGAGTGTAGGGATTTGCGAGTCGTGTGTCGTCGTTCGTGTTCGGTGTGTTTGCTGCTTTCTCGCTTGTACCTCATTTCAGTTGCTTTGGGTTGCTTTACTTCATATGGTGTAAGACATATGCACTCTATCTATCTTAGCGAGCTTGTGATATATTGTGCTACCTTTGTGCTATGCTCTTGCTTAGTTGTTAGTTATCATGCCTTTGTCTCTATAATATAGGGGGAGTGTTGATCCTAGTTTGTGTGCTATGCAGTCCAAAGCATCCATCTAGATTGCACACATCTAGGGGGAGCCCGTCTATATTCTAGAGAGGAGGGGTTTGCCTTTGCTCAATATTATCTCCTGTTGTGCAAATCCCGTATTGTCATCAGTCCACCAAAAAGGGGGAGATTGTAAGGGCATATTTATCCCTAAGGTGTTTTGGTGATTGATGACAATGCTTTTGCGTACTAATCGTGTGCCTTTAGTTTCTCAGACGCTTCATCACTAGGCACGAGATGATTCGGTGCCCCTCGAAGACTATTGAAGACGGCATTGTTCTATGTTTCTTTTTGGTGGATTTGAGTCGTAGGAGGGCCGTACTATTAAGAGGGGGTCCGCGTCAGAAAGGTTCGGGTGGAATCATCACGTACACGTTTCCCTCCTTGCCTCCACCTTTCCTTTGCACGTTGGAGCTTCCCTCTGTTATCCTCTTTGTGCTTTTTCTGGCGGCTACTGCTGAACATGCGGTAGTACTGCTCCCTGGAGCGGTAGTACCGCAAGCACCTGCGGTAGTACCGCTGGAGCCCACGGTAGTACCGCTCCTTTGGAGTCTTAGTACCGTGGCTCCCAGGCCTAGTACCGCTCCGGTACAGTAGTAGGGGCGGATGTAATTTTTTACATCCGCGCCCCCACGGTAGTACCGCACGTCCAGCACGGTAGTACTGCGGGTGCCCATGGTAGTACTGCTCCCCTGGAGTCGTAGTACCGTGGCCCTCATGCCTAGTACCGCTGTGTCGCGGTAGTAGGAGCGGATGTAATTTTTTACATCCGCGCCTCCATGGTAGTACCGCGCTTTGTGCGCGGTAGTACCGCGTGCGGCCTGGTTCAGCTGGGATACGGTAGTACCGCTCCCTAGCGGTAGTACCGCGTCAAATTTTTGCACTGTTTCGTTTCCAACGGAAGTAGGCACAGATGTATTTTTATTCATCCGCGCTCTTCGTGGGCTAGGGCTTTCCTGCCTTGCGGTAGTACCGCAAGGGGGAGCGGTAGTACCGCGCTAGCAGAAGTATTGCTCTCAGTCAGGCATGTCCTAGTCTCTGCTGCTGCCGCGGAAGTATCATGGTCACTCATGGTAGTACCGCGGTGCCTTGCGGTAGTACCGCGCTCCAGGAGCGGTAGTACCGCATGTCGCAGGCTGGATATGTGGATAACGGTTGGATCTTTTCCTTGACTATAAAAGGGGTGTCTCCTACCTCTAGTTGACTACCTCTCCCACCTCTAAGCTCCATTGTTGCTCCAAGCTCCATTTTCGCCCGATCTCTCTCCCTAGCCAATCAAACTTGTTGATTTGCTCGGGATTAGTTGAGAAGGCCTCGATCTACACTTCCACCAAGAGAGATTTGATTCCCCCCACTTATCCCTAGTCGATCTTGTTACTCTTGGGTGTTTGAGCACCCTAGACGGTTGAGGTCACCTCGAAGCCATAGTCCATTGTGTTGAAGCTTCGTGGTGTTGTTGGGAGCCTCCAATTAAGTTTTGGAGATTACCCCAACCTTGTTTGTAAAGGTTCGGTCGCCGCCTTCAAGGGTACCAGTAGTGGAATCACGGCATCTCGCATTGTGTTAGGGCGTGAGGAGAATACGGTGGCCCTAGTGGCTTCTTGGGGAGCATTGTGCCTCCACACCGCTCCAACAGAGACGTACTTCCCCTCAAAAGGAAGGAACTTCGGTAACACATCCTCGTCTCCACCGGCTCCACTCTTGGTTATCTCGTGCCTTTACTTTTGCAAGCTTACTTGTGGTGTATCCCTTGCTTGCTCGTGTGTTTGTTGTTGTTGCATCATATAGGTTGTTCACCTAGTTGTATATCTAGACAACCTACTTTGATGCAAAGTTTAATTTGGTAAAGAAAAGCTAAAAATTGTTAGTTGCCTATTCACCCCCCCCCTTTAGTCAACTATATCGATCCTTTCAACGGACATGACAAGGAGTCTCGAAATGGTCGATAGGTAAAGATTGCTATATATAGGACGATGGTATTCGGACACCGGAAGTGTTTGGGGGGTACCCGGGTACTTACCGGCTCACCGGAAGGGGTTCCGGACACCCCCGGCAAAAGATATGAGCCTCATGGGCCGAGAGGGGAAATTCACCAGCCACAAGGGGCTGGCGCGCCCCCATATGCTCCGGCCTAAGGAGGAGAAGGAAAGGGGAGAAGAGAAAGGTAAGTGTGGATTAGGATTCCCACTTCCTTCCCTCTCACCACTCTTTCCTTCCCCCTCCGACAAACATGGCAGGGGGCACTGTCGATGTCAAAACCGGCGGATCTCGGGTAGGGGGGTCCCGAACTGTGCGTCTAAGGCTAATGGTAATAGGAGGCAGGGGACACGATGTTTTACCCAGGTTCGGGCCCTCTCGATGGAGGTAATACCCTACTTCCTGCTTGATTGATCTTGATGATATGAGTATTACAAGAGTTGATCTACCACGAGATCGTAGAGGCTAAACCCTAGAACCTAGCCTATGATTATGATTGTTTTTATCCTACGGACTAAACCCTCCGGTTTATATAGACACCGGAGGGGGCTAGGGTTACACATAGTCGGTTACAAAGAAGGAGATTTACATATCCGAATTGCCAAGCTTGCCTTCCACGCAAAGGAGAGTCCCATCCGGACATGGGATGAAGTCTTCAATCTTGAATCCTCATAGTCCAATAGTCCGGCCAAAGTATATTGTCCGACTGTCGGAGGACCCCTTAATCCAGGACTCCCTCAGTAGCCCCCGAACCAGGCTTCAATGACGATGAGTCCGGCGCGCGGATTGTCTTCGGCATTGCAAGGCGGGTTCTTCTCCAAATTCTCCAGAGTATCTGTTGTAGCGAGCAGTGTCCGTCTCCTCATCAATGTCACACTCCTCGGCTTCTGTGCTTCAATAATGGCTATCTCCATGTGTCGGGCGAATGTGAGAAGTCGGGGCATTTTTACATTTGCCACCCTGACCATGTGAGTAAATCGTCTATTTAAAGAGTTGAGGATCCTCAGATCCAAATCACACCATCTCCTTCCAGCGAGTATCCATCCGAGCGCGCCCGGAGGAAACCATCCCATCATGGTCGGCCGTCGCAGCTCCTCCTCTCGCTCCCGTAGCACTGGGCCGGGCGATTGGGAGAAATGTTCTGCCCCCCACAACCGATTAGTAGAGTTGCAGACCAAGGGGTTTCTCCCACCTGCGTACATGGTCCCTGTCTGAGCTGGACTAGCCACTTACAATGGCGGGGAGCAAGCAGAGAGTTCTCCAAACACATCCAAGGGGGAGCGAGTATGCTTCATCCCCTATTTGCTGAGGGGACTCAGATTTCCAATCCATCCTTTCCTCGGCGGGCTCCTAGAGTTCTACGGCCTCCAGCTGCATAATTTTACCCCAGCCTCCATACTGCATATCGCAGGCTATGTCACCTTCTGCGAGCTGTTTTTGGGTTGCGAAGCTCATTTCGAGCCGTGGACGAGGCTATTCTGCCTCGTACCCCGCACTCAAGAGGGGTCGGTATATCAAGTGGGCGGAGCCGAAATATGGCGCATCGCCAAGACCAGATACCTATCCGGTACCCCAAAGAAGACATCTGAGGACTGGCCTTCGGAGTGGTTCTACATAGAGGACGTCCCTCTTCCGAACCCTATTCGGAAGGGCCTTCCCGAGTTTGTAAATGCGTCGTTGAAGAAACGCCACAGCTGGCGCCCTTGGAGCCCCCAAGGGAAAGACAACAAAGAGATCCTTTTCCTGATGGACAGGATAAAGACGCTGGCCAAATCAGGACTGGCAATAATTGAGGTTATGTCAATATGTATAATGCGGGGAGTGCAGCCACTTCAATATCGGGGGAAACCCATGTGGCACTTCAATGGAGAAGACGACGCCACCCGCTGCGGCCGTAAAGGTCCGGACTCTCCTGCCGCTCTAGCGAAGATACTGTCCGATTTGTACAAAGGAGAGGAGGAGTTCATCCGTATCAAGCCACGGGATGGATTCTCCATGTACAGCCCCCTGAGCTAGGTGAGCCGCTATCTTTTATTCCAGTCTTTCCCTCATTTTTTAGCACAAATGTTTACTTTGTCCATTCATAGAAGGAACTGCGAAGAGCTATGAGGGATGTTCACAGCCCATCTCCACAGCCAGAGGACCCCAACCGGGCCCTCGACCCCGGACTCAAAGATGATCCGGACACATTTGTGGAGCTCGTCGACAGGACATTTTATCAGTTAAGCTGCGATGGTGCATTGGTGGCCATCATAGCTGATTATCCTAGCCTACTCCCTGTATCACATGTAAGTAAAGCCAGAGTCCCAACTTCCAAAAGGATTCCCTCTTTATACCTTACCCACCACACATATATTGCGTCTTACAGGGAAGGCCATCGGGACGCCGTGCCGAACCCGCGGTGACTCAACAAGGTGCACCGAAGCCGGGTAGGCTTAAAAGGAAGGCGGTCAGGACTAAGACGCCATTGCAAAGGTAAGTTTAAAACCCTGCCACGTAATTATCATTGTTAAAATATAACAATGTCCGCTATCTCCTGGCAGGAAAAGTGCACGCCTGACTGTATCCAGAGAGCCTGCCGGTCACGCCTCCACCAGCCGGACTCCTAGGCCGGACTCAAGGGCGGAGGTCACCGCGGGGACAACGCTGGACAATCCTCCTACAGAGGATGCGGATAGATTCTTTGCTATAAACTCCGAAGTGGAGAGCGCCATGAATCATAGGCGCCGGCGGGCCACACTATGCGACCCTATTTTTTCTGAAGAGGCGTTCAATGCCTTCAACTCAGGGGAAGCGTACATCCGGGCTGTTCAAGATGGCCTTGCCAGAGCCACGGACCAGTACGTAAAGGATATACGAGTAAGAAAATTTGATAAGTATGTATATCAGTAGCCCCCGAGACTAGAAACAGTTGGCACAATTGTTTTAAGGATCCTCGTTTGCATAGGTTTTGACAGAGAAGAATACCCAGCTGTCTAAAGAGCTGGAGGAATGCAAAGCCCAACTGCGGGCCGCAATTGCTGGAATGGAGGAATCCATGAAGGCCCCATCTGGTAATGCTTGTTTTGATTGAAATAATGTAAAACCATGTACCAGTTAGTATTCGGCGTGAATGCAGTTCTAACACTAGATTTTGCAGACAAGTCCAGAGGTAATCCGGAGATTGTGCTAGAGGATGGGCAATATGCTCGACGGCAGCTGAAGGCTGGCGAGCATGTGCTTACAAAGGTTATACAGGAGAAAAATAATCTTTAGGACGCGAACACCCGACTGGACGTCGAATTAAAGGATGTTCGTGCCCAGCTTGCTGACTCCGTGAAGGAGAATAAGAGGCTTCGACGCGGCATATTTAGTAAGTGCTTTAACGAACCACTATAAAGTTTGGCGAAGAAGCGTGCTAACAGAATTATGTCTGTAGGTATGTTGACAGGTCGCCTCGAAGAGGAAATGCCCGGATCTGCAGGCGATCTTCTGCAGGAGCTCTCACAACTGCATGAACAAGTTCGGCAGGTGATGCAGGGCATTTCCCAGGCCTTGTGGCCATCCTCCTCCCTGCCAGGAGGCATGGGGGAGCTTGTGGAGATGCTCAAGGGAGCGCGGCAGCACTTCCGATTATGGAAGATTTCGGCCTGCCGACAAGGTGCAAGGGAAGCCTGGGCCATGGTGAAGACGCGATACACCAAGGCTGACCCAAAGTACATGCCCGAGGTCGGACCTGTAGGTTCAGATGGGAAAGAGATCCCTGTAAATCTGGTGTATGACCAGGTAGCATTAGCCGCTAAGTATTCCCAACAGGACGGTAGGATAGACAGCCTGTTGGATGGTATAGAAGAAGAATTTAGTCAGTTTAAGTGACTTTGTACTTCGAAGGACACATTTTGTCCCTAGCCGGATTGTAAATCATTTGTCTTGGCGGACCTTTTTGCTTCAACCTCTGGACCCGACAGTCCGGAGTGTATCCGAATACCCGCTCGGTTATGTAAAACTGGGGCATGCGTGGAAACCAGGCGTAGGGGTCATAAGTGCTTGAACAGACAAGCACCCAACTAGTTATGTTATATTACACGGGTAGTAAGAAACATCTTCCAGGGAGAATAGTTCCGTTAGGGGTTCCTTTACCTGGGTGTGTATGCGTTAATGTGCATGTCCGAACTGCGTAAGATGACGCAGGATATAAGCATCTAGGGGCATGTTTTGTAATAGGTAAAAGACATCTTTTGTTCACCGACCGAATATTCCCTTAAGAACGCTAGCTTTCGGCTTCACCCAGTCTGAGGTACACATCCGGCTGACCCGGCAGTAACAATCGCAGGGGTGCTCCCCTTATGCCCTAGCCGAATTAACGGGAATGTAGGGCATAAACACAAGATCCGGGCAACCCAGCTTGGCCAAAACTTAAGTCATATCGATGCATATAGTGGTGAAAAAAGGCACATATGGAGGAGTAACGCATATGTGGTGTGGGCATAATGCCCAGAAGACAATTAAGCTTTGATACGTCCATTTTGCATCATGCTTTTATATCAATATTTATTGCATTATGGACTGTTATTACACATTATATATCAATACTTATGGCTATTCTCTCTTATTTACAAGGTTTACCATGAAGAGGGGGAATGCCGGCAGCTAGAATTCTGGCTGGAAAAGGAGCAACATCGGAAACCTATTCCGCACTGCTCCAAAAATCCTGAAACTCCATGAAAAATGTTTTTGGAATTAATAAGAATTATTGAGCGAAAGAAATACATCAGGGGGCCCACACCCTGTCTAGGAGAGTGGAGGGCGCCCCCCCTGATACTGGGCGCGCCCCTATCTCCTGGGCCCCCTAGTGGGCCTCCGGTGTCCACCTTCTGCTATATGAGAGCTTTTACCCTGGAAAATTCGTGGGCAAGCTTACGGGACGAAACTCCGCCGCCATGAGGCGGAACCTTGGCAGAATCAATCTAGGGCTCCGGCGGAGCTGTTCTGCCGGGGACACTTCCCTCCGGGAGGGTGAAATCATCACCAACGTCATCACCAATGATCCTCTCATCGGGAGGGGGTCAATCTCCATCAACATCTTCACCAGCACCATCTCCTCTTAAAACCCTAGTTCATCTCTTGTATCCAATCTTGTATCAAAACAACAAATTGGTACCTGTGGGTTGCTAGTAGTGTTGATTACTCCTTGTAGTTGATGCTAATTGGTTTACTTGGTGGAAGATCATATGTTCGGATCCTTTATGCATATTATTACTCCTCTGATTATGAACATGAATATGCTTTGTGAGTAGTTACGTTTGTTCCTGAGGACATGGGTGAAGTCTTGCTATTAGTAGTCATGTGAATTTGGTATTCGTTTCATATTTTGATGAGATGTATGTTGTCTTTTCCTCTAGTCGTGTTATGTGAACGTCGACTACATGACACTTCACCATTATTTGGGCCTAGAGGAAGGCATTGGGAAGTAATAAGTAGATGATGGGTTGCTAGAGTGACAGAAGCTTAAACCCTAGTTTATGCGTTGCTTCGTTAGGGGCTAATTTGGATCCATATGTTTAATGTTGTGGTTAGGTTTACCTTAATACTTCTTTTGTAGTTGCAGACGCTTGCAATAGGGGTTAATCATAAGTGGGATGCTTGTCCAAGTAAGGGCAGTACCCAAGCACCGGTCCACCCACATATCAAATTATCAAAGTACCGAACGCGAATCATATGAACATGACGAAAACTAGCTTGATGATAATTCCCATGTGTCCTCGGGAGCTCCTTTCTCATTATTAGAAATTGTCCAGGCTTATCATTTTCTACATAAAGGATTGGGACACCTTGCTGCACTTTAGTTACTTTATTTACTTGCTACTCGTTACTATTTATCTTATCACAGAACTATCTATTACCTACAATTTCAGTGCTTGCAGAGAAAACCTTAGTGAAAACCGCTTATCATTTCCTTCTGCTCCTCGTTGGGTTCAACACTATTACTTATCAAAAGGACTATGATAGATCCCCTACACTTGTGGGTCATCAAGACTCTTTTCTGGCATTGTTGCCGGGAAGTGTAGCGCTTTTGGTGAGTGGAACTTGGTAAGGAAACATTTATATAGTGTGCTAAAATTTTATGTTACTTGTCACTGTGGAAACTAATCCTTTGAGGGGCTTGTTCGGGGTATCTTCACCCCGAAAAGAAGAGCAAAGAGTTGCTCCTCAACCTACTAAACTTTATGGAAATATTTACTTTGAGATTCCTTCGGGTATGATAGAGAAACTGCTAGCTAATCCATTTGCAGGAGATGGAACATTGCATCACGATTTACACCTTATCTTTGTGGATGAAGTTTGTGGATTATTTAAGCTTGCAGGTATTCCCGATGATGTTGTCAAAAGGAAGGTCTTCCCTTTATCTTTGAAGGGAGATGCATTGACATGGTATAGGCTATGTGATGATACGAGATCTTGGAATTATAAGCGACTGAAGTTGGAATTTCACCAGAACTTCTATCCTATGCATCTTGTTCATCGTGATCGTAATTACATATATAATTTCTGGCCTCGCGAAGGAGAAAGCATCGCTCAAGCTTGGGTGAGGCTTAAGTCAATGTTATATTCATGCCCCAATCATGAGCTCTCCCGGGAAATGATTATTCAAAACTTTTATGCTCGGCTTTCTCTTGATAATCGCAACCTGCTTGATACTTCCTGTGCTGGTTCTTATATGCTGAAGACTATTGATTTCAAATGGGACTTATTGGAAAGAATTAAAGGCAACTCTGAAGATTGGGGTTCCGACGATGGTAAGGAGTCAGGTAGGACACCTAAATTCGATTGTGTTAAATATTTTATGTATACCGATGCTTTTCGTGGATTTAGCGCTAAGTATGGACTTGACTCTGAGATAGTAGCTTCTTTCTGTGAATCTTTTGCTACTCACATTGATCTCCCTAAAGAGAAGTGGTTTAAATATAATCCTCCTGTTGAAGTGAAAGTAGTTGCACCTATTACAGTTGAAGAAAAGACTATCACCCATAGTGATCCTATTGTTCCTACTACTTATGTTGAGAAACCTCCTTTTCCTGTTAGGATAAAAGATCATGCTAAAGCTTCGACTTGTTGGGGAACGTTGCAGAAAATAAAAAATTTCCTACATTCACCAAGATCAATCTATGAGTTCATCTAGCAACGAGAGAGGGGAGTGCATCTACATACCCTTGTAGATCGCGAGCGGAAGCGTTCGGGGTTGAGGGAGTCGTTCACGTCGTGATCTAAATCACTGGAGATCCTAGCGCCGAACGGACGGCACCTCCGCGTTCAACACACGTACGGTCAGCGTGACGTCTCCTCCTTCTTGATCCAGCAAGGGGGAAGAAGAGGTTGATGAAGATCCAGCAGCACCACGGCGTGGTGGTGGATGCAGCAGGGATCCGGCAGGGCTTCGCCAAGCGTCTGCGGGAGGGAGAGGTGTAGCAAGGGGAAGGGAGGCGCCAAGATGCAGGGTGCAGCTGCCCTTCCTCCCCTCCACTATATATAGGGGCTAGGGGGTGCATGCCCCCTTGGAGATCCCATCTAGAGGGGGGGGGGCAGCGGCCCCCCGGGGCAACGGCCCCCTTAGGGTTTCCAACCAGGGGGGGCGCATGCCCCCTCGGGGGGGGGGGGGGGGGATGGCCCCCTAGGGTTTCCAACCCTAGGCGCTTTGGGCCCTTGGGTGGGGCGCACCAGCCCACCAGGGGCTGGTTCCCACGCCACTTCAGCCCATGGGGCCCTCAGGGGTAGGTGGCCCAACCCGGTGGACCCCCGGGACCCTTTCGGTGGTCCCGGTACAATACAAGTGACCCCCGAAACTTTCCCGGTGGCCAAAACTGGACTTTCTATATATAAATCTTTACCTCCGGACCATTCCGGAACTCCTCGTGACATCAGGGATCTCATCTGGGACTCTGAACAACTTTCAGTTTGCTGCATACTAATATCTCTACAACCCTAGAGTCACCGAACCTTAAGTGTGTAGACCCTACGGGTTCGGGAGACATGCAGACATGACCGAGATGCCTCTCCGGTCAATAACCAACAGCGGGATCTGGATACCCATGTTGGCTCCCACATACTCCTCGATGATCTCATCGGATGAACCACGATGTCGAGGATTCAATCAACCCTGTATTCAATTCCCTTTGTCAATCGGTACGTTACTTGCCCGAGACTCGATCGTCGGTATCCCAATACCTCGTTTAGTCTCGTTACCGGCAAGTCACTTTACTCGTACTGTAATGCATGATCCCGTGACCAGACACTTGGTCACATTGAGCTCATTATGATGATGCATTACCGAGTGGGCCCAAGAGATACCTCTCCGTCATATGGAGTGACAAATCCCAATCTCGATTCGTGCCAACCCAACAGACACTTTCGGAGATACCCGTAATGCACCTTTATAGTCACCCAGTTACGTTGTGACGTTTGGCACACCCAAAGCACTCCTACGGTATCCGGGAGTTGCACAATCTCATGGTCTAAGGAAATGATACTCGACAATTGGAAAAGCTCTAGCTAAACGAACTACACGATCTTTGAGCTATGCTTAGTATTGGGTCTTGTCCATCACATCATTCTCCTAATGATGTGATCCCGTTATCAATGACATCCAATGCCCATAGTCAGGAAACCATGACTATCTGTTGATCAATGAGCTAGTCTACTAGAGGCTCACTAGGGACTGGTGTGTTCTATGTATTCACACGTGTATTACGATTACCGGATAACACAGTTATAGCATGAATAATAGACAATTATCATGAACACAGAAATATAATAATAACCATTTATTATTGCGTCTAGGGCATATTTCCAATAGTCTCCCACTTGCACTAGAGTCAATAATCTTGTTACATTGTGATGTATCGAACACCCATTGCGTCCTGGTGCTGATCATGTTTTGCTCTAGGGAGAGGTTTAGTCAACGGATCTGCTACATTCAGGTCCGTATGTACTTTACAAATATATATGTCTCCATCTTGAACATTTTCATGGATGGAGTTGAAGCGACGCTTGATGTGCCTGGTCTTCTTGTGAAACCTGGGCTCCTTGGCAAGTGCAATAGCTCCAGTGTTGTCACAGAAGAGTGTAATCGGCCCGAACGCATTGGGTATGACTCCTAGGTCGGTGATGAACTCCTTCACCCAGATTTCTTCCTGTGCTGCCTCCGAGGCTGCCATGTACTCCGCTTCACATGTAGATCCCGCCACGACGCTTTGCTTGCAACTGCACCAGCTTACTGCCCCACCATTCAAAATATACACGTATCCGGTTTGTGACTTAGAGTCATCCAGATCTGTGTCGAAGCTAGCATCGACGTAACCCTTTACGAAGAGCTCTTCGTCACCTCCATATATGAGGAACATGTCCTTAGTCCTTTTCAGGTACTTAAGGATGTTCTTGACTGCTGTCCAGTGTTCCTTGCCGGGATTACTTTGGTACCTTCCTACCAAACTTACGGCAAGGTTTATATCAGGTCTAGTATAGGTCATGGCATACATGATAGAACCTATGGCTGAGGCATAGGGGATGACACTCATCTCTTCTTTATCTTCTGCCGTGGTCGGGCATTGAGCCGAGCTCAATTTCACACCTTGCAACACAGGAAGAACCCTTCTTGGACTGATCCATATTGAACTTCTTCAATATCTTATCAAGGTATGTGCTTTGTGAAAGACCTATAAGGCGTCTCGATCTATCTCTATAGATTTTGATGCCTAATACGTAAGCAGCTTCTCCAAGGTCCTTCATTGAAAAACACTTATTCAAGTAGGCCTTTATGCTGTCCAAAAGTTCTATATCATTTCCCATCAAAAGTATGTCATCCACATATAATATGAGAAATGCTACAGAGCTCCCACTCACTTTCTTGTAAACGCAGGCTTCTCCATAAGTCTGCATAAACCCAAACGCTTTAATCATCTCATTAAAGCAAATGTTCCAACTCTGAGATGCTTGCACCAGCCCATAGATGGAGCACTGGAGCTTGCATACCTTGTTAGCATTCTTAGGGTCCACAAAACCTTCCGGCTGCATCATATACAGTTCTTCCTTAAGGTGACCGTTAAGGAATGCCGTTTTGACGTCCATCTGCCAAATCTCATAATCATAGTATGCGGCAATTGCTAACATGATTCGGACGGACTTCAGCTTTGCTACGGGAGAGAATGTCTCATCGTAGTCAATCCCTTGAACTTGTCGATAACCCTTAGCGATAAGTCGAGCTTTATATATGGTAACATTACCATCCGCGCCCGTCTTCTTCTTAAAGATCCATTTGTTTTCTATCGCTTGCCGATCATCGGGCAAGTCTGTCAAAGTCCACACTTTGTTTTCATACATGGATCCTATCTCGGATTGCATGGCTTCAAGCCATTTGTTGGAATCTGGGCCCGCCATCGCTTCTTCATAGTTTGAAGGTTCACCGTTGTCTAACAACATGATTTCCAAGATAGGGTTGCCGTACCACTCTAGTGCGGAACGTGTCCTTGTGGACCTTCGAAGTTCAGTAGGAGCTTGATCCTAAGTATCTTGATCATCATCATTAACCTCCTCTCTTGTCGGCGCAGGCACCACAGGAACATCTTCCTGAGTTGCGCTACTCACCGTTTCAAGAGGCAGTACTTCATCAAGCTCTACTTTCCTCCCACTTAATTCTTTCGAGAGAAACTCTTTCTCCAAAAAGGACCCGTTCTTGGCAACAAAGATCTTGCCTTCGGATCTTAAGTATAAAGTATACCCTATGGTTTCCTTAGGGTATCCTATGAATACGCATTTTTCCGACTTGGGTTGGAGCTTCTCAGGTTGAAGTTTCTGGACATAAGCATCGCATCCCCAAACTTTCAGAAACGACAGCTTAGGTTTCTTCCCAAACCATAATTCATACGGTGCCATCTCAACGGATTTAGACGGTGCCCTATTTAAAGTGAATGTAACTGTCTCTAGAGCGTATCCCCAAAATGATAGCGGTAAATCTGTAAGTGACATCATAGATCGCACCATATCCAATAGAGTGCGATTACGACGTTCGGACACACCATTTCGCTGAGGTGTTCCAGGCGGCGTGAGTTGTTAAACGATTCCACATTTCTTAAGTGCGTACCAAATTCGTGACTTAAATAGTCTCCCCACGATCTGATCGTAGGAACTTTATCTTTCGGTCACGTTGATTCTCTACCTCATTCTGAAATTCCTTGAACTTTTCAAAGGTCTCAGACTTGTGTTTCATCAAGTAGACATACCCATATCTACTCAAGTCATCAATGAGAGTGAGAACATAACGATATCCTCCGCGAGCCTCAACTCTCATTGGACCGCACACATCAGTATGTATGATTTCCAATAAGTTGGTTGCTCGCTCCATTGTTCCGGAGAACGGAGTCTTGGTCATCTTGCCCATGAGGCATGGCTTGCATGTGTCAAACGATTCATAATCTAGAGACTCTAAAAGTCCATCAGCATGGAGCTTCTTCATGCGCTTGACACAAATGTGACCAAGGCGGCAGTGCCACAAGTATGTGGGACTATCGTTATCAACTTTACATCTTTTGGCATTCACGCTATAAATATGTGTAACATTACGCTCGAGATTCATTAAGAATAAACCATTCACCAGCGGGGCATGACCATAAAACATATCACTCATATAAATAGAACAACCATTATTCTCGGATTTAAATGAGTAGCTATCTCGAATTAAACGAGATCTTGATACAATGTTCATGCTCAAAGCTGGTACTAAATAACAATTATTGAGGTTCAAAACTAATCCCGTAGGTAAATGTAGAGGTAGCGTGCCGACGGCGATCACATCGACCTTGGAACCATTCCCGACGCGCATCGTCACCTCGTCCTTCGCCAGTCTCCGCTTATTCCGCAGCTCCTGCTTTGAGTTACAAATGTGAGCAACCTCACCAGTATCAAATACCCAGGAGCTACTACAAGCACTGGTAAGGTACACATCAATTACATGTATATCACATATACCTTTGGTTTTGCCGGCCTTCTTGTCCGCTAAGTACTTGGGGCAGTTCCGCTTCCAGTGACCACTTCCCTTGCAATAAAAGCACTCAGTCTCAGGCTTGGGTCCATTGCTTGACTTCTTCCTGGCAACTGGCTTACCAGGCGCGGCAACTTCCTTGCCGTCCTTCTTGATGTTCTTCTTACCCTTGCCTTTCTTGAACTTAGTGGTTTTATTCAGCATCAACACTTGATGTTCCTTTTTGATTTCTACCTCAGCTGATTTCAGCATTGAATATACCTCAGGAATGGTCTTTTCCATCCCCTGCATATTGAAGTTCATCACAAAGCTCTTGTAGCTTGGTGGGAGCGACTGGAGAATTCTGTCAATGACCACGTCATCCGGGAGATTAACTCCCAGCTGAGTCAAGCGGTTGTGCGACCCAGACATCTTGAGTATGTGCTCACTGACAGAACTATTTTCCTCCATCTTACAGCTAAAGAATTTGTCGGAGACTTCATATCTCTCGACCCGGGCATGAGCTTGGAAAACCATTTTCAGCTCCTCTAACATCTCATATGCTCCATGTTGCTCAAAACGCTTTTGGAGCCCCGGTTCTAAGCTGTAAAGCATGTCGCACTGAACGAGGGAGTAATCATCAGCACGAGACTGCCAAGCGTTCATAACGTCTTGGTTCTCTGGGATTGGTGCTTCACCTAGCAGTGCTTCTAGGACATAATCTTTCTTGCAGCTATGAGGATGATCCTCAGGTTCCGGACCCAGTCCGTATAGTTGCTACCATCGTCTTTCAGCTTGGTTTTCTCTAGGAACGTGTTGAAGTTCAGGTGGACATGAGCGTTGGCCATTTGATCTACAAGACATATTGTAAAGATTTTAGACTAAGTTCATGATAATTAAGTTCATCTTAATCAAATTATTTAATGAATTCCCACTTAGACAGACATCCCTCTAGTCATCTAAGTGAAACATGATCCGAGTCAACTAGGCCGTGTCCGATCATCACGTGAGACGGACTAGTTAACATCGGTGAACATCTTCATGTTGATCATATCTTCTATACGACTCATGCTCGACCTTTCGGTCTTCTGTGTTCCGAGGCCATGTGTGTACATGCTAGGCTCGTGAAGTCAACCTAAGTGTATTGCGTGTGTAAATCTTGCTTACACCCTTTGTATTCGAACGTTAGGATCTATCACACCCGATCATCACGTGGTGCTTCAAAACAACGAACCTTCGCAACGGTGCACAGTTAGGGGGAACACTTTTCTTGAAATTATTATGAGGGATCATCTTACTTACTACCGTCGTTCTAAGTAAACAAGATGAAAAACATGATAAACATCACATGCAATCATAATAGTGACATGATATGGCCAATATCATATAGCTCCTTTGATCTCCATCTTCGGGGCTCCATGATCATCTTCGTCACCGGCATGACACCATGATCTCCATCATCATGATCTCCATCATCGTGTCTTCATGAAGTTGTCACGCCAACGACTACTTCTACTTCTATGGCTAACGCGTTTAGCAATAATGTAAAGTAGTTTACATGGCGTTCTTCAATGACACGCAGGTCATACAAAAAATAAAGGCAACTCCTATGGCTCCTGCCGGTTGTCATACTCATCGACATGCAAGTCGTGATTCCTATTACAAGAACATGATCTCATACATCACATATATATCATTCATCATTCATCACAACTTTGGCCATATCACATCACAAAACACTTGCTGCAAAAACAAGTTAGACGAGCTCTAATTGTTGTTGCAATTTTTTTACGTGGCTTCTATAGGTGATCTAGCAAGAACGTTTTCTTACCTACGTTAAAGCCACAATGTGATTTGCCAACTTCTATTTACCCTTCATAAGGACCCTTTTCATCGAATCCGCTCCAACTAAAGTGGGAGAGACAGACACCCGCTAGCCACCTTATGCAACTAGTGCATGTCAGTCGGTGGAACCTGTCTCATGTAAGTGTACATGTAAGGTCGGTCCGGGCCGCTTCATCCCACAATACCGCTGAAGCAAAATAAGACTAGTAGTGGCAAGAAAGTTGACAACATCTACGCCCACAACAAATTGTGTTCTACTCGTGCAAAGAGAACTATGCATAGACCTAGCTCATGATGCCACTGTTGGGGAATGTTGCATAAAATAAAATTTTTCCTACGTTCACCAAGATCAATCTATGAGTTCATCCAGCAACGAGAGATGGGAGTGCATCTACATACCCTTGTAGATCACGAGCGGAAGCGTTCAAGAGAACTGGGTTGAGGGAGTCGTTCACGTCATGATCCAAATCACCAGAGATCCTAGCGCCGAACGGGCGGCACCTCCACGTTCAACACACGTACGGTCAGCGTGAAGTCTCCTCCTTCTTGATCCAGCAAGGGGGAAGGAGAGGTTGATGAAGATCCAACAGCACCATGGCGTGGTGGTGGATGCAGCAGGGATCCGGCAGGGCTTCGCCAAGCGTCTACGGGAGGGAGAGGTGTAGCAAGGGGGGAGGGAGGCGCCAAGATGCAGGGTGCGGCTGCCCTTCCTCCCCTCCACTATATATAGGGGCTAGGGGGCGCATGCCCCCTTGGAGATCCCATCTAGAGGGGGGGGGGGGGGCGGCGCCCCCCCGGGGCAATGACCCCCTTAGGGTTTCCAACCAGGGGGGCGCATGCCCCCTCGGGGGGTAACGGCCCCCTAGGGTTTCCAACCCTAGGCGCCTTGGGCCCTTGGGTGGGGCGCACCAGCCCACCAGGGGCTGGTTCCCACGCCACTTCTGCCCATGGGGCCCTCAGGGATAGGCGGCCCCACCCGATGGACCCCCGGGACCCTTCCGGTGGTCTCGGTACAATACCGGTGACCCTCGAAACTTTCCCGGTGGCCGAAACTGGACTTTCTATATATAAATCTTTGCCTTCGGACCATTCCGGAACTCCTCGTGACGTCCGGGATCTCATCCGGGACTCCGAACAACTTTCGGTTTGCTGCATACTAATATCTCTACAACCCTAGCGTCACCGAACCTTAAGTGTGTAGACCCTACGGGTTCGGGAGACATGCAGACATGACCGAGATGCCTCTCCGGTCAATAACCAACAGCGGGATCTGGATACCCATGTTGGCTCCCACATACTCCTCGATGATCTCATCCGATGAACCACGATGTCGAGGATTCAATCAACCCCGTATTCAATTCCCTTTGTCAATCGGTACGTTACTTGCCCGAGACTCGATCGTCGGTATCCCAATACCTCGTTTAGTCTCGTTACCGGCAAGTCACTTTACTCGTACTGTAATGCATGATCCCGTGACCAGACACTTGGTCACATTGAGCTCATTATGATGATGCATTACCGAGTGGGCCCAAGAGATACCTCTCCGTCATACGGAGTGACAAATCCCAATCTCGATTCGTGCCAACCCAACAGACACTTTTGGAGATACCCGTAATGCACCTTTATAGTCACCCAGTTACGTTTTGACGTTTGGCACACCCGAAGCACTCCTACGATATTCGGGAGTTGCACAATCTCATGGTCTAAGGAAATGATACTCGACAATTGGAAAAGCTCTAGCTAAACGAACTACACGATCTTTGAGCTATGCTTAGTATTAGGTCTTGTCCATCACATCATTCTCCTAATGATGTGATCCCGTTATCAATGACATCCAATGCCCATAGTCAGGAAACCATGACTATCTGTTGATCAGCTAGTCTACCAGCTGCTCACTAGGGACTGGTGTGGTCTATATATTCACACGTGTATTACGATTTCCGGATAACACAATTATAGCATGAATAATAGACAATTATCATGAACACAGAAATATAATAATAACCATTTATTATTGCCTCTAGGGCATATTTCCAACACGACTGTTGTTCATAAGAGTAATACTAGGACTTATACACCTCCTGAGCAAATTAATGTTGAACCTAGTATTGCTGTGGTTAAAGATCTCTTGGATGATGATTTAGATGGGCATGTTATTTATTTCTGTGGTGAGACTGCTAATATTGCTAGACCGGATACTAAGATACATAGACCTGTCATAGGCATGCCTGTTATTTCTGTTAAAATAGGAGATCATTGTTATCATGGCTTATGTGATATGGGTGCTAGTGCTAGTGCAATACCATATACATTATATCAAGAAATTATGCATGACATTGCACCCATTGAATTAGAAGACATTGATGTTACTATTAAGCTTGCTAATAGGGATACCATTAAACCCTTTGGGATTGTTAGATATGTTGAAGTTTTGTGTGGGAAGGTTTAATACCCTACTGATTTTCTCGTTCTTGGTTCCCCACAAGATGATTTTTGTCCCATTATCTTTGGTAGACCCTTCTTGAATACAAATAGTGCTAAGATTGATTGTGAAAAAGATACTGTCACCGTTGGCATAGATGGTATGTCTCCTGAGTTTAATTTTACTAAGTTTCATAGACAACCTCATGATAGGGAACCACCTAGTAAGGATGAGATTATTGGTCTTGCTTCCATTGATGTGCCTCCTACTGATCCGTTAGAACAATATTTGCTAGACCATGAAAACGATATGTTTATGAAGGAAAGAAGGGAAAGAGATGAAGTGTTCCTTAAACAGGAACCTATGCTAAAACATAACCTTCCCATTGAAATTCTTGGGGACCCCCCTCCACCCAAGGGTGATCCCGTGTTTGAACTCAAACCATTACCTGATAATCTTAAGTATGCTTATCTTGATGAAAAGAAAATATATCATGCTATTATTAGTGCTAACCTTTCAGAGCAAGAAGAAGAAAGATTATTGAAAACTCTGAAGAAGCACCGAGCAGCTATTGGATATACTCTGGATGATCTTAAAGGCATTAGTCCCACATTATGCCAACACAAAACTATAGTGGAGAAAGATGCCAAACCTGTTAGAGATCCTCAACGACGACTAAATCCCAAGATGAAAGAAGTGGTAAGAAAGGAGATACTAAAGCTCCTTGAGGCAGGTATTATTTATCCCGTTGCTGATAGTGAATGGGTAAGCCCTGTCCATTGTGTTCCTAAAAAGGGAGGTATTACCGTTGTTCCTAATGATAAAGATGAATTGATCCCGCAAAGAATTATTACAGGTTATAGGATGGTAATTGATTTCCGTAAGTTAAATAAAGCTACTAAGAAAGATCATTACCCTTTACCTTTTATTGATCAAATGCTAGAAAGACTATCCAAACACACTCATTTCTGCTGTCTAGATGGTTATTCTGGCTTCTCTCAAATACCTGTGTCAGCGAAGGATCAATCTAAAACTACTTTTACTTGCCCTTTTGGTACTTTTGCTTATAGACGTATGCCTTTTGGTTTATGTAATGCACTTGCTACCTTTCAAAGATGCATGATGGATATATTCTCTAATTTTTGTGAAAAGATTTGTGAGGTATTCATGGATGATTTCTCCGTTTATGGATCCTCTTTTGATGATTGTTTAAGCAACCTTGACCGAGTTTTGCAGAGATGCGAAGACACTAGTCTCGTCCTGAATTGGGAAAAGTGTCACTTTATGGTTAATGAAGGCATTATCTTGGGGCATAAGATCTCCGAGAGAGGTATTGAAGTTGATAAAGCCAAGGTTGATGCTATTGAAAAGATGCCATGTCCCAAGGACATAAAAGGTATAAGAAGTTTCCTTGGTCATGCCGATTTTTATAGGAGGTTCATTAAGGACTTCTCTAAAATCTCTAGGCCTCTGACTAATTTATTGCAAAAAGATATTCCTTTTGTCTTCGATGATGATTGTGTAGAAGCATTTGAAATACTTAAGAAAGCTTTGATCACTGCACCTATTGTTCAGCCACCTGATTGGAATTTACCTTTTGAAATTATGTGTGATGCTAGTGATTATGCTGTAGGTGTTGTTCTAGGGCAAAGAGTCGATAAGAAATTGTATGTTATACATTATGCTAGTAAGACTCTTGATACTGCCCAGAGAAATTATGCTACTGCTAAAAAAGAATTCTTAGCAGTTGTGTTTGCATGTGATAAGTTTAGACCTTATATTGTTGATTCCAAAGTTACTATTCACACTGATCATGCTGCTATTAAATATCTTATGGAAAAGAAAGATGCTAAGCCTAGACTCATTAGATGGGTTCTCTTGCTCCAAGAATTTGATTTGCATATTATTGATAGAAAGGGAGCTGAGAACCCCGTTGCAGACAACTTGTCTAGGTTAGACAATGTTCTTGATGACCCACTGCCTATTGATGATAGCTTTCCTGATGAACAATTAGCGGCCGTTATGCTTCTCATACCGCTCCTTGGTATGCTGATTATGCTAATTACATTGTTGCTTAATTTATACCGCCTAGTTTCACAAACCAGCAAAAGAAAAAGTTATTTTATGATTTAAGACATTACTTCTGGGATGACCCACACCTTTATAAAGGAGTAGATGGTGTTATTAGACGTTGTGTGCCTGAGCATGAACAGGAACAGATCCTACGCAAGTGTCACTCTGAATCCTGTGGAGGACACCACGCTGGAGATAGAACTGCACACAAGGTACTACAATCCGGTTTTTATTGGCCTACTCTCTTCAAAGATGCTCGTAAGTTTGTCTTATCTTGTGATGAATGCCAAAGAATAGGTAACATTAGTAGACGTCAAGAAATGCCTATGAATTACTCTCTTGTTATTGAACCATTTGATGTTTGGGGCTTTGATTATATGGGACCTTTTCCTGCCTCTAATGGTTATACACATATTTTAGTTGTTGTTGATTACGTTACTAAATGGGTAGAAGCTATTCCAACTAGTAGTGCAGATCATAACACTTCTATTAAAATGCTTAAAGAAGTTATTTTTTCGAGGTTTGGAGTCCCTAGATATCTTATGACTGATGGTGGTTCACATTTTATTCATGGTGCTTTCCGTAAGATGCTTGCTAAGCATGATGTGAATCATAGAATCGCATCTCCTTATCATCCGCAGTCTAGTGGTCAAGTAGAGTTGAGCAATAGAGAGCTCAAATTAATTTTGCAAAAGAATGTGAATAGATCTACAAAGAATTGGTCCAAAAAACTTGATGATGCATTATGGGCCTATAGAACTGCATACAAAAATCTTATGGGTATGTCTCCATATAAGATGGTTTATGGAAAAGCGTGTCATTTACCTCTTGAACTTGAACATAAAGCATACTGGTCTATTAAAGAGCTCAACTATGACTTCGAACTTGCCGGTGAGAAGAGGTTGTTTGATATTAGCTCACTTGATGAATGGAGAACTCAAGCCCTATGAGAATGCCAAGCTAGTCAAAGAAAAAGTCAAACGCTGGCATGATAAAATGATACAAAAGCGTGAGTTCAACGTAGGAGATTATGTTTTATTATTCAACTCTCGTTTAAGATTTTTTGCAGGAAAACTTCTCTCAAAATGGGAAGGTCCTTACGTTATCGAGGAGGTCTATCGTTCTGGTGCCATAAAAATCAACAACTTCAAAGGCACAAGTCCGAGGGTGGTAAACGGTCAAAGAATTAAACATTATATTTCAAGTAATCCTATCAATGTTGAAACTAATTTTTTTGAAACCGTAACCCCGGAGGAATAAATAAGGGACACTTTCCAGAACATTCCAGACTCCGAAAAGGAATAGGTATGTGGTACAGTAAGTAAACCGACTCCAAAACAACTCCAATGGCAATTTTTATTAGTTTTGGAATATTTAAGAATTTTCGGAAGAAAGAAGTAGTCCGAAAGGGACATGAGGCCTCCACGAGAGTGGAGGGCGCCCCCCTACTGGGCGCACCCCCTGTCTCGTGGACACCTCGTGTGCCTCCCGGACTCCGTTTTCTTGCACGTTACGTATTTTGGTCAGCAAAAATTCATTATATATACTCCCAAAGGTTTTAACCACCGTATTACGCAAATATCCTTTGTTTTCGTTTCGAGCTGTTTCTGTTTCAGATTTAGAGCAAGAAGTCTTCTCAGGAGTCAGTCAGGGAGAGCCGGGTGTCTCACACAACACCAGGTCCATGAGCAAATAGCGATGCTTATCACTTTGGACCATCAACGGAGGATGAGATGGAGGCTGATTTGAAAAGGATAGATGCCATGGAAGAAGATCAAGAAGTTACCTCTCGTCTCCAAGCAGAATTTATGACGGGGGAGCTAACTAGCCTGGCAACTCCAGCTTCAATCATCCCTTCCAACTTTAGATTTCTCTCTTATGAAAATATGAAAAAGAGCTTTACTTGTTCTCCAGAAGCTATGCAGCATCCTTGGGTAAAGGGAGCTTTGGCCGTTACGGGCAAGCTCCGTAAAGAAATTACAGACCTCAAACAACAAGTCAACAAGCTCGAGGAGGAGAACCGTATCCTGAAGGGAATCATCGCCAAGAAAATCATAAAAACAACCGTGAAGAAGGAGAAATAATCACATGGGTATGGACACTCCCCTTGGCAACTGCCAAGCTTGGGGGAGGTGCCCCGATATCATATCACCATCACACTCCTATCTTTACCGTTTTATTTAGTTCGACCCTTTTTAGTACTATCTTGATCTAGTGGATTGAAGCTTTGATATCAAGTAGTTTTGAGTTTTGCTTTGTGATCTCTTTTGTAATTGAGTCTGTGACCTATCTATAATAAAGTTTAGTGTTGAGTCAAGGGCTTTGCTATGTTGCTATGATCTTGATAAAGTAGAAAGAACAAAAGGGTTCATATTGATCTTATGAATAGTGATGACTTCACACATAGAAATATGAGGCATAAAAATTGTTGAGAGTTAATAAACTTAGCCTTGGTAATCGTTGCAATTAATAGGAAGTGATAAGGAAAGAGGGGTTCACATATAAATATATTATCTTGGACACCTTTTATAATTGGGAGCGCTCATTAAGTATGACATGCTAAAAGAGTTGACATTGGACAAGGAAGACAACGTAATGGTTTATGTTTTCCGACATCTCAGTTAAAGTATAATATCATGACCTTCCAATCATGTTGAGCTTACCTTTCCCCCTCATGCTAGCCAAATTCCTTGCACCAAGTAGAGATACTACTTGTGCTTCCAAATATCCTTAAACCCAGTTTTGCCATGAGAGTCCACCATACCTACCTATGGATTGAGTAAGATCCTTCAAGTAAGTTGTCATGTTGCAAGCAATAAAAATTGCTATCTAAATATGTATGACTTATTAGTGTAGAGAAAATAAGCTTTGTACGATCTTGTTGTGGAAGTAATAAAAGCGACAGAGTGCATAATAAAGGTCCACATACAAGGGGCAATATAAAGTGACATTCTTTTGCATTAAGATTTTGTGCATCAACCCTAAACGCACATGACAACCTCTACTTCCCTCTGCGAAGGGCCTATCTTTTACTTTATGTTTTTACTTTATGCTTGAGTCAAGGTGATCCACACCTTCCCCTTTTTCATTTTATCCTTTGGCAAGCTCCTCGTGTTTGAAAGATCATGATATATATATCCAATTGGATGTAAGTTAGCATGGGCTATTATTGTTGACATCACCTAAAGGTGAATACGTTGGGAGGCAACACAATAAGCCCCTATCTTTCTCAGTGTCTGGCTGAAACTCCATAAGCACAAGTATTGCGTGAGTGTTAGCAATTATAGAAGACTACAAGATAGTTGAGTATGTGAAGTTGCTGAAAAGCTCTATTGTTGACTCTGTCTGATATTATGATAAATTGCAATTGCTTCAATGACTGAGATTATAGTTTGTTAGTTCTCAATGAAGTTTTTGAACCATACTTAACATTGTGAATTGATTGTTACTTGAGCATAAGAAATCATATGAGAAAATCTATATATTTTTGTTGTTATAAGAATGATCATGATGCCCTCATGTCCGTATTTTATTTTTATCGACACCTCTATCTCTAAACATGTGGACATATTTTTCGATATCGGCTTCCGCTTGAGGACAAGCGAGGTCTAAGCTTGGGGGAGTTGATACGTCCATTTTGCATCATGCTTTTATATCAATATTTATTGCATTATGGACTGTTATTACACATTATATATCAATACTTATGGCTATTCTCTCTAATTTTACAAGGTTTACCATGAAGAGGGGGAATGCCGGCAGCTGGAATTCTGGCTGGAAAAGGAGCAAACATCGGAAACCTATTTTGCACTGCTCCAAAAATCCTGAAACTCCACGAAACATGTTTTTGGAATTAATAAGAATTATTGAGCGAAAGAAATACATCAGGGGGCCCACACCCTATCTAGGAGAGTGGAGGGCGCCCTCCCTGATACTGGGCGCGCCCCTATCTCCTGGGCCCCCTGGTGGGCCTCCGGTGTCCACCTTCTGCTATATGAGAGCTTTTACCCTGGAAAAATTTGTGGGCAAGCTTACGGGACGAAACTCCGCCGCCATGAGGCGGAACCTTGGCGGAATCAATCTAGGGCTCCGGCGGAGCTGTTCTGCCAGTGACACTTCCCTCCGGGAGGGTGAAATCATCACCAACGATCCTCTCATCAGGAGGGGGTCAATCTCCATCAACATCTTCACCAGCACCATCTCCTCTTAAAACCCTAGTTCATCTCTTGTATCCAATCTTGTATCAAAACAACAAATTGGTACCTGTGGGTTGCTAGTAGTGTTGATTACTCCTTGTAGTTGATGCTAATTGGTTTACTTGGTGGAAGATCATATGTTCAGATCCTTTATGAATATTATTACTCCTCTGATTATGAACATGAATATGCTTTGTGAGTAGTTACGTTTGTTCCTGAGGACATGGGTGAAGTCTTGCTATTAGTAGTCATGTGAATTTGGTATTCGTTCGATATTTTGATGAGATTTATGTTGTCTTTTCCTCTAGTGGTGTTATGTGAACGTCTACTACATGACACTTCACCATTATTTGGGCCTAGAGGAAGGCATTGGGAAGTAATAAGTAGATGATGGGTTGCTAGAGTGACAGAAGCTTAAACCCTAGTTTATGCGTTGCTTCGTTAGGGGCTGATTTGGATCCATATGTTTAATGTTGTGGTTAGGTTTACATTAATACTTATTTTGTAGTTGCAGACGCTTGCAATAGGGGTTAATCATAAGTGGGATGCTTGTCCAAGTAAGGGCAGTACCCAAGCACCGGTCCACCCACATATCAAATTATCAAAGTACCGAACGCGAATCATATGAACGTGATGAAAACTAGCTTGACGATAATTCCCATGCGTCCTCGGGAGCTCCTTTCTCATTATTAGAAATTGTCCAGGCTTATCCTTTGCTACATAAAGGATTGGGCCACCTTGATGCACTTTATTTACTTTCTTTACTTGCTACTTGTTACTATTTATCTTATCACAAAACTATCTATTACCTACAATTTCAGTGCTTGCAGAGAAAACCTTACTGAAAACCGCTTATCATTTCCTTCTGCTCCTCGTTGGGTTCGACACTCTTACTTATCAAAAGGACTACGATAGATCCCCTACACTTGTGGGTCATCAAGCTTCTGTATAAGAAGCCCCCGGGTATATTGAGCACGCATAGCGCGGCAAGAGTGTGCGGTCAAAACATACTTGAAGCTTTTCAGGCTATATATAAAAAGGAGAGAGAGAGGGTATAATTTAAAAAGGGAGACGGAGGTAAGGAGACAACCACGGAGTTCGGCACTAGGCATAGAATCTTCGGAGTTTGGCCATGTTCTATGGGTTCGGCTCGAGTCGATTATCGGATGCATCACGCAGACGGTACGCTCCTCCGGTGAGAACTTTATCATTGATGAAGGGACCTTCCCATTTGGGCTTGAGCTTGTCCTTTTTCTTCTCTGGTAGGCGTAGAACGAGTTCGCCAACTTTGTAAGTTTTGGCCCATACTTCTTTGCTTTGATACCTTCGAGCCTGCTGTTAATAGAATGCGGAACGGGCCTTTGCGACGTCACGCTCCTCCTCCAGGGCATCTAAGCCGTCCTGCCGATCTAGCTCGGCTTCTCTGTCTTTGTACATGCGCACTCGAGGTGAGTCATGGATGATATCGCCGTACACCATAAAAATGGTGTGTATCCGGTTGTGCGATTTGGCATGGTCCGCAGCCCCCATAGTATGGAGTCGAGCTCCTCGATCCAGTGCGTATCTGATTCCTTCAAGGATCGCACTAGCCTGGGCTTAATGCCGCTCATAATAAGATCATTCGCTCATTTGACTTGACCGTTTGTTTGGGGGTGATAGACGGATGCATAATCGAGCTTTATGCCCATTTTGCCGCACCAAGTTTTCACCTCGTCAGCTGTGAAGTTTGAGCCGTTATCGATGATGATGTTGTGGGGGACACCGTAATGGTGTACGACCTCGGATATGAAGTCTATCACTGGTCCGGACTCGGCCGTTTTGACTGGTTTGGCTTCTATCCATTTGGTGAATTTATCGACCATGACCAATAAGTATTTCTTCTTATGGCTTCCTCCTTTAAGGGGTCCAACCATATCGAGCCCCCAGACCGTGAAGGGCAAAGCTATGGGGATTGTTTGGAGGGCGGTAGGTGGCATATGGCTTTGATTTGCAAAAACCTGGCAACCGACGCAATGTTGGATAAGGTCCTGTGCGTCTGCCCAGGCTGTCGGCCAGTAGAAACCTGTACGGAAGGCCTTGCTTACGAGCGCCCGGGCTGCGGCATGGTGGCCGCCGAGTTCAATGTGAATTTCGGCCAAGAGCTTCCGCCCTTCCTCTTCGGAGATGCACCTTTGGAGCACTCCAGTTGTGCTTTTCTTATAAAGCTCTCCCTCGTGGACCTTGTAGGCCTTAGAGCGCCGCACAATGCAACGAGCCTCATTTTGGTCCTCAGGGAGTTCTTGCCTATTTAAGTAGGCTAAGAAGGGTTCTGTCCACGGGGCGATGACAACCATAATCACGTGGGCCGAAGGTGTTATTTCGGTGGCGGAGCCTCCGATTATGTCAGATTGTTTGGGATCTGGGGTTGTGTTTGGATCCGGACTAGTATTGTCGGTCTCCCCTTCCCATACCACAGATGGCTTGAACAACCTTTCCAGAAAGATATTAGGTGGGACGGGGTCGCGCTTAGCGCCAATGCGGGCGAGGATGTCCACCGCTTGGTTGTTTTCTCGGACCACATGGTGGAATTTGAGCCCCTCGAACCGAGCTGACATTTTGAGGACGGCATTGCGGTAGGCCGCCATTTTTGGGTCCTTGGCATCAAGGTCTCCATTTATTTGAGATATTGCGAGGTTTGAATCCCTACGCACTTCTAGGTGTTGGATGCTCATGGAGACTGCCATCCGGAGACCATGCAACAGGGCCTCGTATTCGGCTGCATTGTTGGAATCTGTGTATAGTATTTGGTGTGCGTACTGGACTGTATCTCTGGTGGGGGATGTCAGGACAATGCCTGCCCCTAGACCAGCCAGCATCTTAGAGCCGTCAAAGTGCATGATCCAATTGGAGTACGCGTCGTACTCTTTAGGGAGTTCGGCTTCTGTCCATTCGGCGACGAAGTCAGCCAGTACTTGCGACTTAATGGATCGCCGTGGTTTGTATGTTATGTCAAACGAGAGGAGCTCGATAGCCCATTTAGCAATTTGGCCCGTGGCATCGCGGTTATTTATTATGTCATTGAGTGGTACTTCAGAGGCCACTATGATTGAACACTCTTGAAAGTAGTGTCATAATTTTTGGGATGCCATGAAGACCGTGTATGCTATCTTTTGATAATGTGGGTACCGTGACTTGCATGGAGTGAGGACAGTAGATATGTAGTATACCGTCTTTTCAAGCGGGAACTTATGTCCCTCTGTCTCTCTTTCGATGACGAGCACTGCGCTTACAACCTGGTGTGTTGCGACTATATATAGCAGCATGGGTTTGCCGACATTTGGCGCGACCAGGATTGGATTGGTGGCCAAGAGGGATTTTATTTCTTCCAGTCCGGCCATCGCCGCATCCGTCCACTCGAAGTGTTCGGTGCGTCGAAGAAGGCGATAAAGAGGCAGTGCCTTTTCTCCCAATCGGGAGATGAAGCGGCTTAAGGCGGCCATGCATCCAGTTAATTTCTGGATTTGCTTGAGGTCTGTTGGGGTAGCCAACTATGACATAGCTCAAATTTTAGCCCGGCTTGCTTCGATTCCTCTATTGGAAACAATAAAGCCCAAGAGCTTTCTGGCAGGTACGCCGAAAATGCATTTTTCCGGGTTGAGCTTGATGTCATATGTTCGGAGATTGTCAAACGTAAGCCTCAAGTCGTCCATTAAAGATTCGACGTGTCTGCTTTTGATGACCACATCGTCCACATATGCCTCCACTGTTTTGCCGATCTGTTTTTCCAGGCATGTCTGAATCATGCGTTGATAGGTTGCACCGGCGTTTTTGAGCCCGAAAGGCATGGTGTTAAAACAGAAGGGGCCGTATGGAGTGATAAATGCCGTTGCGGCTTAATCGGACTCCGCCATCTTGATTTGATGGTATCCGGAGTATGCGTCGAGGAAACACAAAGAGTCGTGTCCTGCGGTAGCGTCGATGATTTGATCGATGCGGGGGAGGGGGAAGGGATCCTTGGGGCAAGCCTTATTTAGGTCCTTGAAATCGACGCATAGGCGCCAGGATTTGTCCTTCTTTGGTGCCATCACCAGGTTTGCTAGCCAGTCCGGATGTTTTATTTCTCTGATGAATCCGGCCTCGAGTAGTTCGGCTAGCTCTTCTCCCATGGCTTGTTGCTTGGGTTCTGAAAAGCGCCAAAGAGTCTGCTTGACCAGCTTGTATCCCTTTAATATGTTTAGGCTATGCTCGGCCAGCCTGCGTGGGATACCTAGCATGTCTGAAGGATTCCAGGCAAAGATGTCCCAATTTTCGCGCAAGAACTCTCGTAGTGCGGCATCTATTGTGGGGTTTAGCTGTGCCCTAATTGATGCTGTTTTTGTAGGGTCCGTCGAGTGGACCTGGAATTTGACTATTTCATCTGCTGGTTTAAAAGAGGTGGACTTGGATCGTTTGTCGAGTATCACGTCATCCCTGTCCACCATGGAGCGCAACGCTGTTAACTCTTCGGCCGCGAGGGCTTCGGATAATGCCTCCAGGGCTAGTGCGGTGGTTTTATTTTCGGTGCGGAGTGCTATGTCCGGATCACTGGCTAGAGTGATGATTCCGTTGGGCCCAGGCATCTTAAGCTTCATGTACCCGTAATGGGGTATTGCTTGGAAGCTTGTGAGTGCACCCCGCCCTAAAAGGGCGTGGTATCCACTGTTAAACGGGGCCACTTGGAATGTAATTTCCTCAGACCTATAATTCTCCGGCGTGCCAAATACCACATCTAGTGTAATTTTTCCTGCGCATCGTGCCTCCCGACTAGGGATAATTCCCCTGAAGGTCGTACTGCTTTGCTCAATGCGGCTCTTATCTATTTCCATTTTATTAAGAGTTTCCTCATAGATGAGGTTTAATCCGATGCCGCCGTCCATGAGCACTTTAGTAAGCGGGAAGCCGTCCACAATTGGACTAAGGACCAAAGCGGCTGGTGCTCGGACTGTTCAGAATTGGGGTTCGTCGCTGGCATTGAAGGTTATGGCCTTATCATGCCATGGGTTTATTGCTGCAACGTGGCAGACTTTGTGAGGCTGCGGAGCGCTCGGTTACGCCTATTGTTTGAGGTGAAGGTCTCGAAGACTGTCAGTATTGTGTTGTTATTCTCTGCGGGATGGTGCTCTGTGGTATTGTTGATCAGAAGGTCATCGCTGCTCTTGGCCACCTGCTGGAGTATCCAACATGCTCTAAGGCTGTGTGTTGGTATGATGCCCGGTGTGCTGTGAATTTTGCATGGCCTGTTGAGCCATCCCTCCAGTACGGTTCCACGCCCTGTAGAGGGCTTTGGCTTCTTTGTGATTGGATTGGGTGACTTGCGAGAGCGCACCCCTTTAGTTCGGACTAGGGTTTTAGTTAGAGCCGGAGGATCCCAAAATTTTGCTTGGGTTTTCCAGGCGCTTTCCATTGCACAGTACTTCTGTACTATGGCCGCCAAGTCGGCGAAGTGTGCTATATCACGGCGACTTATGGCGTTGAGAATTCCCTTGTCCGTGTAATTTTTGCAAAAGAATGAGATTGTGTCTTTCTCGTGACAGTCCTGAACCTTTCTCATTACAAGGAGGAATCTGGCCCGGAAATGATGTACTATCTCTTGGGGCTCTTGTCTAATGTGGGAAAGATCACTTGTGTCTGGGTGGGTGGATAAATTTAAGCCCAAATCCCGATCCGATCTGAGACCCAGGGGCAAAGGAGCTTTCGAGCTAGGCAGCTTGGACTCCAGGATGTTGCCCAATATTTGTGGCCCGTTGCCCGATTCTAAGTTCGGAGCCTGGGCCAGGTCCTCCCGTAGACGGGTATCTGGCTCAAAGAGCTTGGGAATCCGGACATAGTTCGTCCTCAAAATAGAGGAAGAGTCATTGTTTTGTTCCTCCACCACCTCTATCTGATGGGTGACCGGCGGAGAGTTAATCTCCCTTTTGTCGGGTTTAAGCCCGATCCATTCATAGTCCATAGCGACTCCCAGGGCGGCGATGCGATCCAAGAGCTCGTTAAGGGAGGAGAGCTCCATTGGATCCATCTTATCGGTGAATTCCTAGCTGACGTGGAGGCTTTTCCTGATGACCTAAGAAGTCATCGTCAGCGTGGCGGCCGAACGGGCGGCCATGATGAAACTGCCCAGCCGGAGAGTCTGGCCTACAGCCAGGGTTCCTCTAGAGGTGATGTTGTCCTTGACAACAAGGCGAGCCTCGAGCCTTATCGGGACGGCACAGTGGAACTCTCAATGAAAGCACCAATGTCGGTGTCAAAACCGGCGGATCTCGGGTAGGGGGTCTCGAACTGTGCGTCTAAGGCTAATGGTAACAGGAGGCAGGGGACACGATGTTTTACCCAGATTCGGGCCCTCTCGATGGAGGTAGTACCCTACTTTCTGCTTGATTGATCTTGATGATATGAATATTACAAAAGTTGATCTACCACTTGATCGTAGAGGCTAAACCCTAGAAGCTAGCCTATGATTATGATTGTTGTTGTCCTACGGACTAAACCCTCCGGTTTATATAGACACCGGAGGGGGCTAGGGTCGCACAGAGTCAGTTACAGAGAGGGAGATTTACTTATCCGAATTGCCAAGCTTTCCTTCCACGCAAAGGAGAGTCCCATCTGGACACGATACGAAGTCTTCAATCTTGTATCTTCATAGTCCAACGGTCCGGCCAAAGTATATAGTCCGGCTGTCCGAGGACAGCTTAATCCAGGACTCCCTCAGGAGTGGCCAAGGGCAGGAGCCCAAGTAGGATTTAGACCTACTTGGGGCGCCCCTTGGACTCTCCCCTCTCCCTCCCACATATATATGAGGAGGGGGCGCCTAGCACAGACCAGACAATTTCCTAGCTATGTGCGGCGCCCACCTCCACCGTTTACACCCGCGGTCATATTTTCGTAGTGCTTAACCGAAGCCCTGCAAAAATAACTTCACCATTACCGTCACCACGCCATCGTGCTGATGGAACTCATCTACTACCTCGACGTCTTGCTGGACCAAGAAGGCGAGGGACATCACCGAGTTGAACGTGTGTAGAACCCTGCTACCTCTTGAGCTTGCGTTGGTTTTTCCCTTGAAGAAGAAAGAGTGATGTAGTAAAGTAGAGTAAGTATTTCCCTCAGTTTGAGAACCAAGGTATCAATTCAGTAGGAGATAATGCACAAGTCACCAAATACCCGCACAAATAATCAACAACTTGCACCCAACACGATAAAGGGGTTGTCAATCCCTTCATGGTTACATGCAAAAGTGAGATCTGATAGTGATAGATAAACGGTAAAGTAAATATTTTTGGTTTATAGATTGCAAAGTAAAGAGTGAAACTTAAAGAAACGGCGACAGAAATTGGCAAGTTGACGGAAAGCTAATAAGATCTAAACGAGATTCAATATAATGGAAAAGAGACCCAGGGGCCATAGGTTTCACTAGTGGCTTCTCTCAAGATAGAAAATATTACGGTGGGTGAACAAATTACTGCCGAGAAATTGATAGAAAAGCGCAAAGTTATGATGATATCTAAGGCAATGATCATGAACATAGGCATCACGTCCATATCAAGTAGATCGACTCCTGCCTGCATCTACTACTATTACTCCACACATCGACCGACTCTTGCCTGCATCTAGAGTATTAAGTTCATAAAGAACAGGGTAACGCATTAAGTAAGATGACATGATGTAGTGGGATAAACTCAAGCAATATGATATAAACCCCATCTTTTTAGCCTCGATGGCAACAATACAATACGTGCCTTGCTGCCCCTACTGTCACTGGGAAAAGACACCGCAAGATTGAACCCAAAGCTAAGCACTTCTCCCATTGCAAGAAAGATCAATCTAGTAGGCCAAAATAAACCGATAATTCGAAGAGATTACAAAGATACCAAATCATGCATATAAGAATTCAGAGAAGAACCAAATAATATTCATAGATAATCTGATCATAAATCCACAATTCATCGAATCTCGACAAACACACCGCAAAAGAGTATTACATCGAATAGATCTCCAAGAACATCAAGGAGAACATGGTATTGATAATCAAAGAGAGAGAAGAAGCCATCTAGCTACTAGCTACGGACCCGAAGGTCTGTGGTAAACTACTCATGCATCATCGGAGAGGCAATGGTGTTGATGAATAAGCCCTCTGTGATTGAATCCTCCTCCGGCAGGACGCCGAAAAAGGTCCCTAGATGGGATCTCACGGGTATAGAAGGTTGTGGCAGTGGAAAAGTGGTTTCGTGGATCCCCTGGATGTCTTCAGGGTATAAGAGTATATATAGGCGAAGGAGCTAGGTCAGGGGACGTCCGAGGGGCCCACGAGGTAGGGGCGCGCCCTCCTGCCTCATGGCCGCCTCATTGCGTCCCCGACTTCATCTCCGGGTGTTCTGGTTTCCTTCTGGTCCAAGAAAGATCGTCGGGAAAGTTCCATTCCGTTTGGACTCCGTTTGGTATTCCTTTTCTGCGAAACTCAAAAACAGGCAAAAAAACATAAACTTGCACTGGGCTCTATGTTAATAGGTTAGTCCCAAAAATAATATAAAATAGCATATTAATGCACATAAAACATCCAAAACAGATAATATAATAGCATGGAACAATAAAAAATTATAGATACATTGGAGACGTATCAAGCATCCCCAAGCTTAATTCATGCTCATCCTCGAGTAGGTAAATGATAAAAACAGAATTTTTGATGTGGAATGCTACCTAACATATTTATCCATGTAATTTTCTTTACTGTGGCATGAATGTTCAGGTCCAAAAGATTAAAACAAAAGTTTAATATTGACATAAAAATAATAATACTTCAAGCATACTAATAGGACAATTATGCCTTCTCAAAATAACATGGCCAAAGAAAGCTTATCCCTACAAAATCATATAATTTGGCTATGCTCCATCTTCGTCACACAAAATATTCAAATCATGCACAACCCCGGTTTCAGCCAAGCAATTGTTTCATACTTTAGTATTCTCAAACTTTTTTTAACTTTGACGCAATACATGAGCGCGAGCCATGGACATAGCACTATAGGTGTAATAGAATGGCGGTTGTGGAGAAGACAAAAAGAGGGGGTTAGTCTCACATCAACTAGGCGTATCAACGGGCTATGGAGATCCCATCAATAGATATTGATGTGAGTGAGTAGGGATTGCCATGCAACAGATGCACTAGAGCTATAAGTGTATGAAAGCTCAAAAAGAAACTAAGTGAGTGTGCATCCAACTTGCTTGCTCATGAAGACCTAGGGCAATTTGAGGAAGCCCGTCGTTGGAATATACAAGACAAGTTCTATAATGAAAAATTCCCACTAGTATATGAAAGTGACAAAATAAGAGACTCTCTATCATGAAGATCATGGTGCTACTTTGAAGCAAAGTGTGGAAAAAAAGGATAGTAACATTGCCCCTTCTCTCTTTTTCTCTCAATTTTTTCTTTTCTTTTTTTCTTTATTCTTCTTTTTTCCCTCTTTTTTCTCTTTTTTTTCTTGGCTTCTTGGCTTCTTTTTCTCTCTCTCTTTTTTCTTTATTTCCTCACATGGGACAATGCTCTAATAATGAAGATCATCACACTTCTATTTAATTACAACTCAAGAATTACAACTCAATGCTTAGAACAAAAGTTATGACTCTATGTGAATGCCTCCGATGGTGTACCGGGATGTGCAATGAATCAAGAGTGGCATGTATGAAAGAATTATGAAAGGTGGCTTTGCCACAAATACGATGTCAACTACATGATCATGCAAAGCAATATGATAATGATGAAGCGTGTCATAAAAACGGAATGGTGAAAAGTTGCATGGCAATATATCTCGGAATGACTATGGAAATGCCATAATAGGTAGGTATGGTGGATGTTTTGAGGAAGGTATATGGTGGGTGTATGGTACCGGCGAAAGTTGTGCGGTACAAGAGAAGCTAGCAATGGTGGAAGGGTGAGAGTGTGTATAATCCATGGACTCAACATTAGTCATAAATAACTCACATACTTATTGCAAAAATCTATAAGTCATCGAAACCAAGCACTACGCACATGCTCCAAGGGGAAGGGCTGGTAGGAGTTAACCATCGCGCGATCCCGACCTCCACACATAAGTAAGACAATCAATAAATACTTCATGCTCCAAATTTTTTGCACAACGGTTCACCATACGTGCATGCTACGGGACTCACAAACATCAACACAAGTATTTATCAAAGTCACAATTACTCCACTAGCATGAATCTAATATCACTATCTTCATATCTCAAAACAATCATAAAGAATCAAACTTCTCATAATATTCAATGCACTTTTTATGAAAGTTTTATTATATCCCCCTTGGATGCCCATCATATTGGGACTAATTTCATAACCAAAGAAAATTACCATGTTGTTCTAAAAGACTCTCAAAATAGTATAAGTGAAGCATGAGAGTTCATCAATTTCTATAAAATAAAACCACCGTCGTGCTCTAAAAAGATATAAGTGAAGTGCTAGAGCAATATTGTCTAGCTCAAAAGATATAAGTGAAGCACATAGAGTATTCTAATAAATCATGATTCATGCGTGTCTCTCCCAAAAGGTGTGTACAACAAGGATTATTGCAGAAAACTAAAAAGCAAAGACTCACATCATACAAGATGCTCCAAGCAAAACACATATCCTATGGTGAATAAAAATATAGCCTCGAGTAAAGTTACCGATAGACGAAGACGAAAGAGGGAATGCCTTCCGGACCATCCCCAAGCTTAGGCTTTTGGTTGTCCTTCAATATTACCTTGGTGTGCCTTGGGGCTCCTTGGGCATCCCCAAGCTTAGGCTCTTGCCACTCCTTATTCCATAGTCCATCAAATCCTTACCCAAATCTTGAAAACTTCACAAGACAAAACTCAACAGAAAATCTCATGAGCTCCGTTAGTATAAGAAAATAAATCACCACTTTAAGGTACTGTTGAAAACTCATTATTTGTTCATATTGGTGTAATATCTACTGTATTCCAACCTTTTCATGGTTCATACCCCCTGATACTACCCATAGATTCATCAAAATAAGCAAACAACACGTGAAAAACAGAATCTGTCAACAACAGAACAGTCTGTAGTAATCTGTAACTCTCGAATACTTCTGTAAGTCTAAAAATCCATAAAAAATAGGAAAACCTGAGAAGTTTGTGTACCAATCCAGAGCAAAAATAATTTGATCAAAATCATGTTTTTCTGAATTTAAAACTAATTTACTAAGCACAAAAGTTTCTGATTTTCAGCAGGATCAACACAACTATCACCGTAAGCTATCCTAAAGGTTCAACTTGGCACAAACACTAATTAAAACATAAACCACATATAACCATAGGCTAGATGAATTATTTATTACTAAACAGGAACAAAAAGCAAAGAACAAAAATAAAAATTGGGTTGCCTCCCAACTAGCGCTATTGTTTAATGCCCTTAACTAGGCATAAAAACGCGAATAGATCTAAGTATTGTAATCTTTGGTATGTAATCCATAAGTGGCTCTCATAATAGATTCATATGGCAATTTAATTTTCTTTCTAGGAAAGTGTTCCATGCCTTTCGTTAACCAAAATTGGAATCTAATGTTTCCTTCTTTCATATCAATAATTGCACCAATCGTTCTAAGGAAAGGTCTACCAAGAATAATAGGACATGTAGGATTGCAATCTATATCAAGAACAATGAAATACACGGGCACATAATTTATATTTTCAACAATAAGAACATCATTAATCCTTCCCATAGGTTTCTTAATAGTGGAATCTGCAAGATGCAAATTTAGAGAACAATCATCGAATTCACGGAAACCTAACACATCACACAAAGTTTTCGGAATCGTGGAAACACTAGCACCCAAATCACACAAAGCATGGCATTAATAATCTTTAATATTAATCTTAATAGTAGGTTCCCACTCATCATAAAGTTTTCTAGGGATAGAAACTTCTAATTCAAGCTTTTCTTCAAAAGATTACATCATAGCATCAACGATATGTTTAGTAAAATCTTTTTTTTGACTATAAGCATGAGGAGAATTTAACACGGATTGCAACAAGGAAATACAATCTATTAAAGAACAATTATCATAATTAAATTCCTTGAAATCCAAAAGAGTGGGTTCATTGTTACTTAAAGTCTTGACCTCTCCAATCCCACTTTTATCATTTTTTGCATCTAGATCTAAAAACTCTGAATCATTGGGACGCCTTTTAACTAAAGTTGACTCATCTCCGGTCCCATCTTTATCAAGATTCATATTGGAAAACAAAGATTTAATAGGAGTCACATCAATTACTTTTAGATCTTCATCATTATTATCATGATAACTAGAAGAACACGCTTTCACAAACCAATCTTTTTTAGCACGCATCTTAGCAGTTCTTTCTTTGCACTCACCAATGGAAATTCTCATGGCTGTGAGAGACTCATTGATATCATGTTTAGGTGGGATAGATCTAAGTCTTAAAGAAACAACATCATGATAAATTCTATCCACCTTCCTAGCCAAATCATCGATCTTGAGAATTTTTTCTTCAATAAAAACATTGAAATTCTTTTGTGAACTCATAAATTCTTTAACACTATTCTAAAAATCAGAGGGCATCTTATTAAAATTTCCATAAGAATTGTTGTAGGAATTACCATAATTATTAGAGGAATTATTAGGAAACGACCTAGGATTAAAATTGCCTCTATATGTGTTGTTACAAAAATTGTTCCTACCAAAAAAATTCACATCCATAGATTCATTATTATTCTCAATTAAAGTGGACAAAGGCATATCATTAGGATCAGAAGAAACACTTTTATTAGCAAATAATTTCATAAGTTCATCCATCTTTCCACTCAAAACATTAATCTCTTCAATCACATGAACTTTTTTACTAGTGGATCTTTCGGTGTGCCATTGAGAATAATTAACCGTAATATTATCTTGGAGCTTAGTATCCCCTCCTAAAGTGATTTCCATAAAAGTGCCTCCCGCGGCCAAATCTAAAAGATTTCTACAAGCAAAATTCAATTCGGCATCATTTTTGGTATAATCATCCACAAATTCAAACCATGTGTAGGGCAATTACGTATCATCAATTTCATCCTCTCCCAAGATTGTGCAACATGCTCATGATCAAGTTGCTTAAAATTCATAATATCGTTCCTAAGGGAGATGATCTTAGCGAGAGGAAAATACTTAGAGATGAAAGCATCTTTACACTTATTCCACGAATCAATACTATTTTTAGGCAAAGATGAAGACCAAGTTTTAGCGCAACCTCTAAGCGAAAACAAAAATAGCTTCAGTTTAACAATATCATTATCCACATCTTTCTTCTTTTGCATATCTCACAAATCAATGAAATTGTTTAGATGGGAAGCGACATCTTCACTAGGAAGGCCAGAAATTTGATCTTTCATAACAAGATTCAGCAAAGCAGCATTAATTTCACAAGATTCGGCATTAGTAGTGGGAGCAATCCGAGTGCTAATAAAATCATTGTTGCTGGTATTAGAAAAGTCACACAATTTGGTATTATCTTGAGCCATCGTGACAAAGCAAGCAATCCAACACACAAGCACACAAGAAGCAAACGAAAAGAGACAAATGGAAGAGGGGCGAAGAAAAGGCAAAGGTTTTCAAAAATTGTTTCAGAAGTGGGGGAGAGGAAAACGAGAGGCGAATGGCGAATAATGTAATGCAGAAGATGAGAGTTTATGATGGGTACTTGGTATGGCTTGACTTGACGTAGATCTCCCCGGCAACGGCGCCAGAAATTCTTCCTGCTACCTCTTGAGCTTGTGTTGGTTTTTCCCTTGAAGAGGAAAGGGTGATGCAGCAAAGTAGAGTAAGTATTTCCCTCAGTTTGAGAACCAAGGTATCACTCCAGTAGGAGTCGCCAAATACCAGCACAAACAATCAACAACTTGCACCCAACGCGATAAAGGGGTTGTCAATCCCTTCATGGTTACTTGAAGAAGTGAGATCTGATAGAGATGGATAAACGGTAAAGTAAATATTTTTGGTATTTTTGGTTTATAGATTGGAAAGTAAAGATTGCAACTTAAAGGAACGGCTACAGGAATTGGCAAGTTGACGAAAAGATAATAAGATGTAAACGAGATTCAATATAATGGAAAAGAGACCCGGGGCCATAGGTTTCACTAGTGGCTTCTCTCAAGATAGAAATATTACGGTGGGTGAACAAATTACTGCCGAGCAATTGATAGAAAAGCACAAAGTTATGACGATATCTAAGGCAATGATCATGAATATAGGCATCACGTCTGTATCAAGTAGACCGACTCCTGCCTGCATCTACTACTATTACTCCACACATCAGCCAACTCCTACCTGCATCTAGAGTATTAAGTTCATAAAGAACAGGGTAACGCATTAAGTAAGATGACATGATGTAGAGGGATAAACTCAAGCAATCTGATATAAACCCCACCTTTTTATCCTCGATGGCAACAATACAATACGTGCCTTGCTGCCCCTACTATCACTGGGAAAGGACACCGCAAGATTGAACCCAAAGCTAAGCACTTCTCTCATTGCAAGAAAGATCAATCTAGTAGGCCAAACTAAACCGATAATTCGAAGAGACTTGCAAAGATATCAAATCATGCATATAAGAATTCAGGGAAGAACCAAATGATATTCATAGATAATCTGATCATAAATCCACAATTCATCGGATCTTGGCAAACACACCGCAAAAGGTCTATGGTAACATGGTATTGAGAATCAAAGAGAGAGAAGAAGCCATCTAGCTACTAGCTATGGACCCGAAGGTCTGTGGTCAACTGCTCACGCATCATCGGAGAGGCAATGGTGTTGATGAAGAAGCCCTTGGTGATCGAATCCCCCTCCGGCAGGACGCCGGAAAAGGTCCCTAGATGGGATCTCATGGGTACATAAGGTTGCGGCAGTGGAAAAGTTGTTTCGTGGCTCCCCTGGATGTTTTCAGGGTATAAGAGTATATATAGGCGAAGGAGCTAGGCAAGGGGACGTTCCAGGGGCCCACGAGGTAGGGGTCGCGCCCTACCCCCTGGGCGCGCCCTCCTGCCTCGTGGCCGCCTCGTTGCATCCGCAACTTCATCTCCAAGTTTTCTGGTTTCCTTCTAGTCCAAGAAAGATCATCGCGAAAGTTTCATTCCGTTTGGACTCCGTTTGGTATTCCTTTTTGCGAAACTCATAAACAGGCAAAAAACAGAAACTTGCACTGGGCTCTATGTTAATAGGTTAGTCCCCAAGATAATATAAAATAGCATATCAATGCATATAAAACATCCAAAACATATAATATAATAGCATGGAACAATCAATAATTATTGATACATTGGAGACGTATCAAACGCGGAGGTGTTGTGCGTTCGGTACTTGATCGGTTGAAGCGCGAAGAAGTTCGACTACGTCAACCGTGTTGTGAAACTCTTCCGCTTACGGTCTACAAGGGTACGTAGAGACACTCTTCCCCTCATTGCTCTGCATCTCCATGGATAGGTCATTGCGTGTGCGTAGAATTTTTTTGTTTTCCATGAAACGATTCCCAACACGTATGGGCGTATGGATGTTTTATGTATATATTTTTTTGCACGCTTGCAAGTTTCTTTTCTTTTTTGGGGTGGGGGGGGGGGGGGAAGTTGAAGCCCACGACCTCGGATGTTTTGGGGCGAGGCGTCCTTGTTGGGCACACTGATGCCCGCACGACCGCAAGCGAACGGCTGTGTCCGTATTCCTGCCCCAAATGGACAAAAGCGGATGAACCTAACGTCCGTTTTGTCGGATTTCATGTTCCGGCAGACCCTTGAGGTTCAAACTCTGGGGTGCGCACGAAGATCTTTCCCCTACCAGCTCACGTCTCAAAGTATCACAAAGGATCTAGGCTAGAAAGAAGAACACACAGGGGACACGAGATTTATACTGGTTCAGGCCACCATTGTGGTGTAATACCCTACTCCAGTGTGTGGTGTGGTGGATTGCCTCAGGGGCTGATGATGAACAGTACAAAGGAGGAAGAGCCTCGCGAGGGGCTGTTCTTGAGCTGGTGCGATGAAATGCTTGGGTGAGTTCAGTCGCTTCTCTCTCTCTGATCGATCCATCTCCCAGATATCTCCTACTCTGTGGTGGCTAGTCCTATTTATAGAGGGAGGCCCCGGGCCTCTTCCCAAATAATGAGCGGGAAGGGCGCCAACAATTGGCCATTTTGAAGGGGAACATCTAGTACACTTATCCTGACTAAAGTTGGTCTTCGTCTGCCAAAGACCCTGGTGGTGACGACGTCTTGGGCTCCACGATGATCTCCATCCTGCCATTCTGCTGGTCTTGGTCTTGTTGCACCGAAACGGTAACCTTTGCCTGATGCCTTGGCCTGTGCTTGCCCCCTTTACACAAAAGGGGAAACAAGGACACTACGCAGGCCGGCGCCCGCCTAGCGCCCTCCTGGTCTCGATCGTCATGGCTTGCATCACGGGCTCCTCGCGAGGTGCCCTGCCTTGATCTCTCCGCCTCCTCGTGAGCCTGCCTGATGAGGCTGTTCCTGAGGAAGCTTCCTGTCGTCCACCCCGCATGGCTTGGCCCCTCGCGAGGGTCTTGAGCTTGAGCTGATGAAGCTAGGTTGCACTGGGCCCCCACTTGAGCCACGCCGCAGGCTGCAGGCAGGGTAGTCTGGGGATCCCCGTTCCCAGAACACCGACAGTAGCCCCCGGACTTGGCTTAGCACAGAAGCGAAGGGGCAAGCGCGAAGCGCCGCGGGCCCCTATAGCCTGCGGCCTTGGGCGCCACGTGGCGGTTGATTGGACGTGGGCGTCTCTGCTTCCCCACAACGCCTCGGCAACCACACGACTTGACAAGTCCCTGCATGCAAAAATGGGTCATGATTACCTGCGATCGTGGAGGCCGACGGTTGGCCTCCTCCAGCTTTATGTACGGAACAGCACAAGCCCTTCCAGTCCATCCCTTCTTGCTACTCCCTTTCTTCTTCTTCCTCGCCCTTGCTCCACATTACGCCAATGGCACCTATTCGTCGGTTTTCTACAGAAGAGAAGGGAAAGGCCCCCTGAGAGGGTCCCGACCTGCTTCCGCTGAAGAAGCGGCTAGTCCTCTGCCACCGAGATGAGGATGCTCGGCAGGAGTCATCGAGGCCCTGGTATGAGCGGCCGCCGCCTGGGTTCCCGCTGCCCTTGTACGCCCGAATTGAGGGCCCTGAAGAAGAAGGAGTCGAGCGACACCGACGGGGCCGCCGCCGACACCGGCGAGTTATGGCGGTGCGCGTCGTTCCCCCTGGAGTCCACGCCGCAGGCTCCTCTCGCGAGCTTGTGCTTCACGCCGCATGCCTCCTCGATCTTGGATTTGCCTTCCTCCCTCCTTCGCCTTCGAGATCCCACCGAGGGGGCCTCTTGAACTCTGGCTGCAGCACGCTGACTGCAGTACCCCTGCGACCGAAGCGGAAGTTGAGGTTGTCGCTCCGGGCAAGGTCTACATGACCCGGGGCTGGGGCGAGATCGCCCGGGTCTGCCGGACAGGGGTCGCCCTCGTAATTCATTTCGAATACAATGGTGCCTCCTTGATTTTCTTCAAGGTCTTCGATGGGGAAGGGCGCCGGCTGGAATGCTGCCCCAAGGAAGGCGGCCGGAGAATCTTCGTGGCGAGGACCAGGCCTGCCGACCGCTTCCCCAGCAGCTCCTCAGGCAGCAGCGGAGGAGCCGGAGGGTCCAGCGACTCCGCCGAGCTTCACGTGACTCCGGAGACGAGCAACGACAACTACGAGCCCCCAAGCTCGTGTCGCGCCCGGAGCAGGGCGGGTGCATCAGGCCACCGACGCCACTAATCTGGATGGGATTGGCGCAGCGCCTGACGGCCCACTGTTGATGATGGCGTCTCCCACGGAGGCACGCATAGTTAACACTCCTTAGGATTAGCACCTTTTGTTCCCTGCGAGGAATCGAAATGACACCCCCATGGGGGTATGTAAGGTGCTGGCCATTGTCTTTTGTGAATATTATATCCTCCTTATGAATCGATGCGAGATGCTTGCCCTACCCTGGCTCGGCTCCCCCTTTCTTTCCCTGACAGGTCCTGGTCCCCAAGCAAGCTTCAACCGTTGCTGGTATGCCAGGTCGCGATCCCGTGGTCAAGGCCAGGAGGTGAGCGGCCCAAGGTCCAGTAAGAGCCCCTGAGTCGCGATGCTCAGGAGGTCCCCTTTAGCGCTCAAGCAGCCTCCGCTGGGCAAGAAAGGTAGGCAACGTTGCCGTGACAGAGCTGCACTAGGCGAGGGTTTAGCACTGAGTCGATTCAGTTCTTGTGTGACTTATCTTGTAGGTTTGGAGTAGTTTTCGGCGAAGTGTCGGGCCTGCGTGGCGGCAGCCGAGGTGCTGCTGGGCTAGGTCCTCGCGAGCTTCTTCCCTCTGCCCCTCACTTTCCTTCATGCTCTATGTCCTCAGGTCCCGGCCCTCGAGCGAGCTCAGCCGCCACTGGTATGACAGGTCGCGATGCCGTGGGTTAAGGCTAGGGGGTGAGGGCTGGAGAGCCAGTAAGAGCCCATGAGTCGCGATGCTCAGGCGCCCCCCTTTTAACGTGCAAGCGGATCATGACAGAGAGAAGGAGAGAAAGCTCATGACGTCCCCAGCGTTCCTTCTGGAGTGGGTCCTACATACCAATAACGAGGGGAAACAAGGTCCGTCGTTATGATTACCAGCCAACCATTGGTCGCTCCGAGAGATTGATTGGGGCATTGAGGGCCTGGTGAGGTGGCGCCTTGCGGGGCTGCCGCGGCCAGAGCTCGACCACTCAGATTTTTCGGCGTTGCAGGGATGGACCCGTACGCAAGTGCCGTGCCAGAGCGAGCGGCTCCAAAGGTAGGTGTCAATCGAGCAGGCGGTTAGGTCAAGCATGGTAAGCATGAAGTAGTAAATCCATTTAGATAGATGCGGAAAAAGCAAACGCCACTGGGTCAGGCTCGAGCAGCTTGGGGATAATGCAGCCCGAGGGGCGCCCCCAACAAAGTAGGTAATGAGAATAAGCAAAACGGATACATGCCGCAGGGACGGACCCATGCGACCTGGGAATGGTGCAGCCCTGCGGGCGCTCCCAGCTGAAAATGGAACTTTGAAAGATGTCACCTGATACCGTTGGAGATGAAGTGATGCTGAAGTAGCGGACGACGCGCGGTGAGGAAGCCGACCCTCACGAGCCCTCGGGACCTGGAGCCTCGGGAGGCTCTGGGGGTACGGGTGGATCTTCGAGGACCATCTCCATCTTCGCCAGGACCGCACAATGCCTGACCTCCCGAGCCTCCAGAATGCTCCTCAGTAGGCGCTGATGAGCGGCGACCGCGTTCGGCAAGCCGAAAGGCATGCGAACGTAGCTGTGAGGTTGACCCTCACAATGCCCCACGCGTGAAGGCCAGAGGCGCTTCTGAGACGCGACTCGGTTGAGCTCTGGTACGTCGATGCAGACATGCAGCCCACCATCCTCACCGGGATGTGGGGCTACAGCGGGTAGGCGGCGGCTGCCGCGCATGACTCTTGACTCCTGTAGCTCCTGAATGTTCCTTGCGATGAACTCCTGTGGGTTTGGCCCTCTTTGCCTCATACCTTCCTGAGGGAAACGCGCCTTGAAGCACGCCTCCAAGTGGTGCCCGAGCGCCTCCCTCGTGACCTTGGCAAAGTCGGTGGCTCTCCAAGAAAGAGGCCCCGAGCCCTGCCCGAGGAGGGCGCCGGGCGCGCCTTCCTATGCGATAGAGGGTGGCGCCCCCTGAACGGGCGCGAATCCTGATGCAATACCTCTGGAGGTGCCTGCCTCGTGTGGGTTTGGGCCAGGTGAAGCCTTCTTCTTCTTTGGGATCGCCTCGGGGAGTCTTCCACTCCTGTGATCTGGGTCTTCGACGGCCGCGGCTTGGAAGGCACACTCAAGAGAACACACTGCATCCCTCTCCTCACAGGGTACTGTGATGACTCCATCGCTTCCTGGCATCTTGAGGACATTGTAGCCATGGTGAGTCACTGCCATGAACTTGGCCAGGGCTGGCTATCCGAGGATGGCATTGTATGGCAGGCGAATGTGGGCAACGTCGAAGTCAATGAGCTCGGTGCGGTAGTTGTTGCGCTGCCCAAAGGTGACAGGAAGGAGAACTCACCCTATCGGAACAGTGGAACCATCAGTGACTCCTGAGAAAGGCTTGGTTGGCTGAAGCTGATCATATGGCATTTGGAGATTGTTGAATGTCTCGACAGACAGGACATTGTGTCCTTCTACGCCATCGATGAGGGTCCTAGTGACGTGCACATTGCTGATGACTGGGGAGCAAAGCATTGGGAGGACTCCAGTCGTTGCTGCGCACTTGAGCTGATCCGCCGAGCTGAACGTGATAGCGCACGCTGACCACCTAAGAGGGCGTGTGGCCTCAAGCTTGGGGAGGACTGCATTCACCTCGTGAGCAAACTGCTTGAAGATGCGCTGAGAGGCTGGGGCCTGAGCGCCGCCCAGGATGCAAGCGATTGTGCGCAGCTCCTGGAAGCCCCCAGCCCCCTCGTCCTGATGATGGTCTTCATTCCTCCTTGGTGGTGGTGGCAGAGGAGCGAGGCCTGCGTTGCCTTGAGGGCGGTCCTCACGAGGCTGATCCCTCCAACCTCCCTCGCGAGGCTGGTCCTGCCAGCGGTCCTCACGAGGTCGGTCACGCCACCCTTGGCGAGGACCACGGTCTTCCCATCGTCCTCCACCTCTTCCTCCTCCTCGGCCATAGCCCCGGTCGTTGCGGTCGGGGCATCGGCCGATACGCCCGTCTCGCATGGCCCTGAGCTCTTGGCATTCGTTGGTGTTGTGGGTGTGGAGGTCGTGGTACACGCAGTATCGGCTGCCCTTGGATGACTCAGGCTGATCCCTGCCTCGCTTGGTGTCTGGCTCTGTTGCAAGCACGACAGCTCCCTTGCGCTTCACATCCTTGACCTTGGGCTTCTTCTCTTCTGGATCGGCAGCCGGAAGCTCGAGGAGGGAGAGGCGCCCTTCCTCAGCCCTGGCGCACTTGGTCGCCAAGTTGAACAGCTCTAGGGATGTGCACATGTCTTCATGGATTGCCATCTCCTCTTTCATCTTGATGTCACGCACGCCATCGGAGAAGGCTGAGATGATGGCCTCCTCCGTCACCCTAGGGATCTTGAGGCGGGTGTTGTTGAAGCGCTGGATGTACTTCTGCAGGGTCTCTCCTAGTTGTTGCTTGATGCGGCGCAGGTCACTCATGGCCGAGGGCCGGTCGCGAGTGCCTTGGAAGTTGGCGATGAAGCGGGTGCGCATCTCATCCCAGGAGGAGATCGTGCCAGGAGCTAGGTTCAGGAGCCAGGTGCGGGCATCGTCCTTGAGCGCCATGGGAGACCAATTCGCCATGACCTTTTCATCCCTGTTGGCAGCTTTGATGCCTAGCTCGTAGAGCTGGAGGAACTCCGCGGGGTCCGCAGTACCGTCGTAGCGAGGAGGCAGGTCCGGCTTGAACTTGCCGGGCCATGCGATGTTACGCAGCTCGGCGGTGAAGGCATGGCAGCCTGCGGTGGCCATCGGAGCTCTCTGTTGGTGCTGGGCTTGCTCTTGGAAATTCCCACGCGCCGCTGCCCGAAGCAGCGCGGGGTCTTGACGTGGTGGCGCAGGAATGCGGTCATGGCGCACTGGTGCTGGGAGCACGCGAGCACCTTCTTGGGGACGAGGGATTTCTGGGAAACTCCCCTCTTGTTGCGCGGGCGCCGGACGTGGTGGGTCTCGTCCTGGGGCCGTGCGCCTTGGAGCCAGGGCGCCTTCTTGGGGAGGAGGTGGAGGAGGCACCTCCTGCTCCTCGCCTCCTGCGTAGGACAGAGGGCGAGGCAGCGAGAGGGACCGCGCAGGGGAGCCCCCTGCAGTGCTGACGAGCTCGGTGATGCGGGTGAGCCAGTCCTCGTAGAGGTCGTCGACGGGATGGTAGTGCAGGAGCTCATGCGCCAGGAGCATCGCAGTGTGCGCGTCTGTGGGGGCACGACGGGCGTGGGACGACGAACCGGCTGGAGTCAGCGACGGGGTGGCGGTGCGGCCTTCCCGCCGCACCAAAGGATGTAGGGACGAGGCCTGCTGCTCGTTCCCCGCCGGGCTGGTGGCAGCGTTGGCGGCAGGCGACGGGGAACGACGGGGGCGTCCGCCGACGGGCGACGTCTAGGCAACGCGGGTTGCGAGTGCAGCCCGACGCTCGGCGCGAGCCCGGCGAGCGTCAGCCATGGACACGACGGAAGATCGACGCGAAACGGCGGAAGAAAGATTCCGGGGCACCCCTACCTGGCGCGCCAAATGTCGGATTCTGGGTTCCGACAGACCCTTGAGGTTCGAACTCTGGGGTGCGCACGAAGATCTTTCCCTTACCAGCTCACGTCTCGAAGTATCGCAAAGGATCTAGGCTAGAAAGAAGAACACACAAGGGACACGAGATTTATACTGGTTCAGGCCACCATTGTGGTGTAATACCCTACTCCAGTGTGTGGTGTGGTGGATTGCCTTAGGGGATGATGATGAACATTACAAAGGAGGAACAGCCTCGCGAGGGGCTGTTCTTGAGCTGGCGTGATGGACTGCTTGGGTGAGTTCAGTCGCTTCTCTCTCTCTCTTTGATCAATCCGTCTCCCAGATATCTCCTACTCTGTGGTGGCTAGTCCTATTTATAGAGGGAGGCCCCGGGCCTCTTCCCAAATAATGAGCGGGAAGGGCGCCAACAATTGGCCATTTTGAAGGGGAACATCTAGTACACTTATCCTGACTAAAGTTGGTCTTCGTCTGCCAAAGACCCTGGTGGTGACGCCGTCCTGGGCTCCACGATGACCTCCATCCTGCCGTTCTGCTGGTCATGGTCTTGTTGTACCGAAATAGTAACCTTTGCCTGATGCCTTGGCCTGTTCTTGCCCCCTTTGCACCGAAGGGGAAACAAGGACACTGCGCAGGCTGGCGCCCGCCTGGCTCCCGCCTGGTCTCTATCGTCATGGCTTTCGTCACAGGCTCCTCGCGAGGTGCCCTGCCTTGATCTCTCCGCCTCCTCGCGAGCCTGCCTGATGAGGCTGTTCCTGAGGAAGCTTCCTGTCGTCTGCCTCGCGAGGGTCTTGAGCTTGAGCTGATGAAGCTGGGCTGCACTGGGTCCCCACTTGAGCCACGCCGCAGGCCGCAGGTAGGCAAGTCTGGGGACCACCGTTCCCAGAACACCGACACGTTTGGGGTCGCGTGTTGGAGTTGGCCTAAATAGTTGCCGCGGCTTCCTATTTGGTGCTTCAGGCGCATCATTTTACTAACGGGAACCTGAAGCACACACCCCTCCCACGAGATGGGTCGGCCTGTTAAGCTTTTTCTCTCTATTAAAAAAAGGAAAAAGGCATGCCTGCGGTGAGCTCAACTAGGTTCGCGGCAAGTCAAACTCTCGACCTCCCTGTAAGGGTAGACTATTGTAAGGCCAACTCCAACGTGCGACCACATTTTGTTCGACCGCGTCCGTTTGGGTCGAAACAGACGTAAATTACGGCCCAACACACGACCACAAAACGGACGGGCGCCCGTTTTCTGTCTGTCCTGAACCCAATACGACATGAAGAGGCAAAAAGCTTTAGCGAGAGCTGACACTTGGGTCACTTAAAGCAATAGATAGTCGCGCGGCTTCCTATTTGGCGCTTCAGGTGCATCATTTTACTAATGGGCACCCGAAGCACACACCCCTCCCACGAGATGGGTCCACCCGTTAAGCTTTTTTTCTATGTTAGAAAAAGGAAAACGTGTGCGCGGTGAGTTCGAACGGGTTCGCGGCGAGTCGAACTCTCGACCTCCCTGTACGTGGTAGACTATAGTAAGACCAAGTCCAATGAGCGACCCCATTTTGTTCGGACGTGTCCATTTGCATCGAAGTAGACGTAAATTACGGCCCAACACATGACTGCAAATGGGCGCGCGTCCATTTTCTATCCGTCCTCGACCCATTTCTGGCCCAAATTTGGGTCGCGTTTGCGTCCAAATGGATAGCGCGTGGATGGACGAAACGCGTGCCCTTGTCCTTCCGTGGCCCGCCTGTCGTGGACACAATGCTCCTATTCCCCCTCTTTCCCAGAAAATCTCCGCTCTCCCCCACCCCTCCTGCTCCATGGCCGGCGCCCCAAAGCAACCCGTCGTCGCCGTCTCGGCCGCCACCTCCGCCTGTCCCGCAAAGAAGAAGAAGAAGAAGAAGAAGAAGAAGCCGAGGTCGGAGCTCACGCCGGCGGAGCTTGAGTGACTCGACGAAGAATCGGCCAGAGGAGAGCCGGGGGTCCGTTCAGGCCGAGAGGAAACTCGCAACTGAGTAAGCCCTTGAGGCCGCTCCCACGCCAACCTCAAGGCGGTGCACCAGGCTGGCCAACAACACTGCCACCCACGTGGCCAATGCCGGCACCCCTCCGTGATGACTGTCATTGGAGCTGCCGCTCCGAGTAAAGACGGAAACCCCACACACCGACCCCAAGGTCGTACACCAGGCGAGTCATTAGCTTCGTCACCCGAGCAACCAGAGCCCACACCAAGCAACCATATCCGAAGTCGCCGCTTCGATATCCATGCCGACCTCGAGGCCTGATACGTCCATTTTGCATCATGCTTTTATATCGATATTTATTGCATTATGGACTGTTATTACACATTATGTTACAATACTTATGCCTATTCTCTCTTATTTTACAAGGTTTACATAAAGCGGGAGAATGCTGGCAGCTGGGTTCTGGGCTGGAAAAGGAGCAAATATTGGAGACCTATTCTGCATAGCTCCAAAAGTCCTGAAACTCCACGAAAGTCATTTTGGGAATTAATAAAAAATATTGAGCGGAAGAAATACCTGAGGGGGCCACCCACCATCCACGAGGGTGGGGGGCGCGCCCTACTCGCTGGGCGCGCCCCCTGCCTCGTGGGCCACCTGGCAGCCCTCCGGTGCCCATCTTCTGCTATATGAAGCCTTTTACCCTGCAAAAAAATCATAAGCATGCTTTCGGGACAAAACTCCGCCGCCACGAGGCGGAACCTTGGCGGAACCAATCTAGGGCTCCGGCGGAGCTGTTCTGCCGGGGAAACTTCCCTCCGGGAGGGGGAAATCATCACCATCGTCATCACCAACAATCCTCTCATCGGGAGGGGTCAATCTCCATCAACATCTTCACCATCACCATCTCCTCTCAAACCCTAGTTCATCTCATGTATCCAATCTTTGTACCAAAACCTCAGATTGGTACCTGTGGGTTGCTAGTAGTGTTGATTACTCCTTGTAGTTGATGCTAGTTGGTTTATCCGGTGGAAGATCATTTGTTCAGATCCTTAATGCATATTAATAGCCCTATGATCATGAACATGAATATGCTTTGTGAGTAGTTACGTTTGTTCCTGAGGACATGGGTGAAGTCTTGCTATTAGTAGTCATGTGAATTTGGTATTCGTTCGATATTTTGATGAGACGTACGTTGTCTCTCCTCTAGTGGTGTTATGTGAACGTTGACTACATGACACTTCACCATTATTTGGGCCTAGAGGAACTTACTGGGAGGTAATAAGTAGATGATGGGTTGCTAGAATGACAGAAGCTTAAACCCTAGTTTATGCGTTGCTTCGTAAGGGGCTGATTTGGATCCATATGTTTCATGTTATGGTTAGGTTTACCTTAATATTTCTTTTGTATCTGCTGATGCTTGCAATAGGGGTTAATCATAAGTGGGATGCTTGTCCAAGAAAGGACAGCACCCAAGCACCGGTCCACCCACATATCAAATTATCAAAGTAACGAACGCGAATCATATGAGCGTGATGAAAACTAGCTTGACGATAATTCCCATGTGTCCTCGGGAGAGCTTTTCTCTGTATAAGAACTTGTCCAGGCTTGTCCTTTGCTACAAAAAGGATTGGGCCACCTTACTTCACCTTATTTACTTTCATTGCTTGTTACCCGTTACAAATTATCCTATCACAAAACTATCTGTTACCTACAATTTCAGTACTTGCAGAGAATACCTTACTGAAAACCGCTTGTCATTTCCTTCTGCTCCTCATTGGGTTCAACACTCTTACTTATCGAAAGTACTACGATAGATCCCCTACACTTGTGGTTCATCAAGACTCTTTTCTGGCACTGTTGCTGGGGAGTGAAGTGCCTTTGGTGAGTGGAACTTGGTAAGGAAACATTTATATAGTGTGCTGAAATTTATTGTCACTTGTTACTATGGAAACTAATCCTTTGAGGGGCTTGTTTGGGGTATCTTCACCCCAACCAGTAGAGCAAAGAGTTGCTCCTTAACCTACTGAACCTACTGAAAATGTTTACTTTGAAATTCCTTTGGGTATGATAGAGAAACTGCTAACTAATCCCTTTGCAGGAGATGGAACATTGCATCCCGATTTACACCTTATCTATGTGGATGAAGTTTGTGGATTCTTTAAGCTTGCAGGTATGCCCAATGATGTTGTTAAGAAGAAGGTCTTCCCTTTATCCTTGAAGGGAGACACATTGACATGGTATAGGCTATGTGATGATATGGGATCTTGGGACTATAAATGATTGAAATTGGAATTTCACCAGAAGTTTTATCCTATGCATCTTGTTCATCGTGATCATAAATGATTGAAACTATCACTCAAGCTTGGGGGAGGCTTAAGTCAATGTTATATTCATGCCCCAACAATGAGCTCTCAAGAGAAATGATTATTCAAAAAATTTATGCTCGGCTTTCTCCCAATGATCGCACCATGCTCGATACTTCTTGTGCTGGTTCTTATATGCTGAAGACTATTGAATTCAAGTGGGATTTATTGGAAAGAACTAAACGCAACTCTGAAGATTGGGGTTCTGACGATGGTAAGGAGTCAGGTATGACACCTAAGTTTGATTGTGTTAAATCTTTTGTGGATATCGATGCTTTTCGTGGATTTAGCACTAAATATGTACTTGACTCTGAGATAGTAGCTTCTTTCTGTGAATCATTTGCTAATCACGTTGATCTCCCTAAGGAGGAATGGTTTAAATATAATCCTCCCACTGAAGTAAAAGTAGTGCACCTGTTACAGTTGAAGAAAAGACTATTACTTATAATGATCCTATTGTTCCTACTACTTATGTTGAGAAACCACCTTTCCCTATTAGGATAAAGGATCATGCTAAAGCTTCAAATGTTGTTCGTAAGAGTAATAGTAGAACATATACACCTCCTGAGCAAATTAAAGTTGAACCTAGTATTCCTATGGTTAAAGATCTCTTGGCCGATAATATTGATGGGCATGTTATTTAATTTTGTGTTGAAGCTGCTAATATTGCTAGACCCGGTGCTAAGATACATAGACCTGTTGTAGGCATGCCTGTTATTTCTGTTAAAATAGGAGATCATTGTTATCATGGCCTATGTGATATGGGTGCTAGTGCTAGTGCAATACCTTTTTCCTTATATGAAGAAATTATGCATGATATTGCACCTGCTGAGTTAGAAGATATTGATGTTACAATTAACCTTGCCAATAGAGATACTATTTCACCAATGGGGATTATTAGAGATGTCGAAGTCTTGTGTGGGAAATTTAAATATCCTGCTGATTTTCTTGTTCTTGGTTCCCCACAAGATAGCTTTTGTCCCATTATATTTGGTAGACCCTTCTTGAATACTGTTAATGCTAAGATTGATTGTGAAAAGGATGTTGTTACAATCGGCTTGGGGGATATGAAACATGAGTTTAATTTTGCTAAATTTCATAGACAACCCCATGATAAAGAATTGCCTAGTAAGGATGAAATAATTGGTATTGCTTCTATTGCCATGCCTCCTACTGATCCGTTAGAACACTATTTGCTAGACCATGAAAATGATATATTTATGAATGAAAGAAGGGAGATAGATGAAGTATTCTTTAAACAGGGTCCTATTCTGAAACACAACTTACCTGTTGAAATCCTAGGGGATCCCCTCCACCCAAGGGTGATCCCGTGTTTGAGCTTCAACCATTACCTGATACTCTTAAATATGCTTATCTTGATGAAAAGAAGATATATCCTATTATTATTAGTGCTAACCTTTCAGACGAGGAAGAGGAAAGATTATTGAAAACTCTGAATAAGCACGATGTTGCTATTGGGTATACTCTTGATGATCTTAAGGGCATTAGCCCCACTCTATGCCAACACAAAATAAAATTGGAAGAAGACGCCAAACCAGTCAGAGATCATCAACGACGATTAAATCCTAAGATGAAAGAAGTGGTAAGAAAGGAAATACTAAAGCTCCTTGAGGCAGGTATAATTTATCCCGTTGCTGATAGTCAGTGGGTAAGTCATGTCCATTGTGTCCCTAAGAAGGGAGGTATTATTGTCGTTCCTAATGATAAAGATGAATTGATCTTGCAAAGATTTATTATAGGTTATAGGATGGTAATTGATTTCTGTAAACTAAATAAAGCTGCTAAGAAAGATCATTACCCTTTACCTTTTATCGATCAAATGCTAGAAAGACTATCCAAACATACACATTTTTGCTTTCTAGATGGTAACTCTGGTTTCTCTCAAATACCCGTGTTAGCAGAGGATCAAGAAAAGACCACTTTTACTTGCCCTTTCGGTACTTTTGCTTATAGATGTATGCCTTTTGGTTTATGTAATGCACCTACTACCTTTCAAAGATGCATGATGGCTATATTCTCTGACTTTTATGAAAAGATTTGTGAGGTCTTCATGGATGATTTCTCCATTTATGGGTCTTCTTTTGATTATTGCTTGAGCAACCTTGATCGAGTTTTGCAGAGATGTGAAGATACTAGTCTCGTCTTGAATTGGGAAAAGTGCCACTTTATGGTTAATGAAGGTACGTATTGTCTTGGGGCATAAAATTTCTGAAAGAGGTATTGAAGTTGATAAAGCTAAGGTTGATGCTATTGAAAAGATGCCATGTCCCAAGGACATCAAAGGTATAAGAAGTTTCCTTGGTAATGCCGGTTTTTATAGGAGGTTCATTAAGGACTTTTCTAAAATTTCTAGGCCTCTGACTGATCTATTGCAAAAAGATATTCCTTTTGTATTTGATGATGATTGTGTAGAAGCGTTTGAAATACTTAAGAAAGCTTTGATTTCTGCACCTATTGTTCAGCCACCTGATTGGAATTTACCCTTTGAAACTATGTGTGATGCTAGCGATTATGATGTAGGTGCTGTTCTAGGCCAAAGAGTTGATAAGAAACTAAATGTTATTCAATATGCTAGTAAAACTCTAGACACTGCTCAGAGAAATTATGCTACCACTGAAAAAGAATTCTTAGCAGTTGTATTTGCTTGTGATAAGTTCAGACCTTATATTGCTGATTTAAAGTAACCATTCACACTGATCATGCTGCTATTAAATATCTCATGGAAAAGAAAGATGCTAAACCTAGACTTATTAAATGGGTTCTCTTGCTCCAAGAATTTGATTTGCATATTATTGATAGAAAGGGAGCTGAGAACCCCGTTGCGGACAACTTGTCGAGGTTAGAGAATGTTCTTGATGACCCACTACCTATTGATGATAGCTTTCCTGATGAACAATTAGCTGTCGTAAATGCTTCTCATACTACTCCATGGTATGCTGATTATGCTAATTACATTGTTGCTAAATTTATACCACCTAGTTTAACATACCAGCAAAAGAAAAAGTTCTTTTATGATTTAAGACATTACTTCTGGGATCACCCACACCTTTATAAAGAAGGAGTAGATGGTGTTATTAGACGTTGTGTACCTGAGCATGAACAGGAACAGATCCTATGCAAGTGTCACTCTGAGGCATATGGAGGACACCACGCTGGAGATAGAATTGCACATAAGGTATTGCAATCCAGTTTTTATTGGCCTACTCTCTTCAAAGATGCCCGTAAGTTTGTCTTGTCTTGTGATGAATGTCACAGGATTGGTAATATTAGTAGACGTCAAGAAATGCCTATGAATTATTCTCTTGTTATTGAACCATTTGATGTTTGGGGCTTTGATTATATGGGACCGTTTCCTGCCTCTAATGGATATACACATATTTTAGTTGTTGTTGATTATGTTACTAAGTGGGTAGAAGCTATTCCAACTAGTAGTGCTGATCATAACAACTCTATTAAGATGCTTAAAGAAGTCATTTTTCCAAGGTTTGGAGTCCCTAGATATTTCATGACTGATGGTGGTTCACATTTTATTCATGGTGCTTTTCGTAAAATGCTTGATAAGTATGATGTTAATCATAGAATTGCATCTCCATATCACCCACAGTCTAGCGGTCAAGTATAATTGAGTAATAGAGAGATCAAGTTAATTTTGCAAAAGACTGTTAATAGATCTAGAAAGAATTGGTCCAAGAAACTTGATGATGCATTATTGAAAGCACAAGTGCTCCCTAGGTGGTTTTGGTAATTAATGTCAACATATCTCTTGTTGGACTAACACTTTTATCTAGTATGTTTCAGATAAGTTCAACAATGGAGTGGCATGGACTAAAGGATGTGGGAACTCCTTCAAGATGCTAAGGACAAAGGATTGGCTCAACCTTCAAGCTCAAGACTCTTCATTTTAAATTTTAGTGATCCAAGATCACATTGAGTCTATAGGAAAAGCCAATACTATCAAGAAGGGATGAGGTGTTGCTTAATGAGTTTCTTGCTCCAAAGTGCTTAGTGATATGCTCCAAAACCCTCAACTACTTTCCCACTTCCACACATATGACCTAAACCTAAAGTCAAACTCAGCCACACTGATTCTTTCTATCCGGCGCCACCGAGTTCAGATGTCATAGCCACCGCCACAAACCCTAGACAAATTGGTCTCACCGATAGGGATCTCGGTTCCACCGAGATGGGATAGTAATCTCTCTGAGTATGTCTGTCGGTGTCAAAACTGGCGGATCTCGGGTAGGGGGTCCGGAACTGTGTGTCTAGGCGGATGGTAACAGGAGACAAGGGACACGATGTTTTTACCCAGGTTCGGGCCCTCTCGATGGAGGTAAAACCTTACTCCTGCTTCATTGATATTGATGATATGGGTAGTACAAGAGTGGATCTACCACGAGATCAAGGAGGCTAAACCCTAGAAGCTAGCCTATGGATTATATAGACACCGGAGAGGGTTAGGTTTACACAGAGTCGGTTACAATGGTAGGAGATCTCCATATCCGTATTGCCAAGCTTGCCTTCCACGCCAAGGAAAGTCCCATCCGGACATGGGACGAAGTCTTCAATCTTGTATCTTCATAGTCTTGGAGTCCGGCCAATGATGATAGTTCGGCTATCCGGACACCCCCTAGTCCAGGACTCCCTCAGTAGCCCCTGAACCAGGCTTCAATGACGACGAGTCCGGCGCGCATATTGTCTTCGGCATTGCAAGGCGGTTTCCTCCTCCAAATAATTCATAGAAGATTGTGAACACCAGGATAGTGTCCATCTCTGCAAAATAAATTCCACATACCACCGTAGAGGGAATAATATTTACACAAGTTCAATCTGCTGACGTATCTCGTGGCGTGATGTCACACCACGGCCAAGCCTTTACTCGAATCGTTTTTATTATACCACCTCAGCGCGTTTAGCGAAGCGGTTTCCTTGGCACGTCTTGTCGAAGCAGAGATCGTGTTCCCCTTATTCTGGGATTCCCATCAATACGGACGTGGGTAACCCAACCGTGCCATTGATTGTGGCGCTCGGGAGATAAGCGAGTTTTACCAGGCTGGTGGGCACGCATAGTTTCGTCCGCCCATATATAAGGGGATAAGGATCCTCCTTTTTACCTACGCCTTCTTCCTCCTTTGCTTATCCATCTTCGTGCACTCGAGCTCCAGCGCCCAAGTCCTCACATCTCACCTCAACCTTCTCCAACCATGTCCGGAGCGAGAGGCAAGTGGATGGCCTCCTCCGTTACGGAGGGGCACATCAAGAAGCTGCGCAGTGCCGGATATTTGTCCAGTGACATCGCGCATCGGCTCCCCGATGAGGGGCAGCTCATCCCCACCCCCGGGCCCCATGAGAGGGTGGTATTCCTTCCCCATTTCCTCCGTGTACTGGGCTTCCCACTCCACCCCTTTGTCCAGGGACTCATGTTCTACTATGGCCTGGATTTCCACGATCTGGCCCCGAATTTCATCCTCAACATCTCGGCGTTTATCGTCGTGTGCGAGGCCTTCCTCTGCATCCAGCCCCACTTCGGCTTGTGGCTCAAGACCTTTAATGTCAAGCCGAAGGTTGTGAAGGGCAGCCAAGCGGAGTGCGGAGGCGCCATGGTGGGCAAGATGCCCAATGTCACTTGGCTCGAGGGCGCCTTCGTGGAAACCATCAAAGGGTGGCAATCGGGGTGGTTCTATATCACCGAGCCGCGCGACCCTGAATGGGCAGCGGTCCCCGAATTCAGATCTGGCATCCCCATGCGGATCACTTCCTGGAAAGAGAAGGGCCTGCTGTGGGGCAGTTCGGACGAGCTAACCGGACTCCAATCCTGTCTCCAAACCCTAGTGAACAATAAGCTCAAGCTTGTCAACGTCATCCAGGTCATGCTCATCTGCCGGATTCTCCCCTACCAACAACGGGACTTCAACTTATGGGAGTTTGATCTGGCACAGCACCGGACCTTGAGCGGGCTCTTCGACACTACGTACGAAGAGGCCTGGAAGGTGCTGTTCAAGGGCGCCGAGGCTCCCGCATCCACTACCGAAGATCGCGGATTCAGCTCGCAGCGTCCGGCTGGTGAGGTAAGCCATGTTATCCTTTATGGGACACTTTCTTTTCATAGTTTGACTATATGCGGGATCAAAACTCCCAATACCTTTAACAGGCCTGGCAGGAGACATCCGGACAGGTTAATTGTCCGGCTCCCCTTCCAGAGGACCCAGCGGATGCCCGTTTGACAGGGCTGCTGGTCCCGGTACCCTACGTGGTGCCAGAGAAGAAGGCCAAGAAGAAGGCCATGGGAACCCGGAGGAGTTCCTGGTGTCAGGTGTTATCGGATTCGTCATCCGATGACTCCGAGGCGGACTCCTCCCACGAGGACGAGGAGGAGAAGAAAGAGGCCTCTCCCCTAGCAGGGGGAGAGAAGAAGAGGAAGGCCTCCCTAACAAGGGGGGCCGAAGGGTCCAAGAAGGGAAGGACCCTTCCCCCGGACTGTTCCGCCAACGCCGGTGACGGCGACGAGGGGTGGCCCTCAAGGGCCAAGCCCCTGGCGATATCGTAAGTATCCGGATTCCTAAATGATTCATAATTTTTTTCTTTTTGTCGCATGGTGTCTTTCTAACGCCGCATACAACCCTGTAGTCCGCCCAAGGACGATCTTCCCGCTTCGTCGAGCGGGTCCTTGGGTACGTCGGATGTGGATAGCACTTCACTTCCGACCGCCTCCTCCCCCCGTGACGCCGACGACGCCGAGGTGGGATCCCAGAAAGGGACCCACCAGGAGGAGGAGGCCCCGAAGGTGCCGCAAGGCAACCTCCCGGACTTTGGACCGGACTCCGCACCGGAACCCGCAGTGGTTCCGGAGTCCAGCGGGCGGCCCCTTCGTAAGAAGGGCAAGACTGTGATGCCGGCGGCTTCCGTCCAACCAGAGGTGCCGGATAACTTGCTGGAGGCGCTCAACAGTGCTTCCATCGAAGAGGAACACCGCACTGTCATGGGTGCGGTGATTCAGAAGGTTCAGCTCGCCAAAAGAGGGCTGACTGAAGCCTGCAGCAGCCTTCTAACAGGCTTTGAGGTAAGAATTTTAAGATTATGTAAAATAGTACCGCATAGACAGTAGCCCCTGATGCTCGGTTCGGTGTTCGGAAAGAAAAGCTGGACTGAGGATCTAAAAAGATATATGAAGGGGTCTTAACAAAAATATGTCAGTATGGGAATGCAGGCTGCACTGCTGACCTCTGCCGCACAGACTGCGGAGGTCAATGCCTTGAAGCAGAGCCTCGAGCGGTCCGAGAGCGAGCTCGGCCGTGCCAAGAAGCAGCTCGAGGACAAGGAAGGTGAGTAACACCTTATTAAAGTTGTACCTTACAGAAAAGGATTTGGTTGCAAGAGGAATGACAAGGATAACGTGGGTACTCCAGGGGCTATGAACGAGGTGGCAACCCTGAAGGAGGCTGTGTCCGCGGCCGAACGCAATGCGGCCGTGGAACGCGCCGAGCGAGAGAAGCAGGAGGCGCGGGTGGCGGAGGTACGGCAAGAGCTCCAGGCTCTCATGGAAAAACACGAGAGTTTGGAGTGTGACTGAAGACTCGAGAGTCCGAGCTTGCGTCGGCTCTTGAGAGTGCCAAAGCCACTAAGGCCGAAGCCCACAAGGCCCTCTAGGAAATCGAGGCATTGAAGAAAATAGCGGCGGGTAAGGCATTCTTCATGCAAAGCAAGCATGTAAAAGTGAATTACCTATTACTTACCCGAATTCGGAGCTCTCCAGGAGCGTTCGCAGATCTGCCCCGTAGCGTGTCCAATGCTGCCGCTTTCTACAGAGCCAAGGAGGGGAGCTCGACGGAGAAGGTGTTCTGGTCTCAGTATGCTGAGGCCGGACATCCGGTGCCCCTTTGCGACCAGCTGAAGCAGCTGGTCGAGCTGCACAAGGTGGCCGAACAGGCCATGAAGGGCCTCATAGTTCGGTTGTGGCCCAAAGAGGCCATGCCTGGGAGCTACTTCGGCCTGGTGCGGCGGCTGGTGGATGCTTGTCCATGGGCTGAAGTCATCAAGCATTCCGCCTACATTGAGGGTGCCCGTCGGGCCCTTGCCCGTGCTAAAGTGCACTGGGGCAAGATGGACGCTGAGAAGCTTGTGACGGACGCGCCACCGCCGGGCAAGGAGTATCGCACGCCTGAGATGTATTATAAGGGTGTCCTGAAGGGTGCCCGCATTATTGCGGGTGAGTGCTCCAAAGATGTAATATTTTAGTAGACTCGCATTTTGTTATCCTGTGCGCTGAAAACTTTGTTCATATGTGCTAAGCAACGCTTGTTAATTTAAAATATTACCTTCTGTGCGGCCGTTTTTCAAATCTGAGAGATGGCAAGTCGTCGGCTTCATCCCCCATGCCACGAGTGCTGGGGTGTTCGGGATAAACTTGAGTGCTCTTGTTCCCATTTTTGGGTCCATCTAGGGAGGCGCTCAACACAACGAACGAGGCAACCGGACTTATAATGCTTGAACACTCTCACTTAGCCATAGAATTCTATAATTTTAAATTTCGGCGAAGCCCCTAGTGTTCAGAAGGCCGAATTCAGGGCGCTATCCACGCCTGGGCTGGACAAAGCCGGTTCCTCGCTCTAAGCGGCATAATTCTTTAGGGACTCGAAAAAACCTCTCGAACAGCGACCGGCTCTCGCCCCATCATGACAGTCAGTTTTAGCTTTCTCCACTGAGGTGCTCACCCAGCTCAACTGGGGCACAATCGCAGTGGTTCACCCAGCGCTACCTTAGCCGATATAACGGAACGTAAGGTACTAAAACATGGGAGCCGGGCAAACCCAACTATTGACCCAAGACATGATTCGGAGCCGATGCATATAATGTTATAAGTTCGGGGTGCCGCACTTGTGAAAGTGTTCGGTCTTATCACACCATAATGTGGGGAACTTAAGCCCCTGGTGTATTTTGTCGTACCAAAGTGTACGGATGCAACATGTCATAGAGGAACATATGTATAAGAAAGGAATGCAGTGGTAGGCAAAACGCGATGCATTGTTTATTCAAAAAATACTGCCATGGATGTAGAATGATACAAATAGTGCGATAAGCAAGGGATGGAACTATTTAACATGTCCCCCTCCAGGGGTAGGCTGCGGAATGGTGTATAAAATAGGTATAATGCTCGTAATGGAGACCACCTGGATACTCGGCGTGGCCTTTCTTCTTCCCTGGCTGTTGCATCGTGAGTTCGGCAGGTCTACTGCCGGACAGGGCCTCTGGTAAACGGAGTCCTGAGGATAAGAAAAAAAAGGAAAAAAAAGGAAAGACAAAGGATGACACACTTGGGAGCCCCTGGTGTGGTTGAGCCGCACGCTGGGCCTGCCGTGGTCGTGCCCCTCCCCCTATGCCCATGGTATCTCCATAGCGTAGTGATGTACGCAGAGTACTGGTTTTGCAATTTTGCAAGGGCTGGGGTTGGGGCCGCATTGCTACACGTGCTCGGAACGTGCCAGGTGGTCTTGTTGTAGGTTACTCCGGGCGCGCTTGGCGATGTCCGGCCGCTTAACGGCCGGACTCGAGAATTGCCTTAAGAGGTTGCTCTGCACTTCTGTCGCGAGAGCCACTGTATGCTCCTCCGTTCGGAGAGAGCGTTCAGTGTTTCCGTTGACCGTGATGACTCCTCGAGGGCCTGGCATCTTGAGCTTGAGGTATGCGTAGTGCGGCACCGCGTTGAATTTTGCAAACGCGGTTCGTCCGAGCAGTGCATGATAGCCGCTGCGGAACGGAACTATGTCGAAGATTAACTCCTCGCTTCGGAAGTTATCCGGGGATCCAAAGACCACTTCGAGTGTCACTGAGCCTGTACAATTGGCCTCTACACCTAGTATGACGCCTTTGAAGGTCGTCTTTGTGGGTTTAATCCTTGATGGGTCTTTGCCCATCTTGCGCACTGTATCCTGGTAAAGCAGGTTCAGGCTGCTGCCGCCGTCCATCAGGACTCTAGTGAGGTGAAACCCGTCGACGATTGGGTCTAGAACCAATGCGGCGAACCCGCCATGGCGGATGCTGGTGGGGTGGTCCCTTCGATCAAAAGTGATCGGGCAGGAGGACCATGGATTGAAATTTGGGGCGACTGGCTCCATCGCATATACGTCCCTGAGTGCACGCTTCCACTCCCTTTTGGGTATGTGGGTTTTGTATATCATGTTCACTGTCCGCACTTGCGGGGGAAAACCCTTCTGTCCTCTATTGTTCGGTGGCCGGGTCTCTTCCTCGTCATCGCTATGCAGCCCCTTGTCATTGTTTTCGGCAATTAACTTGCCTGCCTGCTTGAATACCCAACAATCCATGTTGGTGTGATTAGCTGGATTTTCGGGGGTGCCGTGTATCTGGCACGAGCGGTCGAGTATTCGGTCCAAATTGGACAGACCCAGGGTAGTTCTTTTGAATGGCTTTTTCCGCTGACCGGGTTTGGAGCCTCTGAATCCGGCGTTGACTGCCGTATCCTCAGTATTATCGCTGTTAATGCGGCGTTTGTGCTTGTTGCGATGCGACCTGCCATTGCGGTCCTTGGTATCCGGACTGCCAGAATTTTTGTTGAGGTTGTTACTGCGGGCTAGCCAGCTGTCCTCTCCCGCGTAGAAGCGGGTCATGAGTGATGTGAGGGCTGCCATGGATTTCGGCTTTTCCTGTCCTAGGTGCCGGGCGAGCCACTCGCCGCGGATGTTATGCTTGAAGGCTGCGAGGGCCTCTGCATCCGGACAGTCGACGATTTGATTTTTCTTGGTTAAGAACCGTGTCCAGAATTGTCTGGCCGATTCGTCTGGCTGCTGAATTATGTGGCTTAGGTCATCAGCGTCTGGTGGTCGCACATATGTGCCCTGGAAGATATCAAGGAATGCGGCTTCCAGGTCCTCCCAACACCCAATTGATTCTGCTGGCAAGCTGTTAAGCCAATGCCGAGCTGGTCCTTTAAGCTTGAGTGGGAGGTATTTGATGGCGTGAAGATCATCACCGCGGGCCATGTGGATATGAAGGAGATAGTCTTCGATCCAAACCGCGGGGTCTGTTGTGCCATCGTAGGATTCAATGTTCATGGGTTTGAACCCTTCGGGGATTTGATGATCCATTACTTCATCTGTGAAGCATAGTGGGTGTGCGGCGCCTCTATATTGGGCTATATCACGACGTAGCTCAAGTGAGCTTTGTCTACTGTGTTCGGCCCGGCCGGAGTTGCTGTATCCAGCGCGACGGTCATCGTTGCGCATCGTGGGGCGCCCACGCGATCCGTAGATCGATCTTGATTGTCTTGCCTTATCCTCCAATATGTCTCGCAAGTCCGGCGCATTCCCCCGTGGCTTTGTACTTTTCGAGCGATGCCGGGGTACGGCTTTAGTGGAGGGCCTGTAGGCCTCTCTGTCGCAGCCACGAGGTGGCCGGTCGGCCGTATTGTGCGCTGGTGATGCAGGTTTATATGCTTCCTCCTCTAATCGGGGCAGCAGCTTGCGTTTGGGGTAGCTTTTGGAGGGGCGTTCGAGCTCGTACTCTTCGGCCGCAAGGACTTCAGTCCATCTGTCGGCTAGCAAATCTTGATCAGCTCTAAGCTGTTGCTGCTTTTTCTTGAGGCTGCTTGCTCTGGCCATAAGCCTGCGTTTAAAACGCTCTTGTTCGACAGGATCCTCAGGCACGACGAATTCATCGTCATCGAGGCTTGCCTCGTCTCCGGAGAGAGGCATGTAATTATCGTCCTCTACCTCTTTGTCTGCCGCTCTCTCATGAGGGCTGGCTTCTTCATCCTCCTGTGCTGAATCTTGCTGGAGGGAGTTGTCTTCGGCACTGTCCGAGGTGTTGTTGTCTCCGGTGCCAGAATCTCCATTCTTGCTGTGGCGGGATTTAGAGCGGCGCCGCTGACGTCGGCGCTTAGGCTGTTTCTTGGAGGGGTCTTCCTCCACTGTTCCATCGCCATTCCCATCCTTTGGGATGTCCACCATGTATATGTCGTATGACGAGGTGGCTTTCTAGTGCCCCGTAGGCGCTGGCTCTTGGTCGTCTCCGGCATCGTCGTCCATACCGTCGATGTCTTCGGAGTCGAAGTCTAGCATGTCGGTTAGGTCGTCGACAGTGGCTACAAAGTGGGTGGTGGGTGGGCTTTGAATTTCTTCGTCGTCTGCATCCCAACCGTCCTGTCCATGGTCCGGCCAGGGCTCTCCTGATAACGAGAGATACTTTAGCGAATTCAGGATGTCGCCAAAAGGCGAGTGCTGAAAGATGTCCGCAGCGGTGAACTCCATGTTAGGCGCCCAATCGGATTTGATTGTTAGGGGCGCGGGAGGTTCGGAGTCCGGCGAGGAGTCCGGCACCTCGGAGTCACGAGCTTCACAAGGGACAGGGTCGGTATTCGGCTCCATCGCCGTAGAGTAGTAGCCCCCGAGGTGGTGTCTAGCCACCCATCCTCGATCGGCATAGTCGGCTCCGAATTAAGGGTCGGAGCGGACTCTCGTGCGGCCTCCAGGGCATTGTCTGGCAGCAGAGCTAAATCATGCCCATCGTGACAGTGCGGCGCACTCGGCTGTGGCTCGAATCCGTCGAAGATCAAGTCTCCGTGGATGTCGGCCGTGAAGTTCAAACTTCCAAATCTGACCTGATGGCCAGGGGCGTAGCTTTCGATCTGCTCTAGATGGCCAAGCGAATTGGCCCGCAGTGCAAAGCTGCCGAATACGAAGATCTGTCCGGGGAGAAAAGTCTCACCCTGGACCGTGTCATTGTTGATGATCGAAGGAACCATCGGGCCTATGAGCTACGACACAGAGGAACTCTCAATAAAGCACCAATGTCAGTGTCAAAACCGGCGGATCTCGGGTAGGGGGTCCCGAACTGTGCGTCTAGGCGGATGGTAACAGGAGACAAGGGACATGATGTTTTTAACCAGGTTTGAGCCCTCTCGATGGAGGTAAAACCCTACTCCTGCTTGATTGATATTGATGATATGGGTAGTACAAGAGTGGATCTACCACGAGATCAAGGAGGCTAAACCCTAGAAGCTAGCCTATGGTATGATTGTTGTTCGTCCTATGGACAAAAACCCTCCGGTTTATATAGACACCGGAGAGGGTTGGTGTTACACAGAGTCGGTTACAATGGTAGGAGATCTACATATCCGTATTGCCAAGCTTGCCTTCCATGCCAAGGAAAGTCCCATCCGGACACGGGACGAAGTCTTCAATCTTGTATCTTCATAGTATTGGAGTCCGGCCAATGATGATAGTTCGGCTATCCGGACACCCCCTAGTCCAGGACTCCCTCAATGTCCATTGCCAAAATCGGTCTCACTGAGTTTGAGCAATCGGTACTACCGAGATTACAATGTAAACTTCCTGGTTGACTCATTACCAAAATCGGTCCTACCGAGTTTGAGTAATCGGTCCCATCGAGTTTGCCTGACCAACTCTCTAGTTAGCTATTTACCAAAATCGGTCTCACCGAGTTTGTGTAATCGGTCTCACCGAGATTATGTTATGCCCTAACCCTAACCATATTGGTCCTACCGAGCTGCATGTCAGTCCCACCGAAAATCCTAACGGTCACTAGGTTTACTAAATCGGTCCAACCGAGTTTGTTGATTCGATCCCAACGAGTTTGGTAGATTGTGCGTAACGGTTAGATTTTGTGTGGAGGCTATATATACCCCTCCACCTCCTCTTCATTCGTGGAGAGAGCCATCAGAACAAACCTACACTTCCAACTTACAATTTCTGAGAGAGAACCACCTACTCATGTGTTGAGGCCAAGATATTCCATTCCTACCATATGAATCTTGATCTCTAGCCTTCCTCAAGTCGCTTTCCACTCAAATCTTCTTTCCACCAGATCCAGATCCCATGAGAGAGAGTTGAGTGTTGGGGACACTATCATTTGAAGCACAAGAGCAAGGAGTTCATCATCAACGCACCATTTGTTACTTCTTGGAGAGTGGTGTCTCCTAGATTGGCTAGGTGTCACTTGGGAGCCTCCGACAAGATTGTGGAGTTGAACCAAGGAATTTGTAAGGGCAAGGAGATCGCCTACTTCGTGAATATCTACCGCTAGTGAGGCAAGTCCTTCGTGGGTGACGGCCATGGTGGGATAGACAAGGTTGCTTCTTCGTGGACCCTTCATGGGTGGAGCCCTCCGTGGACTCGCGCAACTGTTACCCTTCGTCTGTTGAAGTCTCCATCAACGTGGATGTACGATAGCACCTCCTATCAGAACCACGCCAAAAACATCCGTGTCTCCAATTGCGTTTGAATCCTCCAAAACCCTTCCCTTTACATTCTTGCAAGTTGCATGCTTTACTTTCTGCTGCTCATATACACTTTGCATGCTTGCTTGCTATGTGTTGTGAATGTTAAACTTGTGCCTAAACTCCACTTAAACTTAAAGAAGTTAAAAACTGCAACTTTGGTACTTAGTGTCTAATCACCCCCCCCCTCTAGACACCTCTTCTCAAGGTCCTACAAGTGGTATCAGAGCATTGGTCTCCATTGCCTTGGTTTAATCACCATTGGATGTAGATGGATGAGTCTACTTTGGGGAGTCTTAGACATAGAGTGCCTATACTTGATGGGGAGTATTTTCATGAGTGGAAAAATGAGATGCTTGTAATTTTCAATCAATATCATTTGAACAAGTACATTGCTAGCCCTTGTGCACCTCATGTTGATCCTATGCATCCTACCCTTGATGAGTCAATTGACATGATCCGCAATCTTAGAACTGCCGAACTTATCATTAGAGGATTGCCTAGAAACTTGATTGGATGTTTGCCTACTCTTAAGTGTGCCTACACTATATGGAAATTTCTTGAGGAACGCTTTCCAAATTATTCCTTGAAAAATCTAGATGAAATTCTCCATAAGTCTATTGCTTTGAGTAAGATGAACACTAGTGATCCTATGTTTGGTGATTGTCTATTTGAGCTTACAAACCTTATGCGTGCCAAAGGAGATGTTGGAATTATAAGTGGTATTATTTCCAAAGCTATAAAAATTCATAAGCAAGATCATTGTCAAACTCACTCTAACGAATTACCCTCTCTAGGATTTGATAGTGACTTCAATCTTGATGATGCAATGAGACACTTTGGTCTTATGGCAAATCTTCGGGGATATACAGGAGGAAAGGAATGGGTTCTTGATAGTGGATGTACCAATCACATGACCGGAGATAAAGACATGTTTCGTGAGCTTGCTGAAAATGATAGTCCTTGAAAGTATGTCACTTTCGGTGACAACTCAAAGGGTAAGGTGGTAGGCCTCGGTAAGGTGGCCATATCACATGATAGCTCCATACAAAATGTTATGCTCGTTGAATCTCTTGGCTACAACTTACTTTCAGTATCTAGACTTGCTGATTTTGGTTTCAATGTTCTATTTACTGAAGTAGATTGCCAAGTGTTTCATCGAGATAATCATAAAATGGTCTTTACCGGTGTGCGTAGAGGTGATCTATACATTGTTGATTTCACTAAAAAGGCTCAACCTAAAACTTGCTTCATTGCTAAATCCTCAAAAGGTTGGTTATGGCACAGACGATTAGGTCATGTTGGCATGAGAAACCTTGACAAGCTTATTAAAGGAAATCATATCCTTGGTGTTAACGATGTCATATTTGATAAGGATAGACTTTGCAGCGCTTGTCAGGCAGGTAAACAGGTTGGAGGAAGGCATCCTGTGAAGAACATCATGACCACTAGGAGGCCACTCGAGCTACTTCACATGGATCTTTTTGGTCCCAACTCTTACAAGAGTCTCGGTGGAAATTCTTTTAGTCTAGTTATAGTTGATGATTTTTCAAGATTTACGTGGGTGTACTTTCTCGATGATAAATCGCAGGTCCAAAAGATCTTCAAAAACTTTGCTAGGGAGGCCCAAAATCAATTTGAAGTGAAGATCAAGAAGGTTCGCAGCGACAACGGAACAGAGTTCAAGAACGCAAATGTGGACACCTTTCTTGACGAAGAAGGGATTTCGCACGAGTTCTCAGCTACGTACACACCTCAACAAAATGGAGTTGTTGAGAGGAAGAACCAGACGCTCATCGAAATGGCGAGAACGATGCTTGATGAGTACAAGACGCCGAAGCACTTTTGGGCAGAAGCGGTTGAGACAGCTTGTCATGCAGCAAATCGCTTGTATCTTCACAAGCTACTCGGCAAGACGGCATACGAGCTCCTCACTGGTAAAAAACCCCAAGTTGGATACTTTCGAGTATTCGGCTCAAAGTGCTACATTCTTGATAAGCATCATCGTTCTAAATTTGCTCCTAAGTCTCATGAAGGTTTCCTACTAGGTTATGGTTCAAACTCTCACACTTATCGTGTCTACAACAATTTCACCCGAAAGGTTGAAGAGATGGTAGATGTGAAGTTTGATGAATCTAACGGCTCGCAAGTAGAGCAATTGCCAATTGATGTAGGAGACAAAGATCCTTCGGAAGCAATCCAAGACTTGTCTATTGGCAAGGTCCGTCCAACGGAGGTGAAGGAGAGTACCTCGTCCGTCCAAGTGGAAGCTTCTACTTCACGACAAGGTGAACCAAAAGTTGATACGGAAGCATCCACAAGTGGGACACACCAAGATGAAGAAAACGAGGAAGTGCATCAAGATTAACGTCAACAACCTCCTTCTCCACCACGACAAGAGAACGACAACGCCAACAATGAAGAAGGCCAAGAAGAAGAACAAGATGAAGAAGAAGTTCAACCAAGAACCAAGCAAAAGCTTTCACGAGTTCGAGCAAGAATTGCTAAAGACCATCCCATCGAGCAAATCTACAATGATATTCAAACCGGGAGAATCACTCGCTCTAAAACTTGTTTAGCTGACTTTTGTGAAAACTGTTCTTTCATCTCTAGCATTGAACCTATGAAGGTCGAAGAAGCATTGGAAGATCCGGATTGGATAAATGCTATGCATGAAGAGCTACACAACTTTGAGAGGAACCAAGTTTGGACATTGGTTGAGAAGCCCGACAGCAACCACAACATCATCGGTACCAAATGGGTGTTTCGCAACAAGCAAGATGAAGATGGACAAGTAGTTTGCAACAAAGCACGTCTCGTCGCCCAAGGCTACACACAAGTCGAAGGTATGGACTATGGTGAGACTTATGCTCCCGTTGCTAGACTTGAGTCCATTCGCATCTTACTTGCCTATGCTAATCACCATGACATCACCTTGTACCAAATGGACATTAAAAGTGCTTTTCTAAATGGTGAAATAGAGGAGGAAGTTTATGTTAAGCAACCTCCCGGCTTTGTCAATCCTAAGAAACCCAATCATGTTTACAAACTTCACAAAGCCCTTTATGGTCTTAAACAAGCTCCTAGAGCGTGGTATAAATGCTTGACCAAGTTCCTTATTGAAAAAGGCTTTGAAATTGGGAAAATTGATTCTAGTCTTTTTACTAAAAGGGTTAATGGAGAACTATTTGTGTGCCAAATCTATGTTGATGATATTATATTTGGTTCAACTAACCCTCATTTTAGTGAAAAGTTTGGGAAGCTAATGTCGGAGAAGTTTGAGATTTCTATGATGAGTGAACTCAAATTCTTTCTTGGGTTGAAAATCAAGCAAACTAAGGATGGTACCTTTGTCTCTCTAACGAAGTACACCAAGGACTTATTCAAGAAGTTCAATATGCAAGAATGCAAAGGTATGACTACACCCATGCCTACTAGTGGACATCTTGACTTGACCAAAGATGGTGAACCGATTGATCAAAAGGTTTATCGCTCTATGATTGGTTCATTGTTATACCTATGTGCTTCACACCCCGATATCATGCTAAGTGTGTGCATGTGTGCACGATATCAAGCTGCTCCTAAAAAATGTCATCTTAAGGCCGTGAAAAGGATAGTGAGATACTTAATCCATACACCAAATTTTGGCATTTGGTATCCTAAGAGGGCCTCTTTCGATCTTGTTGGCTACTCCAACTCGGACTATGCCGGAGACAAGGTTGATAGAAAGTCCACTTCGGGTACTTGTCAATTTCTTGGTAGATCTCTTGTGTCTTGGTCTTCCAAGAAACAAAACTCGGTATCCTTATCCACCGCCGAAGCGGAATACATTGCCACTGGTTCATGTTGTGCTCAATTACTTTGGATGACCCAAACTCTTAAAGATTATGGGATATATGTGAAACATGTTCCATTGCTTTGTGACAATGAAAGTGCTATTAAAATTGGTCATAATCCCATACAACATTCTTGAACTAAGCATATTGAAGTTCGTCATCATTTCATTCGAGATCATGTTGCTAAGGGTGACATTAATCTTAAGCATGTTCGCACCGAAAAACAATTAGAGGATATATTCACTAAACCACTTGATGAGAAAGTGTTTTGCAGGTTAAGAGGTGAATTGAACATCATTGATGCTTCGAACTTGGAGTAGAAACTCCATTGGATACATTCAAGACATGAGCTTATGACTAATCCTTGATATTTCTCTTATGATGAAAATCTTATGTCTTGGATATATTTGTATCTTGCATGTTATCTAACCCATGTAGGTACTTGGATGAATCTAATTCCATGAGATTGTAATCTACTCACATCTTGAGCAATCTCTACATCACCAAGTTTCTACACTATGCTGGTTGAAGACAAGGAAGCACGGAACCATTCAAACATATCCTTTGACAAATTCTATGTTGAACTTCATGATTGTCATTTCTGGATACACAAGTGCTCTTCCTTGCAAGAACTAACCCATGTAGGTAGATGGACTCAAATTCCAAGTGGTGCTCCCAATTCTTGATGAGCTACATCAACCTTGAGCAACCCACACAAGTTCAACTACATGGACAACACCACTAACCAAGGTATGTTATTCCATCTTAGAGAAGCTTTACTCCAAGTCATGAGCTAAAGCAACTCGACAAGATGTGAATACATCAATATGCTTAAACGAAAAATGGCAACCCCATTTTGAGCTTAAACGATGCGTATGACCTATGATCAAGTGATCTCACTTGACTCCTAAGTCAATATACTCTAACATAGGTGACTTTGTCGCCGACCATCTCTAGATGAAGTTCTCTTATGTTATTTTCTGTGCTTTTGCATTTGTCTCATGCATATTTGTTTCCCCTTTCAAAAAAAACTTCATCTAGATTTCTTTCTGTTTGCTCTGCATATTCTGCATCAAATTCCTTGCATATCATTCAGTAAATTCCTTGCAAATCTTTGTGAGAACTTACTAGTCTAGTGAGCTGAGGTGACAAGTGTTTTCTCTGTGATGAACTCGGTTTCACCGATTTTGTTTTCGGTACAACCGAAGCATACCACTCGGTGCCACCGATTTCACAACAGGAAAAACAGTTTGCCACTTATTCTGTGTTTCTTCTGATCCGCCTCCACTCAATGAATCTTGTCCTCTACAAACATCACATTTATATAAATGCTTTGTACTTTGACTCAAGGATCAAACCCTTCTTGGAAATTGATGTCAAAGGGGGAGAGAGAGATCACATCAAAGCTTATCACTTAGAGAGATCACATCAGAGAGAGAAAGTATCACCTCCTTAGGGGGAGAAAGAGATCTCCAGGGGGAGAGAATACACAAGAAGAAAGTATTTCTCAAGGATCCCAGATGCTTGGTGTTGAAGAGGAGAGATGCCACATGTCTTCTTGAGGGGAAAGACATGTTCATATGTGCCTATTTGCATTAGCTATGTTCATTTACATCTTTCATCTTTGATTTTCTGTTCCCTATCTTCTCCCAGTATCCCATGCTAGATTCAGGGGGAGCAAGACATCTAAGGGAAAGAAATCATTTAAATTCATTGCATATATTTACTCTTGGGGACATGTATAATCCAATGTGGTACTTAGTACTCACTCTCTACATGTCATCCCAGTCTTGGTATTCTTGTGGTTTCTTCTGTTTGCTCTGGCTAGTAGATGTACCTGTGTTATCTAACCTTGTTTATGCAGGTTCATTCCATCCTAAGCCAACTCCAGACTACAAGGTAAGTATATGCATCACAATCATGTGTATGAGGAATTCTTGTTGATGTACATACTGTTTGCAAGAAGGACTCATGGGCATGGAGGTATTTTCTTTAATATTCTTTGCTCTGATGCATATGGCCAAGATACATGTAACACATTGCCTGCTCTATCATGGTTATGCTCTCACATGCTTTTATATTCCATATTCACATGATTGCATACATGTAGGGGGAGCCTATGCTTGTTACATGTCTTTCCAAAGCTTTACTTACTATTCTTTATATCTTTATCTAAAGCTTTGATGTATGTTGTCATCAATTACCAAAAAGGGGGAGATTGAAAGCACAAGTGCTCCCTAGGTGGTTTTGGTAATTAATGTCAACATATCTCTTGTTGGACTAACACTTTTATCTAGTATGTTTCAGATAAGTTCAACAATGGAGTGGCATGGACTAAAGGATGTGGGAACTCCTTCAAGATGCTAAGGACAAAGGATTGGCTCAAGCTTCAAGCTCAAGACTCTTCATTTTATATTTTAGTGATCCAAGATCACATTGAGTCTATAGGAAAAGCCAATACTATCAAGAAGGGATGAGGTGTTGCTTAATGAGTTTCTTGCCCCAAAGTGCTTAGTGATATGCTCCAAAACCCTCAACTACTTTCCCACTTCCACACATATGACCTAAACCTAAAGTCAAACTCGGCCACACTGATTCTTCCTATCCGGCGCCACCGAGTTCAGATGTCATAGCCACTGCCACAAACCCTAGACAAATCGGTCTCACCGATAGGGGTCTCGGTTCCACCAAGATGGTATTGTAATCTCTCTGAGTATGTCCATTACCAAAATCGGTCTCACCGAGTTTGAGCAATCGGTACTACTGAGATTACAATGCAAACTTCCTAGTTGACTCATTACCAAAATCGGTCCTACCGAGTTTGAGTAATCGGTCCCATCGAGTTTGCGTGACCAACTCTCTGGTTAGCTGTTTACCAAAATCGGCCTCACCGAGTTTGTGTAATCGGTCTCACAGAGATTACGTTATGCCCTAACCCTAACCATATCGGTCCTACCGAGTTGCATGTCGGTCCCACCAAAAATCCTAACGGTCACTAGGTTTACTAAATCGGTCCGACCGAGTTTATTGATTTGGTCCCATCGAGTTTGGTAGATTGTGTGTAACGGTTAGATTTTGTGTGGAGGCTCTATATACCCCTCCACCTCCTCTTCATTCGTGGAGAGAGCCATCAGAACAAACCTACACTTCCAAATTACCATTTCTGAGAGAGAACCACCTACTCATGTGTTGAGGCCAAGATATTCCATTTCTACCATATGAATCTTGATCTCTAGCCTTCCCCAAGTCGCTTTCCACTCAAATCTTCTTTCCACCAGATCCAAATCCCATGAGAGAGAGTTGAGTGTTGGGGACACTATCATTTGAAGCACAAGAGCAAGGAGTTCATCATCAACGCACCATTTGTTACTTCTTGGAGAGTGGTGTCTCCTAGATTGGCTAGGTGTCACTTGGGAGACTCCGACAAGATTGTGGAGTTGAACCAAGGAGTTTTTAAGGGCAAGGAGATCGCCTACTTCGTGAAGATCTACCGCTAGTGAGGCAAGTCCTTTGTGGGCGACGACCATGGTGGGATAGACAAGGTTGCTTCCTCGTGGACCCTTCGTGGGTGGAGCCCTCCGTGGACTCGTGCAACCGTTACCCTTCGTGGGTTGAAGTCTCCATCAACGTGGATGTACGATAGCACCACCTATCGGAACCACGCCAAAAACATCAGTGTCTCCAATTGCGTTTGAATCCTCCAAAACCATTCCCTTTACATTCTTGCAAGTTGCATGCTTTACTTTCCGTTGCACATATACTCTTTGCATGCTTTCTTGCTATGTGTTGTGAATGTTAAACTTGTGCCTAAACTCCACTTAAACTTAAAGAAGTTAAAAACTGCAACTTTGGTACTTAGTGTCTAATCACCCCCCCCCCCCTCTAGACACCTCTTCTCATGGTCCTACAATTATGGGCTTATAGAACTGCATACAAGAGTCCTATGGGTATGTCTCCATATAAAATGGTTTATGGAAAAGCATGTCACTTACCTCTCGAACTAGAACACAAGGCATCTTGGGCCATTAAAGAGCTCAATTATGATTTCGAACTTGCCAGTGAGAAGAGGTTATCTGACATTAGCTCACTTGATGAATGGAGAACCCAGGCCTACGAGAATGCCAAACTGTTTAAAGAAAAAGTTAAAAGATGGCATGATAAAACGATACAAAAGCGTGAGTTTAACGTAGGTGATTACGTGTTGCTATTCAACTCTCGTTTAAGATTTTTTTTGCAGGAAAACTTCTCTCTAAATGGGAAGACCCTTACGTTATCGAGGAGGTCTATCATTCCGGTGCCATAAAAATATACAACTTCAAAGGCACAAATCCGAAGGTGGTGAACGGTCAAAGAATAAAACATTATATCTCAGGTAACCCAATAAATGTTGAAACTAATATTATTGAAACCGTAACCCCGGAGGAATACATAAGGGAGACTTTCCAGAACGTTTTTGACTCCGAAAAGGAATAGGTATGTGGTATGGTAAGTAAACCGACTCCAAAACAGTTCTAATAGCAATTTTTCTCCGTTTTGGAATATTTAAGAAAATAGGGAAATAAGAAATAGTCCGAGAAGGACACGAGGCGTCCACGAGGGTGGAGGGCGTGCCCTACCCCCCTGGTCGCGCCCCCTGCCTCGTGGGCACCTCGTGTGCTCTTCGGACTCTGTTTTATTGCATGATACTTCTTTTGGTCGGTAAAAATTCATTATATAGTCTCCCGAAGGTTTTGACCACCGTATCACGCAAAAATCCTCTGTTTTTGTCTCGAGCTGTTTCGGTCGCAGACTTAGAGCAAGATGTCTTCTCAAGAGTCAGTCGGGGAGAGTCAGGTGTCTCATCCGACGCTAGGTCCAGGAGCAAACAGTGATGCTTATTACTTTGGACCATCAACGGAGGATGAGATGGAGGCCGACTTGAAAAGGATACATGCCATGGAGGAGGATCAAGAAGTTACCTCTCGCTTCCAAGCAGGATTCACGATGGGGGAACTATAGAGCTCATCCATTCCAATCTCGGTCATCCCTTCCATTGTTAAATTTCTTTCTTATGAAACTATGAAAAAGAGTGTCGCTTGTTCTCCAGCAGCTATGCAACATCCATGGGTGAAAGGAGCTTTAGCCGTCATGGGTAAACTCTGCAAGGAAAATATGGACCTCAAACAACAAGTCAATAAGCTCGAGGAGGAGAATCGTATCCTAAGGGGTATCATCACCAAGAAGATCACACCACCACTTCCAAAGAAGGAGACCTAAACACTTGGGTATGGGCACTCCCCTTGGTAACTGCCAAGCTTGGGGGAGTTGCCCCGGTATCGTATCACCATCACACTCCTATCTTTACTGTTTTACTTAGTTTGATCCTTTTGGTAATATCCTTATCTAGTAGAATAAAGTTTTGGTATGATTTGGTTTTGAGTTTTGCTTTATGATCCCTCTATGTAATCGAGTACGTGAGCTATATATAATAAAGATTAGTGTTGAGTCAAGGGCTTTGCTATCTTGCGATGATCTTGAGTGAATAAAAGAATAAAAAGAAATAAAGAGACCATAGTGATCTTGTGGATAGTAATGACTTCACATATAAAGAGTATGATGATTAAAAGTTGTTGAGAGTTGGCAAACATAGTTTTGGTCATCGTTGCAATTAATAGGAAGTAATAAAGAACGAGAGGTTCTCACATATAAAATATTATCTTGGACATCTTTTATGATTGTGAGCACTCATCAAAGTATGACATGCTAAAGAGTTGATGTTGGACAAGGAAGACAACGTAATGGGTTATGTTTTCTCACATCTTAATTAAAGTATATTGTCATGGATCGTCCAACATGTTGAGCTTGCCTTTCCCCCTCATGCTAGCCAAATTCCTTGCACCAAGTAGAGATACTACTTGTGCTTCCAAATATCCTTAAACCCAGTTTTGCCATGAGAGTCCACCATATCTACCTACGGATTGAGTAAGATCCTTCAAGTAAGTTGTCATGTCGTATGCGATAAAAATTGCTCTCTAAATATGTATGACTTATTAGTGTGGAGAAAATAAGCTTTATATGATCTTGTGATATGGAGGTAATAAAAGCGACGGACTGAATAATAAAGGTCCGTATCACAAGTGGCTATATAAAGTGACGTTCTTTTGCATTAAGATTTCGTGCATCCAACCAAAAAACCACATGACAACCTCTGCTTCCCTCTGCGAAGGGCCTATCTTTTACTTTCTGTCTTATAAAAGAGTCATGGTGATCTTCACCTTTCCTTTCTACATTTTATCCTTTGGCAAGCACCTCATGTTGGAAAGATCCTGATATATATATATATATATATATATATATATATATATATATATATATATATATATATATATCCAATTGGATGTAAGTTAGCATGAACTATTATTGTTGACATTACCCTTGAGGTAAAAGGTTGGGAGGCAACACTATAAGCCCCTATCATTCTCTGTGTCCGATTAAAACTCCATAACCATAAGTATTGCGTGAGTGTTAGCAATTGTGAAAGACTAAATGATAGTTGAGTATGTGGACCTGCTGAAAAGCTCCTATGTTGACTCTTTCCTATGTTATGATAAATTGCAATTGCTTCATTGACTGAGATTATAGTTTGTTAGTTCTCAATGATGTTTTTGAATCATACTTGACATTGTGAATAGATTGTTACTTGAGCATAAGAAATCATATGACAAAATACATATATGGTGCTGTTCTAAGAATGATCATGATGCCCTCATGTCCGTATTTTATTTTATCGACACCTCTATCTCTAAACATGTGGACATATTTTTCGATATCGGCTTCCGCTCGAGGACAAGCGAGGTCTAAGCTTGGGGGAGTTGATACGTCCATTTTGCATCATGCTTTTATATCAATATTTATTACATTATGGACTGTTATTACACGTTATGTTACAATACTTATGCCTATTCTCTCTTATTTTACAAGGTTTACATAAAGAGCGAGAATGCCGGCAGCTAGGATTCTGGGCTGGAAAAGGAGCAAATATTCGAGACCTATTCTGCACAGCTCCAAAAGTCCTGAACTCCACGAAAGTCATTTTGGGAATTAATAAAAAATATTGAGCAGAAGAAATACCTGAGGGGGGCCACCCACCATCCACGAGGGTGGGGCGCGCCCTACCCCCCTCTGTGCGCCCCCCTGCCTCATGGGCCACCTGGCAGCCCTCCGGTGCCCATTTTCTGCTATATGAAGCCTTTTACCCTGGAAAAAATCATAAGCAAGCTTTCGGGATGAAACTCCGCCGCCACGAGGCAGAACCTTGGCGGAACCAATCTAGGGCTCCAGCGGAGATGCTCTGCCGGGGAAACTTCCCTCTAGGAGGGGGAAATCATCACCATCGTCATCACCAACAATCCTCTCATCGGGAGGGGGTCAATCTTCATCAACATCTTCACCAGCACCATCTCCTCTCAAACCCTAGTTCATCTCTTGTATCCAATCTTTGTACCAAAACCTCAAATTGGTACCTGTGGGTTGCTAGTAGTGTTGATTACTCCTTGTAGTTGATGCTAGTTGGTTTATCCGGTGGAAGATCATTTGTTCAGATCCTTAATGCATATTAATACTCCTATGATCATGAACATGAATATGCTTTGTGAGTAGTTACGTTTGTTCCTGAGGACATGGGTGAAGTCTTGCTATTAGTAGTCATGTGAATTTGGTATTCGTTCGATATTTTGATGAGATGTATGTTGTCTCTCCTCTAGTGGTGTTATGTGAACATCGACTACATGACATTTCACCATTATTTGGGCCTAGAGGAAGTCATTGGGAAGTAATAAGTAGATGATGGGTTGCTAGTGTCGGCGTTCTGGGAACGGGGGTCCCCAGACTTGCCTGCCTGCGGCCTGCAGTGTGGCTCAAAAGGGGGCCCAGCGCGGCCCATCTTCATCAACACAAGCTCAAGACCCTCGCGAGGGGCCAAGCCTCGCGGGGCGGACGACAAGGAGCTTCCTCAGGCTCGGCCTCGTCAGGATGGCTCACGAGGAGGCGGAGAGTTCAAGGCGGGGTACCTTGCGAGGTGCCCATGACGCAGGCCATGACGACCAAGGGTGCCAGTCGGGCGCCAGCCCGCGCAGTGTCCTCCTTTCCTCTTTGGTGCAAAGGGGGCAAGCGCAGGCGAGAGCATCAAGCAAAGGCATCCATTTCGGTGCAACAAGACCAAGACCAGCCCAACGGCAGGGAAGAAGTCATTGTGGAGCCCAAGCAGGCGTCACCACCAGAGCCTTTGACAGACGAGGACCAACTTTAGTCATGATAAGTGGACCCGCTGTTCCCCTTCAAAATGGCCAATTGTTGGCGCCCTTCCCGCTCAATATTTGGGAAGAGGCCCAGGGCCTTTGCCTATAAATAGGACTAGCCACCCCAAGGGTAGAGGCATGGAGAATCCAAGAGCCAGAACCAAGCAGCACCAGCCAAGAACAGACCCTCGCGAGGCTGTTCTTCCTTGTATTGTTCATCATCAGCCCAAGAGGCAATCCACCACACCACACACTGGAGTAGGGTATTACACCACAATGGTGGCCTGAACCAGTATAAATCTTGTGTCTCTTGTGTTGTTCTGTTTGGTAGTTTAGATCCTAGCGATTCGGTGAGGAGCGAGCCGGTAGAGCGTTAAATCTCCGCGTGCACCCTAGTGTTCGAACCTCAAGGGTCTGCCGGAACCCGAAATCCAACATTTGGCGCGCTAGGTAGGGGTGTGCCGGGATCCACCTTCCGCTACTTCACGTCCCATCGCATCGTCATCACCATGTCCGGCGACCAGGCGGGCAACCCTGATCCCTGGGCGGCATGGCCCACCCGCATAGAGCCGCTCGCCCCGAGCGACCCCATGCCCCAGGCAGCACGCGGTCCGCAGGGCGCTGCAGGCCGCGAGCGATGCGGACAGGCCTCGACAGCTCTAACACCACGGCAGACGCGGTCGGCAGCAAGGGCCTCCAACCATGCCGCGGCCACGACGCCGTACACCCGCCGGGAGCAGGCGAACTCAAGGGCCGCGCTCACGGTGGCCCGAGAGCTGCTGCAGTGCAGGCTGATGGAGGTCGGCCGCGACGTGTTGCTAGAGCGGGTGGCGGAGCTCCTGGGCTACGCCGCCTCGGGGGCTCACCCCTTCTGCACCCAGCTCCCGCCCTAGGCTCAGGGCGGCCCGCGCGGGGGCCTCGCGCGCACCCGCGGGCTTCACGGCTACTCCAACACCAGCGAAGCTATCGGCACCGAACCAGCGGCGGCACTGACTCCGCTCCCCGCCAGCGAAGAAGGACTCTCCGCAACCCACGGCCCCAGCGGGCCGCCGCGCTACCATCACCAGTTTGGCACGTCAAGCAGAGCTGCATGGCACACGGAGCCCTACGACGCAGCCTTCGGGGTAACAGCCCCGGAAGAGTACGTGCCCCACATGATGGATCAAGGGCACCCACGCGAGGGCGAACAAGGCTCGCTCCTCAGCCCAGGCTGGGGGGACGAGGCGCCAGAAGCTGAGCTCTTCCAAGAACCCAGGGACGGCCCCGCCGGCCACGCTGGAGGCAACGATTATTGGGTACCACTAATCCCTCAGGAGCAGGCATATACTAATCATGGGTCGCAGGAGGTGCAGGTCGCCACAGCGAGCAGCTGCCCCGCTCCAGCAGTCTCTTACCCCTCAGGAGGAGGGCGTTGGGGGCTGCAGGACAGAGGCCGAGATCCGACATCACCACCACGGCGTTCGAAGCAAGGCGTTCCCAGGAGGTAGGCCCTCCGCTGGGGAGGTGCCTCAGGGCCTGCCCCTGGCGGAGGACCCGTGGTCATCGGGGGAACCGCTGGCGACCGCTCTACCCCATCGGCGGCGTCCTGGTTTTCGGTCGTCGTTGATGGCACTAGAGTGTGGCGCAAGGCGGGGCCCTCGTCTGGCGATGTGAAGCAAGGCCGGTACCTGTGAAGAAGGCCCAGTGCCTATGAAGCTCGCCGCCCCGTGACACTCTCACGTAATAAAGAGTGGGGCTGTACACGCCCCGGAGTCTCAGGGGTGCCGGCCTCAGGCCCTGGGGCTCCCTCCCACACCCAGTGGCAGCACTTAGCTCCGCGCTGGTGAGAAGACGTCCAAGACTAGACTAGGTGCCGGATGCGGCCTTTTGTTTGCTTTCATTGCTTTTCCCTTGGTTGTTGCTTTCCCTCGCCGGATTTAAGTTGAACTCGAATTTGAGATTTGCGTGTGTTGGGGAAGGGGTGCATAGTCTCGTTCGAGCAATCTCTCGCGTTTCGGTTACAACCTCGCCTCAGCTGCCTCCCCTCATGAGCCCCTCGTGAGCCGGGTCTGGCCTAGCTTGCGTGCAGCCCAGACTGCCGCCGTCATATCCCGTCAGGAGGTTTTTTACTGCAGATCCTACGGATTCGATTAGGAGGCATTCGAGGCACCACAGCCTCCCACAAATTACCTCAGGACCCGCGCGGGACAAAGGTAAACTAACCAGCCGGCTCGTCACCCAGCCAATCACTTGGCACGGGCCTATGGGCGATGTAACATTAACTAGTGCGCTAAACATTGGTTTTACATGAGGGGCACCCCCTCCCAAAAATGCTCTCACAACCATCAGGACAAAAGCCTGGGTTCTATTCATGTAGGGTAAGGAAGCAGGAGCAATACACTGTCAGTCGGATAAATCCCCCAATGCATCCTCAGGAGCGCCGCCCGAGCTGTCGCTGGCGTCGCTGGCCTCGCCATCACCCTCCGCGTTGTCGCCAACGGCGTCAGGGTCGTTCACCACGCCGCCCTTGTCGGCGGCCACAATCACGCCATCATCGTCTGAAGCAAAGGCCCTGACAAGGGCGTCCACGTTGTCTTCCACCCAATACGCCAGGTCGTCTCGGACGGCCTGGGGGACTGGGGCGATGGCAGCGTCAAAGTCAAAGTGAGGATCCATATTCTGGAGATGGCTGAAGATGCGGGAAAAGGCGCGCCCGAGCAGGGCTCGGCTCCTCTCCTCCACCAACCTGTTGGCACGAACCGACCGCGTCTCCAACTGCGTCACGATGTTGGTGAAGAACTGAAGGTTGTCGGCGTAGTTAATGGCATGCGGCTCACCGACGGCCGCTTCGCAGATGTTACCCAAGGCCGTGTTGGCCCTCTCTCGAAGCGTGCTGAGCATGGGGGCGTGCTCGTGTTCCAAGAGCCGCCACTAACGCATCTCATCCGCATTCTAGCGGGCGACGGCCTCAGCCTCAACCACCTGTGGCGAAGAAGAAGCACTTCGGCATGGGAAGCAGTTGACTCCCCCTGCGCCACCTCGAGTGCGGCCCGCAAGGCATCAACCCGCTGCGTCGCTTACTCTTGCTTGGTCCTCAGGATGGTGGTCCTACCTTCGGCCTCGGTCCGGACCAACTCCAGCCTCTCCTTGAACTCGCGCTCGAGGTTGAGGCGCGCCGTCGCCACCCGACGTCCGACCTCCTCCGAGACACTGGCTTCCCGCGTAGCAACATCGTCCTCCGCCCGTGTCACCCAGCGCTCCCTTGTCTCCAGGCGCTCGTACTCGCGTGCGCGTTCGGCGGCTTCCAGCGTCAGCACCACCTCACGCTTCTGGAGCTCCGCTGGGTCGCCAGAGGCCACCTTCATCGACGCAAGGGCCGCCTCACGCAGCTCCACCTACTCCTCCAGTGAGTGGCACCGGGCCAGGAGTTCCTGCGCCCGCTCCTCCGTGGCCTCTCGCCATCGGTCAGCTTCCCGGGCCTGTTCGATAGCCCGGGAACAGGCCTCCCGAGAGGCCACCAGCGACGCCTTGGCCTCCTCGTCGTCGAGGTCGCGCTGGCGGCGCGCGGGGGTGACAGCCGCCTCCAGCTTGCGCCTCCCTGCCACCAGGCGCAGGCCCTCGGCCTCAAGGCGCGCGTCCTCATCAGCAAGCTCTTCACCAAGCAGGCTCACTGCGTCAGCCGCCCTCCGGAGAAACCCTTGGCGAAGAGCGCGACGCTCCCGAGCGTGCTCGAGTACGTCTTCCACACCATCATCCGCCCCAAGCGAGTGCCGTGGGGCGCGGATCAGCACTCCCCTTCCGGGCAGGGGGCTGGGGGCTGGCTCCCTTAAGGCGACCGGGCACGCCCTGCCAGAAGCCCGACCTGGAGCCAGTCCATCTCCAGGTGAAGAGCGCAGGGAGTACCCCAACCAATCATGGTCCACCACCAGGCGAGAAGCCCAGGGCAGGCTAGCTATGCCACGAGATGGCTCGCGAAGGAAGACCGCAGGGAGCGTAGGGCCGCGTTGCGCCTCGGGATGGCTCGTCTCACCAACCAGCCTCACCACAAGGGCCCTGCTGCTCGGAACGGTTGAAGACGGCGGAAAGGACGGAGGCGAGGGGGATGGCTCCTCATCCACCTCCATGAGCTCGGAAGGAAGGGCCCTGCGAAGCAAGGATCAGGAAAGGCAACAGAAGAATCAGGAGCTAGGAAGGGAGAAGGCTTACTCATCGATGGCGAAGTACTTCCTACGCTTCAGCAGGCGGCAAGGGTAATCATCGCCCAGGGCCTCCCTTCTCTTCCGGAGGGCCTCAAAGTCCACACGGAAGCGACCCAAGAATTGAGCGCAGGGGTCAGCTTGCGACGAAGGGGAAGCATTGAGGCGACTCGCGTCGGGGGCGTCCGCCTGATGGGCGCTGCTAGTCGCCTCACCAAGAAGAGCAGCTGGGGCCTTGGGGGCCTCAGCCGCAGGCACTACGAGCGGCCGCTCGCCACCCTCAGTTGCGGTAGCACGGGCCTCGGGGGCCGCTCCCTCATGAGCGCCGCCCAGTGTTGTCGCCTTGGCGGGGGCACCCTCGGCCTCCGGAGGCTCATGTCTCCCTGCCCCGCCACTTGAGGAAGTGTCGCCCCAGACGGCTGCGAGGGCGACCACCACCACTGGGTTCTCGCGAGGCCCCTGGAGGCCAGCAAGGCGCGGCCCCCATTCGTCGAAGATGGGCATCTGGCTCACGAAGTCACCTCTGTTCGAGCAGAGGTACAACAAGGCCCCCCCTTGATGAATGCCGCCGGGGGAAGGATCCCCAGTCAAGACCAAGAGCACCTTCCTCAGCGCTTCAGGCGTCAGGTCCTCTTCCAGGAGCCACATATGATCCCCACGACCGCTGAAGGCCCACATTCAATGAGAATGGCGCTGGAGAGGGGCGACGCGGTGTAGCAAGAACTCCTTCACCACCTTGGGCACCATCACACCAAGCTCCCTCAGGAACTCGAAGCGACGCCAGACGAAGGCAAGCCAGGGGCACGCGAGCGTCTCCTGGCCCCAGCCTGAGTTGGGGACAGCAAGTGAAGATGGCTCCATCAGCAGGGGGCTGGGCACCCCTACGTCCACATACAGCCACCGCTCGTGAAACCCAGGCGCGGGCGGAGGAAGGCTGAAGTCAATTCCAGAAGTCGCTGTCTCAGGCGCAATGATGAAGCTCACGCACCCCGAACATTGGGTTGGGTCGACGAGGCGCAGAGAGAAGAAGTGGTGCAGCAAGGCAACCGAAGGAAGGATGCCCATCATTGCCTCGCAAACGAAGGCGAAGATCGTGAGAAGGGTGATGGACTCAGGACCCAAATGCATCATATGAATCTAGTAATGGGAAAGCACGGCGTTGAAGAAATCAGAAAAAGGGAGAACCAGTCCCGCCCACAGGGCGTCGGCGAAGTACCGGACCTCGGTGGGAATCCTGTCAATGGAGAAGCAAGACGCGGGCCAGGCCGTCGTCCTCCCGCACTTGTTGAAGATGGTGGCCAGGGCCGAGCTGACCTTGCCCAGGCCTTCTTGATTGATTATGACCGGCCGGTCGACGGCGGGGGCCGCCGACGACGATGAGCGAGGCGGTGGCATGGGCTTCTTCCCACTTCCCTTCCTCGGCGGAGCCATGACGGCAGAAAAGGGAGGGTGAAGGTTCGAGATTGGATTGGATGCGGAAGCTAGAATTCGAGAGGAGAAAGGACAGGGAGCGTTCAAGCAGCAGAAAGGGGAGCGGCTGTGTGCGGCAGCGAGTCCGCCTAGCAAGGCATAAAATAAGGAAGCGTGGGGGAACAGTGCCGCCCACATCCAATCAACCGCCACGCGGAGCCCAAGGCCGCAGGCTGTTAGGGCCCGCGACGCTTCGCACTTGCCCTTTCGCCTCTCTGCTCAGCCAAGTTCGGGCGCGCAGTGGGCCCGGGGGCTACTGTCGGTGTTCTGGGACTGGGGGTCCCCAGACTTGCCTGCCTGCGGCCTGCGGCGTGGCTCAAAAGGGGGCCCAGCGCGGCCCATCTTCATCAACACAAGCTCAAGACCCTCACGAGGGGCCAAGCCTCGCGGGGCGGACGACAAGGAGCTTCCTCAGGCTCGGCCTCGTCAGGCTGGCTCACGAGGAGGCGGAGAGTTCAAGGCGGGGTACCTCGCGAGGTGCCCATGATGCAGGCCATGACGACCAAGGGCGCCAGTCGGGCGCCAGCCCGCGCAGTGTCCTCCTTTCCTCTTTGGTGCAAAGGGGGCAAGCGCAGGCGAGAGTATCAAGCAAAGGCATCCATTTCGGTGCAACAAGACCAAGACCAGCTCAACGGCAGGGAAGAAGTCATTGTGGAGCCCAAGCAGGCGTCACCACCAGAGCCTTTGATAGGCGAGGACCAACTTTAGTCAGGATAAGTGTACCCGTTGTTCCCCTTCAAAATGGCCAATTGTTGGCGCCCTTCCCGCTCAATATTTGGGAAGAGGCCCAGGGCCTTTGCCTATAAATAGGACTAGCCACCCCTAGGATAGAGGCATGGAGAATCCAAGAACCAGAACCAAGTAGCACCAGCCAAGAACAGACCCTCGCGAGGCTGTTCTTCCTTGTATTGTTCATCATCAGCCCAAGAGGCAATCCAGCACACCACACACTGGAGTAGGGTATTACACCACAATGGTGGCCTGAACCAGTATAAATCTTGTGTCTCTTGCGATTCGGCAAGGAGCGAACTGGTAGAGGGTTAAATCTCCGCGCGCACCCTAGTGTTCAAATCTCAAGGGTCTGCCGGAACCCGAAATCCGACAGCTAGAGTGACACAAGCTTAAACCCTAGTTTATGCGTTGCTTCGTAACGGGCTGATTTGGATCCATATGTTTCATGCTATGGTTAGGTTTACCTTAATACTTATTTTGTAGTTGCGAATGCTTGCAATAGGGGTTAATCATAAGTGGGATGCTTGTCCAAGAAAGGATAGCACCCAAGCACCGGTCCACCCACATATCAAATTATCAAAGTAACGAACGTGAATCATATGAGCGTGATGAAAACTAGCTTGACGATAATTCCCATGTGTCCTCGGGAGCGCTTTTCTCTGTATAAGAACTTGTCCAGTATTGTCCTTTGCTACAAAAAGGATTGGGCCACCTTGCTGCACCTTATTTACTTTCATTGCTTGTTACCCATTACAAATTATCCTATCACAAAACTATCTGTTACCTACAATTTCAGTGCTTGCAGAGAATGCCTTACTGAAAAACGCTTGTCATTTCCTTCTGCTCCTCGTTGGGTTCGACACTCTTACTTATCGAAAGGACTACGATAGATCCCCTACACTTGTGGGTCATCAAGGCCGTGCACCAGGCTGGCCAACGACACTGCGGCCCACGTGGCCAATGCTGGCACCCCTCCATGACGACGAGATATTGAGCTGCCGCTCCGACTCCACGTCGGCCCCGAGGCCGCGCACCACCCGAGACGATGTCTCTCTCAGGCCAGGACCACTCTAGAATGATGCCTCCAAGAAGGACCGCAACACCGGAGTGCCGCCATCGTCCGCTCCAGGAACCTGGAACATGGGTTACCCTCGGAGTGCTGGATAAGAGGCCGTAGGCCTCCGAACAACGATGCCGCCAAGAAGGTGTGCATCGCCCACAAGCATCGTCTTCGTCGGCTCTAGCCAAGTCCAGAGCATGGCTTACACCCTAAGTAGCCAAAGAAAGCCCTCCCTCAAACTGGCACACGAGAGCCACCGCCCACCTGAACCACCACCCGCCAACAGAGCCCAGAGCCACCGATTAGAACAGCCCCACCATCGCCAACTACACCATGTAGAGTCGTCGACTAAGCTACCCCATCACCACCGCAGAAGCTAGAACCGGCCACGTCTGGTCAGATCTGGTGCCTCGCACAACGGCAATAACCAACCCATCGGCCAGCAGCAAGTGTCCCTAGCACAACCAAGGGACGACACACTGCCACAGAGTACCGACGCTCCCCAGCTCCAGTCGTGGTGCTGCCCACGCAACCACCATGGCCGTCATCACCAAAGAAGAGGCCCAGGGCCACTGCCCCGGCGTCCGAGCACCACACACCATCGTGTGCTCTGGCACTTCAAACCGCTCTACTCCGGGCAACCGCGCCCCGGGTAGTCTCGTAGCCCGAGCAGCCACCGCATCGGTGCGTGCCCTCACGGCGGCAGAACTTCGCTGCCCGACACCCCGTGTCGCGCCTTCCTGCACCAGCCACGCCCGCACATCGTGTCGCACCACTCCTAGGGTCGCACCTCCCAGCCAGAGCACCATCGGGCCATGCCCGCACCGCGCTAGACCAGATCAGCCAGAGCACCACGATCCCACGGTGCCAGGGCCGCCGCTGCAGGCCGGCCGTTGCCTGCACACCACCAGATTTGGGCGCGAGGGGCCCAGACCCGCCGCTCCCGCCGGAGGAGAGGAGCTCCAGCCCGCCGGCACAGAGCAGGAGACGACCACTTGTCGGCGCCGCACGAGCCAGTCACAAGGACGCCCGCACCCTAGAGAAGAGGCCCCGCCGCACAGAGCAGACTGTTGTCGGTGGTGGCTGGGTGGCCACCAGTGTAGCTCGTGCGGAACGACGCGGGAAAAAGCAACTTTTAGAGATGATGTTAGTTAGTTTGAGAGTCATGATAGCCAAATTAGTACGTAGTGTAGATCATTGGGTTAATAATAGTCATGGTAGTCAACTTAAGAACAAAGTTGCTTCTTGTAGCATTAAAAAAGTTGGTTTGTAGCACTTTCAATTTTCATAATCCTAGTTCACCACACCTGCCTCTAGGTTTATAATTTAGATAGCTAATATTGTTTGCTAAGTTGCTTGCTTTCGGTGCTAAGTTTGTACCAATTACTGTTCTAGGGTTTACCATAGAGGAGGTTAATTTACGAGTGATCTTTTTTGTTTTTGTTGGTTCTCGAAAATAAATATGAATAATGTTCAGTGTCATGCTTGTCTACGAATTAATCCTACTAAATTGCCTACCATGACTATTACATTTGCCTACTACAGATGTTAGGGCATCTCCAACAACGACCCTCAAACCTCCCGCAACCGTCCAGACCGCATTGTCTGGACCGCGGAGGCCATCCAACGCGGTCCTGTATCGGTCCGCTGCGCGATCTAGACGCGATTTCTCCCGCAAACCGGAGACAAACAGGGGTGGGCTTTGTCGGAGTCCGGACACGCGAATAGCCGCTCTCCGGTCCCTTGTCCCACCCAAAAGGAAGACGGAACCCGCGGTTTTGTAGAATCATGCACTGTTTCCATGCCAAAAGCCCCCATTCTCTTCTTCCATTCCCCTCCGCTCTCCGCCCAATTCCCGCTCTTTTCTCCCACACTTTCCTTCCTTCCACCGCCAACGCATAGAACCGTCAGAGAACCTGTTGGAGATGGAGCCAGCAGAGGTGTCGGAGGATCCGAGCATCACGCTTGCCCGAAAGATCAGCTCGAAGATGCGGCAAAATCACCACGTCAAAGCGAAGGCCACAGCCAGATGGGTGCGCCGACAGTACAGACGGCGCCGTGGTCGGAGCCTTACAAGTCTCCGTACTATTATGCCGCCAAGCAGCATGGAACCCCCGCTGGTACGGTGCCTTACATTGTTGATGTTAACACAGCGGCGCTCTTCTCCGAATATTCTTCGTCGCAGCTAGTCCGGGCGCCGATGGCGGCCGGGGAGCAGATGGGTCCCCGCACGCTGTTCACTGCAATGCCCATAGCGGGAGAGCCAGTGTACGACGCGGACAGGGAGATGTTCAACATCATTCACAACGGATCCAAGGGAGGAGGAAGGGGCTATGAGGACAGGCAGGTGGAAGATTCGGATCCCATGTAGTCCGGCAACTACCAGCAGCAGCAGTCCTACACCAAGATGGTCACGCAGCAGTCCTACACCCAGACCGGCGATGGCACACATCAACAACATTGGGCCGATGAAGAGCAGCATTCGGAGGGGGAGGAGGAGGACGATGGCGACGATGATGATCTGGATGATACAACCTGTGATTCGAAGAAGGGTAGAGGAGAAAGCTTCAACATGTGTGAGGACGAGCTTTTGTGTGATGCATGGTTGGCCACTAGCATTGATCCGATCCATGGCACGGAGCAAAAGGGCACAACCTTTTGGAGGAACATTCACATATGGTTTTATGAACACAAGCATTTCGCGACATACTCTGACGCGGTCATCCGCTACCGTGAGTGGAAGTCTCTCAACCATCAATGGTACACCATCCAAGAGGCCGCATCTAATTATTGCGGGCACTTGAAGCATCTCATCACATGGTGGCCTAGGTGTGCACAAAGTACTGAGCAATTAAGTTGATCACTAGCTGGATATGCTTTAGTTTTGTTGATCACTAGCCGGACATGTATTGTTTTGTTACTCACTAGACATATATGCATTGTTGACATTGTTTTACTTTGTACCTACTCGTGGTTTTGTGATGTACAAGAAGTTGGAGAAGAAGTCCTTCACCGTCATTCATTGTTGGTTGAAGTTGAATGGGAAACCGAAGTAGAACCTTTTCATTGCCAAGACCGCTGCCCAAGCCAATGAGGAAGAAACCGGTGACCCTATCGACCCAACCCAAGAACCGCCAAAGAAGGTTAGAAGAAATTTACAGGGGAAGAAGTGGGAGGAGGAGAGGGAGAAGCGAGAAGGTGCGGCGGCCAAGCTAACAGAGAGATTCGAGGTAATCTTGGCGATGGAGGAGGCATGCGTGAGGAGCTTGGACATCAAGGAGGAGAGGAAGGCAGAGAGGGGTTCAAAAAGTTGATGGAGGCAACGGACAAGAAGATCAAGCTCAAAAAGAGGAGGGCCATGATCGAAGAGAGGAAGGCCCCACTCGAGGAAAAGAGAGTGAAGATCATCGCCAATGCGGAGGACGCCAAGATGTTGACCTTGAATGTCGACTCTTTTGATGCCGACGCTAGAATATCGTGCAAGCCGTCCGCTACCAGATGTTGCAACGACAGGAAGATGAGATGGCGGCGGCGGTGGACGATGAGGACACGGCGGAGGCGGACGCGAACGCTGCCTACGCGGCAGTGACAGCACATCCTTGATCGGTGAGTAGCTGGCAGGGATTGCTGGTCCAGCAGGGCAGAAATGCATGGACTGCTGGAATGATGCTCTTTTGGATTCGGGCATGTAAAAACTAAGCATTTTTTCTCTTTTTGGTTGTGACCGGGATGCGGCCCAGCACGGGTGTGATCCCGCAGGTGCGTTGTGTGGATCGGAGTACATTTGAATTTGAATTTACTAGCAGATATATACATGATACGGTTGGATGGCGGCCTCCCGCACCGTGTCCGCGGACTGATCCCTCCTGTCCGCGGACGGATGCGAGAGAAAATTTGCGGGTTGCTGTTGAAGATGCCCTTAAGTTTCTTACAATATTGAAGTTTCTAGTAGTTTTAGAGAGTATTTTTCAGAGAGGTCATGTATTTTGTTAGATTCTATGCGCTAGTATGTACAATTTTTTTCCCGCGAGGTGAAAGTAAATATTTCATATTAATAGGGTTACAACCGAGAGGCAGAAGCTCCTCAATACATGATGGTCCTTGTTGAAGCCATACTGCAGTGCTACTCTCAGTGCGCCAGTACGACGCCGGTCGATCTGCTACCCTATTTTGTTCTCGTCTAATCTTCATCATGGGAATAAAAACTCTTAATGTCATGAGGTGCTTGATCTTAGAGACAAGATGGCCATAAGTTGGTCGTACCAAACCCTCTACGGACAAATTAGCCCGTGCCTTTGAAGAATTCGATTGTACAATCACTGATCCTTTGTATTGCTAGTGCCATGCCTCGCATTAACGCATGAATTTCGCCCCGCAAAGTATCATTGCAGTTCAATAAAAACCTATACGCACCAAATATAACACTTCCGTCTGACCTTCTTAGAATAACTAGACGATGCCCCGCGTGTTGCGGCGGGATTTAGTATGAAATAAAATTTCTCTTGTAGCGAGATAACTTTTTATCAGTATTCTACCAGATCTCTATGTATAAGTTTAAAATTAGAGGAAAACAAAATAAAATATGCATGCATGCCTCACTTGTCATTCATAGAGCACTCGAGTATGAGCCTATGAGCTGCATGCACGCGTCAATTTTTTTCTTGATTAAAACACTCATAGACAACAGTTACTGCATGCACTTTCATGCATGTGCCAGTTACTACTCCCTCCGTTCCTAAATATTTGTCTTTTTAGAGATTTTAAATGGACTATCACATTCGGATGTATATAGACATAATATAAAGTGTAGATGCACTCATTTTGCTCCGTACGTAGTCACTTGTTAAAATCTCTAGAAAGACAAATATTTAAAAACGGAGGGAGTACATGTGGTTGGTGCAACAGTTCTCAATGTGTAGGTCGGACGCATATTACTGATTGATATGGTATATCCAACGGCTAAATTATGGGTAATGTGGCTTAAGGAGAAGCGAGAGAATTTCTGTAGAGGGCTAGCTATTTAGATATACTCTCTCTGTTTCAAAATAGATGACTCAAATTTGTACTAAGATTAATACAAAATTGGATCATTTATTTTAGAACAAAGGGAGTAGAAGATAAAAGATACCAGCCGCCGCAGTCTCATCCGCTGCTAAAAACGCCCTGTCAACTGACAATGCCACCAGCCTGTGGTGGCGGCCATCTTAGTACAGCCTCGGTCTTCTTCATTCAATAGTCCAAAACCATCTAGTGTCATCTTGGCTTTTATAATTTCGTCCGTACTGAATACTCCTACCAGTTGTAATTATCTCATATACTCCCTTCATTTCTAAATATAAGTTTTTTTGATATTTTAAATGGACTACAACATATGGATGTATGTAAATATATTCTAGAGTATAGATTCATTCATTTTGCTCCGTATGTAGTCACTTATTGGAATCTCTAAAAAGACATATATTTGGGAACGGTGGCTCCCTCCATTACTAAATATAAGTCTTTCTAGAGATTTCACTATGGACTACGATGTATATAGATGCAATTGACGCATCAGCCAACCATGCCCAACCCTTGGCTCGTTCGCGTTGCCTCCAGGGGGGCGACTCGGGAGCCCCAACCGCCGCCGCCCTCGACCTCCCTCTCCCCTTCTTCCCCGACGCCGCCGAAGGAGGCCGGCGAGCGAAGCTCGCCCGGCTGACGGCGGGCCTTCCTCCTTTCTTCACGAGGGGATCCTCTGGCTGAGATGCACCGGCGTCCATGGACGTACAGCATGGAGGCGGAGTTGGCGCGCTCGGGAGGCGGCCTGATGGGATCCCGGCGGCGCTACGGGGGCTGGCGGCGGGGGGGTCTGGGGTTTCCTACCCCAGATCGGTTCTCCTTCGGGTGGTCGGGCTCGGGCGCCGTCCGGCGGTCCTAAGCGGTGGTGGGCGCTCGCGTTGGCTATCCTCCTTCACCGATCTGATTGGGGGCGGCCGAACGCGTTGGCGTGATGCCGGATCCGAGCACGGTGGTGGCGTCGTCCCCTTCAGGGATGACGGTCGGGTGGTGGGTCCTTGTGGCGGCGCCGGTGGCGGCAGATCTTGGGATCCCGCTCCCGGGGATGTCGCAGGACGCGGCGGCCCGTGCACGAGAGATGAAGTTTTTTCGAACAGATCTGAGTGAAAACTTGCTTTTGACTACTGCAAAGGCCGGCGGTGGCGGCGCTCAAAGGATTGATATGGTTGACTAGAGGGGGGGGGTGAATAGGCAACTAACAATTTTTAACCTTTTCTTTACCAAATTAAACTTTGCAACAAAATAGGTTGTCTAGATGTGCAACTAGGTGAGCAACATATATGATGCAATAACAAATAGTACACAAGAAAGCAACGGATGTAACAACAAGTAAGCTTGCAAAAATAAAGGCACGAAAATAACCAAGAGTGGAGTCGGTGGAGACGAGGATGTGTTACCGGAGTTCCTTCCTTTTGAGGGAAAGTACGTCTCCGTTAGAGCGGTGTGGAGGCACAATGCTCCCCAAGAAGCCACTAGGGCCACCGTATTCTCCTCACGCCCTCACACAATGCGAGATGCCGTGATTCCACTATTGGTGCCCTTGAAGGCGGCGACCGAGCCTTTACAAGAAGGGTTGGGGCAATCTCCACAACAATCGGAGGCTCCCAACAACAACAACAACACCACGAAGCTTCACCACAATGGAGTATGGCTTCGAGGTGACCTCAACCGTCTAGGGTGCTCAACACCCAAGAGTAACAAGATCCGCAAGGGATAAGTGGGGGGAATCAAATTTCTCTTGGTGGAAGTGTAGATCTGGGCCTTCTCAACCAATCCCGAGCAAATCAACAAGTTTGATTGGCTAGGGAGAGAGATCGGGCGAAAATGGAGCTTTGAGCAACAATGGAGCTTTGGGGAAAGAGGTAGGTCAACTTGGAGGAAGAAGACACCTTTATATAGTGTGGGAACACATCCAACCGTTACCTCACTGTGCAGCCCCGCACAGAGCGGTATTACCGCTGGGGCAGGGCGGTACTACCGCTGAGAGCGATACTACCGCTCACTGCCCAGCGGTCTACCGTGCTGGAGAGGAAGCCAGGCCACTGGCCGCAGAGCGGTACTACCGCGGGCGTAGGAGCGGTACTACCGCTCGTACCGGTACTACCGCTTCTACTACCGCTTTTAGTGCCGCAAAACCCGACACAAGAAAACACCGTCTCGAATCGAGGCGGTAGTAGCGCGGTACTGCTGCGGTACTACGGCCGAAGCCCGCGAGCGGTACTACCGCTCTACGGAGTGGTACTACCGCTGGAGGGCTTCGGCGGTACTACCGCTGGAGATCGCGGTACTACCGCTGGCACAGGGCGAAGCAGGTATGGAAGAGAAGTTGCGGCCCCAGAGTTGCGAAAGGAAGACGACGGGTGTGATAAGGATGTGTACGTGTTGATTCCACCCTAGTCTTACCAAGGCGGATCCCCTCTTAATAGTACGGTGACTCCTACGAAACTAGTCCACCAACAACGAAACGAAGGAGCTACACCGTCTTGACTAAAACACCGAGGGGAGAAAATCGTCTCGTGCCAATGGATGATTCTCTGAAAGAACTTAACGCACACGATTAGTCCGCAAAACATTGTCATCAATCACCAAAACCTCTAGGGGGTAAATATGCCCTTACAATCTCCCCCTTTTTGGTGGATTGATGACAATACGGGATTTGCATAAACAAGATATAGAGTAAGCATACAAACCCCACGGTCCTAACATGTAGATGGGCTCCCCCTAGATGTGTGCTATTTAGATAAGTGCTTTGGACTGCACAACACACATACTAGGATCAAAGCTCCCCCTACATTTTAGAGACCAACAATCTAAGCATGGTGTATGAGAGCAGCATAGATGATATAACAAGAAAGGCACGCTACTCATAAGCTAGAGTGACATAGATAATGATACTGGAAAAGTAAGGTAGCATATGTCTCACACCATATGACTCGTACTTAAGTCTCACTCAAACTTAGGTCTCACAGACAAACCAACCAAAGCAAATGCGAGGAAAACACGAACAAGACACAAATAAGAGACAAAAGACACAACTCGCAAATCCCTAAACTCTCTCCCCCTTTGGCATCGAGACACGAAAAAGGAGAGGGAGTGTTGCTACGGCTCCAGGTGAGAGCAAATGAGGGACACACGCATCAGAGCCCAGCGGAATCATCAGCACCACCGTCGTCAGTCTGGAAGTGCTCGGCCTCAGAATCGGTCCACGGGCAGTGCTGCTGAATCCACTCCTCCTCCTCAGTAAGCTGGTCCTCAGATCCACTCTTGACTGTAGCACCCAACTGTCGCATGAGCTCCTTGTGATGACCTCAAGCCTTCTTCTCAGCCACATGAGTCATGTACTGACCGTGAGCCTCCATGCAGAACAGCTTCCTCATCTTAGACTTGAGCTTCTTAGCCCAAGAGGGCTCTGCCTCAGAAGGCATGTAGTCATCATCCTCATCATCATCAGCTGCAGGCTCCTCCTCTGTCTCCATGGCAGCAGCAGACGAAGGAACTCCAGTCTTAGGGGCCTGAGTGCCCCAGTTATCCTTCTTCCTCATATGCTTGACATCATGAGAGATCAACTCTCCAGACTCCAGTGGCACCTTAGGATATACATGATCCCAGGCCTTCTCAATGAGCAGCATGATGAACGGACCATAGATCGAGCACTTGCGCTCGGAGATAGCAGACAGCAGCTCAGACCACATAACATGAGAGATATCCAAACACTCTCCGGTGGGATTTTCCTTGGCAGAAAAGAAGCATGTCCACGAGATAAGAGTGAACCTGGTCCAGATTCCCAATGCGAGGGAAAAGAGTCTCTCTGAAGATGCGGTGAAGGACATCCAGATAGGCAGGCAGCTCATAGGTTTCCTTGTGTGTCTCAGGGTTGATCTTCAGAGTGCAGTATGGCCAGAGAGCTTGCTTGTGAGTGCAATGGGCGCGGGCGTGAGGGAGAAAGCCAACAGGAGACTCAAGCCCTAGATCTTGCACTCCAATCAACTGCATGAACGCTCTCCACTTGACAGAAAGCAACTTTCCATTGGTCATCCAGGTGAGAGTCCTGTCCTCATCAGTCCCAAGGTGAACCGTGGCATAGAATTGGGCCACCATATCAGCATCAAAGTCCTTGTTGAATTTCATGATCCCAAGAATGTTCAGTTGAGTGCACATCTGAAGAGCTTCACCAAAGTAGTCAGGATCTTGCTCCATATGGTCGGTGTCGATGGAGTGCACGTTGACATAGAAATTCTTCTTCGCTTTGAGAACATCGAAGAAGATGGCAAACTAGAACCTGTTCCAGAACGGACGGTTGACCAAAGTGGGATCTTGGTCAGCTTCATCCGGGTTGCGGCGGTGCCTTGCCCAGAACTCCTTTGGCGGCATTTCTGGCACTGTCTTGCCGGGCTTTGGCTTGACCCCTGACTTCTTCTGGAGTTGAGGTGGAGGTGGAGGTGGAGGTGGAGCACTTGAGGATCCTCCGGTAGGCTCGGTGGTACGGTAGCGCTTGGACGTGGCACGTCCGGGATTGACACGATGAGCCTGATGCTCAGGGACCTCATCACCTGGAACCACACACAAGAACACGCAAACAACCAGAAAGCACAAGCATAAGCCACAAAACACGAGCAAAAAGATCACTGAAAGGTAGAAGTAGAGTGGAATTTGGTAGAGAGCGGTAGTACCATGACCTGCTAGTAGTAGTACCGCCTTGAGCGGTAGTACCGCTCCACAGGGAGCGGTAGTACCGCACCAAGCGGTAGTACCGCCATGGAGAGGGCGGTAGTACCGCTCGGGGCGGGGAAACAGCAGTTTCCTACTACCGTGGTCAGATCTGGCACTACCGTCCTACCAAATTCAAAAATACTCCAACCAAACATCAATCCACACTGCCTAGAAGCATTCTCCATCCAACTCAAGCCTAGATTTGGCCAAAAATCTAGAGATGCAACTGCTACTGCCCCTAAGATGCTAGATTGGAAACCTAGACAAAAATAACAAGAGAACGGGGGCAATACCGGCATCCATGGCAAGAGGACAAGGTGGGGATCGACTCCACCGAAGGGATGGAGAGGGATGGCCCAGAGAGGGAGATCCGCCGGAGCCCTCCCGCGGCGCCGGTTGCTGGAGAGAGAGAGGAATAGGCGTGTGGACGTGCCAATGGGTATGGGGGAGAAGAAACTCCCCCTGCCCCTGATATAACCCTCGCCCGCGCCTCTCAGCGGTAATACCGCGCTGGGGAGCGGTAGTACCGCTCGCCAGCGGCAGTAGTACCGCCAGCAACCGGAAAAACATGCTTCTAGACAAAAACTCCTTCAAAGCACCCAAAAAGCAAAGCAACCAAGGCGAAGACAAGGAAAGGACCAACAAGACAACACACACACGAACACCGAACCGGAACCCACTCCTTCAAAGCAACCAAACAAAAGAAGAGTGAGCTCTGGCCTCTCTCAAGAGAGGGCGATGGCCGGAGCCACCTATGTTTGAGTCAATTGGTATGGCACCGCGAAGAATTATCCTTGGGCCCATGACCAAAACTCGTCTTTGAAGCACAGTACCATCAAAAATGGCTAATGTGAAAGAGTTGATCATTTTATGCATAATGAGGGGAGAGAGAGTTCATTGAGAGAACAACACTCCCCCTATGTCCATGCCTACACCTAAACTAGACAACAAGATGAGTGTGGTGGGGGTGCACGGGTTCAAGTCACATTGCTCAAATCAATGATATTTAGCTCATGCCTTAACTCGTGAAATCTTGCTTCATCCAAGGGCTTCGTGAAAATATCTGCAAGGTTATCATGAGTGTTGACATACTTGAGCTCGATCTCCCCTCGCCTAATGTGATCCCGGATGAAATGATACCGAATCTCAATGTGCTTCGTCTTGAAGTGTTGTACCGGGTTGAGAGAAATCTTGATGGCACTTTCATTATCACACCAAAGAGGCACTTTGTCACAAATGACACCGTACTCCTTTAAAGTTTACCTCATCCATAGGAGTTGAGCACAACAACTACCGGCCGCCACATACTCCGCTTCGGTGGACGAGAGAGACACACAACTTTGCTTCTTGGAAGACCAACTTACCAAAGAGCAACCAAGAAATTGGCACCCTCCGAAGGTGGACTTCCTATCCACTTTGTCTCCCGCCCAATCGGAATCCGTGAAACCTTCAAGCTTGAAGTTTGCTCCTCTTGGGTACCATAAGCCAAAGTTTGGGGTATGAGCCAAATATCGAAAGATTCGCTTGACCGCCACAAAGTGACTTTCCTTTGGTGCGGCTTGAAAACATGCACACATCCCCACACTCAACATGATACCCGGTCTAGATGCACAAAGGTAAAACAAGGAGCCAATCATGGAGCGATATACCTTTTGATCCACCGCTTTACCATTGGGATCGATGTCAAGTTGGCACTTGGTAGGCATTGGTGTAGAAGCCGGCTTGACATCACTTAGCTTGAATCTTTTAAGCATGTCTTGAGTGTATTTGGCTTGGTTGATGAAGGTTCCTTCTCTTCTTTGTTTGATGTCAAAACCAAGGAAGAACTTCAACTCTCCCATCGAAGACATCTTAAACTTGGAGGTCATGAGAGCGGCAAATTCCTCATTGAAAGCTTTGTTAGGAGAACCAAAGATAATATCATCAACATATACTAGGCATACAAACAACTCCCCGTTGACCTTCTTAGTAAAAAGAGTGGGATCGATTTGTCCTACTTCAAATCCACGATCTTGTAGCAACTCGGTAAGGTGGTCATACCACGCACGTGGGGCTTGTTTAAGGCCATAGAGTGCCTTATCAAGTTGATACACATGATCTGGGAAGTAGGGGTCCTCGAACCCTAGGGGTTGCTTGACATAAACCAACTCATTAATAGGACCATTAAGAAAAGCACTTTTTACATCCATTTGTTGCAACTTAAAGTTGTGATGAGAATCATAGGCAATCAACAAGCGTATGGAATCAAGACGAGCAAAGGGAGCAAAGGTTTCACCGTAGTCGATACCCTCGACTTGGGAGTAGCCTTGTGCTACCAATCTTGCCTTGTTGTGAACGATGTTCCCATGAGCATCTTGCTTGTTCTTAAAGATCCACTTGGTTCCAATGACATTGTGGTTCCTCGATGGCCTCGGCACCAATCTCCATACTTTGTTGTACTCAAAGTTGTTGAGTTCTTCATGCATGGCATTGAGCCAGTCCGAGTCTTCGAGCGCCTCATAGACCTTTTGGGGTTCAACACAAGAGACAAACGTGTGATGTTCACAATAGTTTGCTAATTGTCTATGAGTGCTTACCCCCTTTCTTAGGCTTCCAACTACATTCTCCATGAGATAGCCTTGAGTGGTGAGCTTGGAAGCAATCTTCACGGCACGACGCTCTAATTCCTCCTCGGATGTGGAGGGAGGAGGGTTGGCTTGATCATCTTGAGCGCTGTCTTGAGCTTGTTCTTGATCTTGAGCTTGTTCTTGAGCTTGAGTTTGCTCTTGATCTTGAACTTGCTTGAGGGGGAGAACTTGACCTTGGGCATCATTTAGAGGTTCACCACCATCTTGAGGTTGATCTTGCCCTTGGTATTGTTCACAAGGTTGAGGGCCTTCACTTTGTTCTTCCGAAGCGTGTGGGTCTTGATGAGGTGATGGCTCTACTTGAGTAGAGCATTGTCCTTCTCATTCGGCCACAAGGGGTTCCTCAATGGGTAGGATTTGACCAATACCCATTCTTCTTATGGCTTGGGGAGGAATTTCATCACCTACATCACAAGTACCACTTTGCTCCACTTGGGAGCCGTTATTTTCGTCAAACTCCACGTTACACGTCTCCTCAATGAGTCCGGTGGACTTGTTGAGGACACGGTAAGCATGAGAGTTTGTAGCATAACCAACAAATATGCCCTCATGAGCTCTAGCCTCAAATTTAGACAAACGAACACCTTTCTTGAGAATGAAACACTTACAACCGAACACCCGGAAGTACTTGAGGTTGGTCTTGTTGCCGGTGAGAATCTCATAAGGAGTCTTGTTCAAGCCTTTGCGAAGATAGAGCCGATTGGATGCATGACATGCGGTGTTGATGGCTTCGGCCCAAAAGTTGTACGGAGACTTGAACTCCGCCATCATGGTCCTTGCCGCATCCATCAACGTCCGGTTCTTCCTCTCCGCAACACCATTTTGTTGAGGGGTATAAGGTGCCGCATATTGATGCTTGATCCCCTCATCACTAAGAAACTCATCCAAGGTGTACTTCTTGAACTCGGTGCTGTTGTCACTTCTTATTGTCAAGATCTTTGCATCATGTTAACGTTGAGCTTCATTTGCAAAGTCGATGACGGTTTGTTGAGTCTCACTCTTCCTCTTGAAGAAGTATACCCAAGTGTACCTTGAATAATTATCCACAATCACCAAGCAATACTTTCTCCCTCCAAGACTATCAAAAGATGGAGGCCCGAAGAGATCCATGTGAAGGAGCTCCAAGGGTCTCTTCGAGTAGATGATGGTTGAAGGAGGGTGAGCCTTTTCATGAAGCTTTCCTTCGATACAAGCACTGCAAGCACGATCTTTGGCAAAACTAACATTTGTTAGTCCACGAACATGGTCCCCCTTGAGAAGACTTTGCAAAGATCTCATATTGACGTGGGCTAAACGGTGATGCCAAAGCCATCCCACGTCAACTTTAGCCATTAGGCATGTCGCGGTCTTAGTGGGTCGCTCCGAGAAGTTAATCACATAGAGACCGTTCTCAACATGCCCAACAAAGGCTACTTTAAGAGTCTTGCTCCACAAGAGGGCCACGGTATCAATATCAAAGAATGTAGCAAAGCCCATGAGTGCAAGTTGACGAACAGAAAGTAAATTGAATGCAAGGGACTCAACAAGCATGACTTTCTCGATCGTTAGATCATGAGAAATGAAAACCTTGCCGAGACCCAATACCTTAGAATGTGGTGCATCACCCCACTCGACATTGGGGAATCTCTTGCACGTCCACCACCAAGTCCTTGCTCCCGGTCATATGATTTGTTGCTCCACTGTCGAGCAACCATGATCCCCCACCGGAAGCAAACACCTACACGAGATCAATGCTTGGTTTTAGGTACCCATTTAGTAATGGGTCCTCTGATGTTAGTAACAAGGGTCTTGGGAACCCAAATAGACCATTCAATGTACTCATAGGAAGAACCAACAAATCTAGCATAAACATGTCCATCACTAGCACGGCACAACAAATATGACGGGTTAAAGTCGCCGGCTTTGTTTGAGGAAATGCTCTTGCCCTTTTGGACATCAACTTCCTTCACTTTCTCCTTCTTCTTCTTAGGAGAACCCTCTCCCTCTTTCACGAACATTTGTTTGAGAGGAGGACGATTGGTCTTGTTGTTCTTCTTCTTCTTTCTCTTGGACTTGGGTGCAAATCCAATTCCTTCTTTGGCCACAACTTCCTTTTGATTGCTCAAAAGGTCGTTGAGGTTTTTCTCACCTTGAATGCAAGACACAAGGCCTTTCTCAAGTTGATCCTTCAACTTGGCATTTTCCTCCACAAGATGCACATGCTCACAACATGGGTTACTAGCACATGAATTATCAATTAATACCATATGAGAAAAGGTGGCCTTTTCCTTGATTAGCTTAACTTGGAGTTGAGCATGAGACTCTTTGAGGCTAGCATGAGTACCCTTCAAGACCTTGTGGGCCTTGTCAAGTATCTCAAACTCCTCTTTGAGTCTAGCATGATCAACCCCAAGTTTAGCCTTCTTGGAGGTTAGCACACGAGACATGACAAGAGCATGATCAAGATCTTTCTTTAACTTAGCATGATCATCATTGTGTGACTCCTCAAGAGTCAAACGATGCACACGCTCTTCCTCAAGAGCATTAGAGAGATCCGATATCTCATTGGCATAGTCATGACTATGACCTTCCATCTTGGAGATGGTTTCTTCGTGAGCCTCGATCATGTCATTGACCTCACCAAGTTGTTCCAAGAGAGCAACAAAGTGCTTCTTGGACTTTCCCTTGAGCTTACTCATAAAAGACTCAAATTCATTCACTTCCTCATTAGACTCAACATGTCCATCAATGCAATCCTCCAAGGAGGGATAATGATGGTGGTTGTGATGTTGGGGGTTACCTTGTTTGAAGCTTTAGCCATGAGGCATCTAGCGGTGATGTTTTCATTGGGTGATTCGAAGAGAGACACCCGGGGAGTGGTAGCAATGGCAACGAACGCCATGGCCGTTGCTTCTTCATTTTCATCATCATCGTCATCCTCTTGGTATTCTTCTTGAACCACCAACCCACGAGTGGGAGTCTTCTTGGCGAAGTTGTTCTTGTTGGGGAAGGACTTGGCTTTGTATTTTCGAATAAACTTGCCACCATTGTCTTCCCGCTTCTCGTAAGGACAATCCGCAACGAAATGGCTCACATTGCTACAGTTGAAGCAAGTTCTAACTCGTTGCTTGCCCTTGACGCCACTTGAGTTGTTCTTGTTGAAGTTGGGTCTTGAGCTCTTCTTGCTCCAAAATTGTCTTGAAGCAAGGGCCATGTGCTCATGGTAGTCAAACTTGGTGTCTTCGGGGTTGCTTTCCTCATCTTCCACTTCTTCCTCTTCTTCCATAGTAACCTTGGCCTTCAAAGCAAGGTTAGGCTTCTTTGCTCTTTGAGAACGGAGCACCGCATTGTCGGCGGTCTTGTCCAAGATGCTCATTGCAACGAACTCGTCCAACACTTCACTTGAGGTCATGGAGTGGAAGTCCGGTCGTTGACGAATGATGGAGGACATGGCCTTGTTGTAGGGCATCATGGCCTTGAGGAACTTCCGCTTGATCCAATTGTCATCCGTATCCTTGCTTCCATGATCTCGAAGTGCGACCGCGAGTTTGGTCACTCTTCGAAAGAGCTCACGAGGTTCTTCATCTTCTTTCATTGCAAACTCATCGGCTTCATCTTGCACCACTTCATAGTTGGAGCGTTGAATGCTAGCACTTCCACGATAGAGACCCTCGACACATTTCCATGCTTCTTTAGCCATGACATGGGGTCGAAGGTGAGGGAGATCTTCGGGAAGGATTGCATCTTGGATGATGAAGAGAGCACTCTCATTGAATTGATTGTCCACGGCTTCTCGAGGGGTGAAGTTGCTTGGGTCATGAGGATAAAAACCTTCTTCAATGATTCTCCAAAGGTTAGTGTTCACATGTTTCAAATGACGCTTAAAGTGATAGACCCAAGAATCAAAATCTTCATGTTTCTCATATTTAGGAGGTGGACCGGCATGATTCAAATGAGTGGAGGGAATTGGCCCTCCATAAACCGGGGGTTCCACATGGGCAAAGATGCCGGTACCATTTCTACCACTAATAGAAGGACTCTTATCAATGTTAGCTTCCCCCTTGTCGGAGGGAGCATCTGTCACCTTGTTGGTGGGATCACCCACTTTCATCGGTGAGGTAGATTATTTAAGTCCTTCTAGGAATTCCTTAAACATGTCCTTGACCTCTGTCTTCATGGAGGTTTTCAATGTTTCCAAAGCAACATTGAATTCCTCACGTGAGATCGAGTTACCCCCATCTCCCGTAGATGAGATCGGATTCACACCGGAGTGCTCTCCCACCTCATCTACGGCATCAACCATACTCTTTGGACGGTAAAGTCCTTAAAAAGAGACGAGGCTCTGATACCAATTGAAAGGATCGATATGGTTGACTAGAGGGGGGTGAATAGGCAACTAACAATTTTTAACCTTTTCTTTACCAAATTAAACTTTGCAACAAAATAGGTTGTCTAGATGTGCAACTAGGTGAGCAACCTATATGATGCAATAACAACTAGTACACAAGCAAGCAAGGGATGTAACAACAAGTAAGCTTGCAAAAATAAAGGCACGAAATAACCAAGAGTGGAGCCGGTGGAGACGAGGATGTGTTACCGGAGTTCCTTCCTTTTGAGGGGAAGTACATCTCCGTTAGAGCGGTGTGGAGGCACAATGCTCCCCAAGAAGCCACTAGGGCCACCGTATTCTCCTCATGCCCTCACACAATGCGAGATGCCGTGATTCCACTATTGGTGCCCTTGAAGGCGGCGACCGAGCCTTTACAAGCAAGGTTGGGGAAATCTCCGCAACAATCGGAGGCTCCCAACAACAACAACAACACCACGAAGCTTCACCACAATGGAGTATGGCTTCGAGGTGACCTCAACCATCTAGGGTGCTCAACACCCAAGAGTAACAAGATCCGCAAGGGATAAGTGGGGGGAATCAAATTTCTCTTGGTGGAAGTGTAGATCTGGGCCTTCTCAACCAATCCCGAGCAAATCAACAAGTTTGATTGGCTAGGGAGAGAGATCGGGTGAAAATGGAGCTTTGAGCAACAATGGAGCTTTGGGGAAAGAGGTAGGTCAACTTGGAGGAAGAAGACACCTTTATATAGTGTGGGAACACATCCAACCGTTACCTCACTGTGCAGCCCCGCACAGAGCGGTACTACCGCTGAGAGCGGTACTACCGCTCCCTGCCCAGCGGTACTATCGTGCTGGAGAGGAAGCCAGGCCACTGGCCCCAGAGCGGTACTACCGCGGGCGTAGGAGCGGTACTACCGCTTGTAGCGGTACTACCGCTTTTAGTGCCGCAAAACCGGACACGAGAAAACACCGTCTCGAATCGAGGCGGTAGTAGCGCGGTACTGATGCGGTACTACGGCCGAAGCCCGCGAGCGGTACTACCGCTCTACGGAGCGGTTCTACCGCTGGGAGCGGTACTACGGCTCCATGGAGCGGTACTACTGCTGGAGGGCTTCGGTGGTACTACCGCTGGAGATAGCGGTACTACCGCTGGCACAGGGCGAAGCAGGTATGGAAGAGAAGTTGCGGCTCCAGAGTTGCGAAAGGAAGATGACGGGTGTGATAAGGATGTGTACATGTTGATTCCACCCTAGTCTTACCAAAGCGGATCCCCTCTTAATAGTACGGTGACTCCTACGAAACTAGTCCACCAACAACGAAACGAAGGAGATACACCGTCTTGACTAAAACACCGAGGGGAGAAAATCGTCTCGTGCCAATGGATGATTCTCTGAAAGAACTTAACGCACACGATTAGTCCGCAAAAGCATTGTCATCAATCACCAAAACCACTAGGGGATAAATATGCCCTTACAGGCACTGTCTGTGTCGTTCCCTTCTTGAAGGCATCGCCGTGGAGAAGTTCAAGATCACTCTCTGCTACCTCCGGGGGAAACCCTAGATCAGTTGATCGGATGATGGCGGCGCTCTGGTGTCGTTTCCCCCTTGGGGGCGTCATTCATGGAGGTACACACGGGCTCAGGGAACAGAGGACGATTTCTTTGGTGGAGTGGTGCTGGAGATATGCCCTAGAGGCAATCATGTATGATGATATTTCCTATTTGTTTATGAATAGAGATAGTCCTTGGACATTATCAATGATGTGTATCAGCAAGTACGTGACTTGTTTGTGGGACTATGCATTGTATGATGACTGTCCTAAAAGGTCCCTAGTCGAAAGGGCTATATGGACGCGCAGCTGACTAGACTAGCATATGACACGGTTGATGGCTCGGTCTCACTAGCCATGGAGCATTGGATGCTAACCGGATAATATGGACTTGGAAAGGTCTGGTCGGATTCGACATAGTCGGATCCGAGTCGAGATAAGATCCGAGTCGGACAGACCCAACTATGAGACGCAGCGATATGTCATCTGTGAGTCTCTAGTACAACATATGTTCTATGTCTTAAGACCTGAGCTGACGCATGTACTTAAGGATGGCAATGGGTCGGGTTTGGATCGGGTTGAACAATATCAAATCCATATCCATATCCATAAACACAGTCTTTGCCCACCCATGAAAAATTCCGCGGGTGAAAAATTGTGTCCATGTCCAAACCCGATGGATATCCATACCCACTGGATATCCATTGGGTCCTCTCTAGATGTATAAATAAGACATAACACAATGTTAACATAAGCTCTTCCATTCTTCACTTCATGGCATGCTAGACTTCATTTATGGTAAATCAACCTCCACTAACAACATAAGATCATTTAGTATTTTTCTAACAGATGAGAATGACGAGTCAGTTAACAAGGAGATAAAAATAAGGGAAGGGCATTGGGGTATGTTATAGAGGGTATTGAATGTCAACTAATAAAAGTTATGACGGAGATTGTGTAATTTCTTTAGCATGTTTTGGATAACGAAGTGTAAAATTGCACTGGGACATGTAACTGTGGGGTAGGGATAGCTGATTTTTCCAATTAAGTCATACTATCGGGTCGGGTTTGGATATACCCGCGGGTACAAGATTATATCCATGCCCTACCTGTTGGGGAACGTAGTAATTTCAAAAAACTTCTTACGCACACGCAAGATCATGGTAATGCATAGCAACGAGAGGGGAGAGTATTGTCCACGTACCCTCGTAGACCATAAGCGGAAGCGTTATGAAAACGCGGTTGATGTAGTCGTACGTCTTCACGATCCGACCAATCCAAGCACCGAACGTACGGCACCTCCGAGTTCAGCACATGTTCAGCTCGATGACGATCCCTGGACTCCGATCCAGCAAAGTGTTGGGGATGAGTTCGTCAGACGACGGTGTGGTGGCGATGATGATGTTCTACTGATGCAGGGCTTCGCCTAAGCACCGCAACGATATGACCCAGGTGAAATATGGTGGAGGGGGGCACCGCACACGGCTAAGGAACGATCACGTAGATCAACTTGTGTGTTCTAGGGTGCCCCCTGCCCCCGTATATAAAGGAGCAAGGGGGGGTGCGACCGGCCCTAGGAGGAGGCGCGCCGGAGGAGTCCTACTCCCACCGGGAGTAGGACTCCCCCCCCCCCTTTCCCTAGTTGGATTAGGACTTGGGGGGAAAGAAGAGAGGGGGAAAGGAAGGGGGGCGCCGCCCCCCTCCTTGTCCAATTCGGACTTGGGAGGGAGGGGCGCACGGCAGCCCCTAGGCCTCCTCTCCTCTTCCTCCACTAGGCCCAATAAGGCCCATTAGGTTACCGGGGGGTTCCGGTAACCTCCCGGTACTCCGATAAAATGCCGATTGCACCCGGAACACTTCCGATGTCCAAACATAGGCTTCCAATATATCAATCTTTATGTCTCCACCATTTCGAGACTCCTCGTCATGTCCGTGATCACATCCGGGACTCCGAACAACCTTCGGTACATCAAAACTTATAAACTCATAATAAAACTGTCATCGTAACGTTAAGTGTGCAGACCCTACGGGTTCGAGAACTATGTAGACATGACCTAGAACTATTCTCGGTCAATAACCAATAGCGTAACCTGGATGCTCATACTGGCTCCTACATATTCTACGAAGATCTTTATCGGTCAAACCGTATAACAACATACGTTGTTCCCTTTGTCATCGGTATGTTACTTGCCCGAGATTCAATCGTCGGTATCCAATACCTAGTTCAATCTCGTTACCGGCAAGTCTCTTTACTCGTTACATAATGCATCATTCCGTAACTAACTCATTAGCTACATTGCTTGCAAGGCTTATAGTGATGTGCATTATCGATAGGGCCCAGAGATACCTCTCCGACAATCAGAGTGACAAAACCTAATCTCGAAATACGCAACCCAACATGTACCTTTGGAGACACCTGTAGAGCTCCTTTATAATCACCCAGTTACGTTGTGACGTTTGGTAGCACACAAAGTGTTCCTCCGGTAAACGGGAGTTGCATAATCTCATAGTTACAGGAACATGTATAAGTCATGAAGAAAGCAATAGCAACATACTAAACGATCAAGTGCTAGGCTAACGGAATGGGTCATGTCAATCACATCATTCTCCTAATGATGTGATCCCGTTAATCAAATGACAACACATGTCTATGGTTATGAAACATAACCATCTTTGATTAATGAGCTAGTCAAGTAGAGGCATACTAGTGACGTTATGTTTGTCTATGTATTCACACATGTATCATGTTTCCGGTTAATACAATTCTAGCATGAATAATAAACATTTATCATGATATGAGGAAATAAATAATAACTTTATTATTGCCTCTAGGGCATATTTCCTTCAGTCTCCCACTTGCAGTAGAGTCAGTAATCTAGATTACACAGTAATGATTCTAACACCCATGGAGTCTTGGTGCTGATCATGTTTTGCTCGTGGAAGAGGTTTAGTCAAGGGGTCTACAACATTCAGATTCGTATGTATCTTGCAAATCTCTATGTCTCCCACCTGGACTTGGTCCCGGATGGAATTGAAGCGTCTCTTGATGTGCTTGGTCCTCTTGTGAAATCTTGATTCCTTTGCCAAGGCAATTGCACCAGTATTGTCACAGAAGATCTTCATTGGTCCCGATGCACTAGGTATGACACCTAGATTGGAAATGAACTCCTTCATCCAAACTCCTTCATTTGCTGCTTCCGAAGTAGCTATGTACTCCGCTTCACATGTAGATCCCGCCACGACACTTTGTTTAGAACTGCACCAACTTACAGCTCCACCATTTAATAAAAACACGTATCCGGTTTGCGATTTAGAATCGTCCGGATCAGTGTCAAAGCTTGCATCGACGTAACCATTTACGACTAGCTCTTTGTCACCTCCATATACGAGAAACATATCCTTAGTCCTTTTCAGGTATTTCAGGATGTTCTTGACCGTTGTCCAGTGATCCACTCCTGGATTACTTTGGTACCTTCCTGCCAAACTTATTGCTAAGCATACGTCAGGTATGGTACACAGCATTGCATACATGATAGAGCCTATGGCTGAAGCATAGGGAACATCTTTCATTTTCTCTCTATCTTCTGCTGTGGTCGGGCATTGAGTCTGACTCAACTTCACACCTTGTAGTACGGGCAAGAACCCTTTCTTTGCCTGATCCATTTTGAACTTTTTCAAAACTTTATCAAGGTATGTGCTTTGTGAAAGTCCTATTAAGCGTCTTGATCTATCTCTATAAATTTTGATGCCCAATATGTAAGCAGCTTCACCGAGGTCTTTCATAGAAAAACTTTTATTCAAGTATCCCTTTATGCTATCTACAAATTCTATATCATTTCCAGTTAATAATATGTCATCTACATATAATATCAGAAATGCTACAGAGCTCCCACTCACTTTCTTGTAAATACAGGCTTCTCCAAAAGTCTGTATAAAACCATATGCTTTGATCACACTATCAAAGCGTTTATTCCAACTCCGAGATGCTTGCACCAGTCCATAAATGGATCGCTGGAGCTTGCACACTTTGTTAGCACCTTTTGGATCAACAAAACCTTCTGGTTGCATCATATACAACTCTTCTTCCAGAAATCCATTCAAGAATGCAGTTTTGACATCCATTTGCCAAATTTCATAATCATAAAATGCAGCAATTGCTAACATGATTCGGACAGACTTAAGCATCGCTACGGGTGAGAAAGTCTCATCGTAGTCAACCCCTTGAACTTGTCGAAAACCTTTCGCAACAAGTCAAGCTTTATAGACAGTTACATTACCATCAGCGTCAGTCTTCTTCTTAAAGATCCATTTATTCTCCATGGCTTGCCGATCATCGGGCAAGTCAACCAAAGTCCATACTTTGTTCTCATACATGGATCCCATCTCAGATTTCATAGCCTCTAGCCATTTTGCGGAATTTGGGCTCATCATCGCTTCCTCATAGTTCGTAGGTTCGTCATGGTCAAGTAACATGACCTCCAGAATAGGACTACCGTACCACTCTGGTGCGGATCTTACTCTGGTAGACCTACGAGGTTCGGTAGTAACTTGATCCGAAGTTTCATGATCAATATCATTAGTTTCCTCACTAATTGGTGTAGTTGTCACAGGAACCGGTTCTTGTGATGAACTACTTTCCAATAAGGGAGCAGGTACAGTTACCTCATCAAGTTCTATTTTCCTCCCACTCACTTCTTTCGAGAGAAACTCCTTCTCTAGAAAGGATCCGAATTTAGCAACAAAAATCTTGCCCTCAGATCTGTGATAGGTGTACCCAACAGTCTCTTTTGGGTATCCTATGAAGATACATTTCTCCGATTTGGGTTCGAGCTTATCTAGTTTAAGTTTCTTCACATAAGCATCGCAGCCCCAAACTTTAAGAAACGACAACTTTGGTTTCTTGCCAAACCACAGTTCATGAGGCGTCGTCTCAACGGATTTTGATGGTGCCCTATTTAACGTGAATGCGGCTGTCTCTAAAGCATGACCCCAAAACGATAGCGGTAAATCAGTAAGAGACATCATAGATCGCACCATATCTAGTAAAGTACGATTACGATGTTCGGACACACCATTTCATTGTGGTGTTCCAGGTGGCGTGAGTTGCGAAACTATTCCGCATTGTTTCAAATGTAAACCAAACTTGTAACTCAAATATTCTCCTCCACGATCAGATCGCAGAAATTTTATTTTCTTGTTACGATGATTTTCCACTTCACTCTGAAATTCTTTGAACTTTTCAAATGTTTTAGACTTGTGTTTCATTAAGTAGATATACCCATATCTGCTCAAATCATCTGTGAAGGTGAGAAAATAAGGATACCCGCCGCGAGCCTCAACATTCATTGGACCACAAACATCAGTATGTATGATTTCCAACAAATCAGTTGCTCGCTCCATAGTTCCGGAGAACGGCGTTTTAGTCATCCTGCCCATGAGGCACGGTTCGCAAGTACCAGGTGATTCACAATCAATGATTCCAAACGTCCATCACTATGGAGTTTCTTCATGCGCTTTATACCGATATGACCTAAACGGCAGTGCCACAAATAAGTTGCACTATCATTATCAACTCTGCATCTTTTGGCTTCAACACTATGAATATGTGTATCACTACTATCGAGATTCAATAAAAATAGCCCACTCTTCAAGGGTGCATGACCATAAAATATATTACCCATATAAATAGAACAACCATTATTCTCTGATTTAAATGAATAACCGTCTCGCATCAAACAAGATCCAGATATAATGTTCATGCTCAACGCTGGCACCAAATAACAATTATTTAGGTCTAAAACTAATCCCGATGGTAGATGTAGAGGTAGCGTGCCGACCGCGATCACATCGACTTTGGAACCATTTCCCACGCCCATCGTCACCTCGTCCTTAGCCAATCTTCGCTTAATCCGTAGTCCCTGTTTCGAGTTGCAAATATTAGCAACAGAACCAGTATCAAATACCCAGGTACTGCTGCGAGCATTAGTAAGGTACACATCAATAACATGTATATCACATATACCTTTGTTCACTTTGCCATCCTTCTTATCCGCCAAATACTTGGGGCAGTTCCGCTTCCAGTGTCCAGTCTGCTTGCAGTAGAAGCACTCAGTCTCAGGCTTAGGTCCAGACTTGGGTTTCTTCTCTTGAGCAGCAACTTTTTTGCTATTCTTCTTGAAGTTCCCCTTCTTCTTCCCTTTGCCCTTTTTCTTGAAACTGGTGGTCTTGTTGACCATCAACACTTGATGCTCCTTCTTGATTTCTACCTCCATGGCTTTTAGCATTGCGAAGAGCTCGGGAATAGTCTTGTCCATCCCTTGCATATTATAGTTCATCACGAAGCTCTTGTAGCTTGGTGGCGGTGATTGAAGAATTCTGTCAATGACACTATCATCAGGAAGATTAACTCCCAGTTGAATCAAGTGATTATTATACCCAGACATTTTGAGTATGTGTTCACTGACAGAACTATTCTCCTCCATCTTGCAGCTATAGAACTTATTGGAGACTTCATATCTCTCAATCCGGGCATTTGGTTGAAATATTAACTTCAACTCCTGGAACATCTCATATGCTCCATGACGTTCAAAACGTCGTTGAAGACCTGGTTCTAAGCCGTAAAGCATGGCACACTGAACTATCGAGTAGTCATCAGCTTTGCTCTGCCAGACGTTCTTAACATCGTCAGTTGCATCAGCAGCAGGCCTGGCACCCAGCGGTGCTTCCAGGACGTAATTCTTCTGTGCAGCAATGAGGATAATCCTCAGGTTACGGACCCAGTCTGTGTAATTGCTACCATCATCTTTCAACTTTGCTTTCTCAAGGAACGCATTAAAATTCAACGGAACAACAGCACGAGCCATCTATCTACAACAAACATAGACAAGCAAAATACTATCAGGTACTAAGTTCATGATAAATTTAAGTTCAATTAATCATATTACTTAAGAACTCCCACTTAGATAGACATCCCTCTAGTCTTCTATGTGATTACGTGATCCATACCAACTACACCATGTCCGATCGTCACGTGAGATGAAGTAGTTTCAACGGTGAACATCAATATGTTGATCATATCTACTATATGATTCACGCTCGACCTTTCGGTCTCCGTGTTCCGAGGCCATATCTCTTATATGCTAGGCTTGGCAAGTTTAACCTGAGTATTCCGCGTGTGCAACTGTTTTGCACCCGTTGTATTTGAACGTAGAGCCTATCACACCCGATCATCACGTGGTGTCTCAGCACGAAGAACTTTCGCAACGGTGCATACTCAGGGAGAACACTTCTTGATAATTTAGTGAGAGATCATCTTAAAATGCTACCGACAATCAAAGCAAGATAAGATGCATAAAGGATAAACATCACATGCAATCAATATAAGTGATATGATATGGTCATCATCATCTTGTGCTTGTGATCTCCATCTTCGAAGCACCGTCATGATCACCATCGTCACCGGCGCGACACCTTTGATCTCCATCGTAGCATCGTTGTCGTTACGCCATCTATTGCTTCTACGACTATCGCTACTGCTTAGTGATAAAGTAAAGCAATTACAGGGCGTTTGCATTTCATACAATAAAGCGACAACCATATGGCTCTTGCCAGTTGCCGATAACTTCGGTTACAAAACATGATCATTTCATACAATAAAATATAGCATCACGTCTTGACCATATCACATCACAACATGCCCTGCAAAAACAAGTTAGACGTCCTCTACTTTGTTGTTGCAAATTTTACGTGGCTGCTACGGGCTGAGCAAGAACCGTTCTTACCTATGCATCAAAACCACAACGATAGTTCGTCAAGTTGGTGTTGTTTTTACCTTCACAAGGACCGGGCGTAGCCACACTCGATTCAGCTAAAGTGAGAGAGACAGACACCCGCCAGCCACCTTTAAGCACGAGTGCTCGTAACGGTGAAACCAGTCTCACGTAAGCGTACGCGTAATGTCGACCCGGGCCGCTCCATCTCACAATACCGCTGAGCCAAAGTATGACATGCTGGTAAGCAGTATGATTTGTATCGCCCACAACTCACTTGTGTTCTACTCGTGCATATGACATCTATGCATAAAACCAGGCTCTGATACCACTGTTGGGGAACATAGTAATTTCAAAAAATTTCCTACGCACACGCAAGATCATGGTGATGAATAGCAACGAGAGGGGAGAGTATTGTTCACATACCCTCGTAGACCATAAGCGGAAGCGTTATGACAACGCGGTTGATGTAGTCGTACGTCTTCACGATCCGACCGATCCAAGCACCGAACGTACGGCACCTCCGAGTTCAGCACACGTTCAGCTCGATGACGATCCCCGGACTCCGATCCAGCAAAGTGTCGGGGATGAGTTCCGTCAGCACGACGGCGTGGTGATGATGATGATGTTCTACCGACGCAGGGCTTCGCCTAAGCACCGCAACGATATAACCGAGGTAGAATATGGTGGAGGGGGGCACCGCACACGGCTAAGGAACGATCATGTAGATCAACTTGTGTGTTCTAGGGTGCCCCCCTGCCCCCATATATAAAGGATCAAGGGGGGGTGCGGCCGGCCCTAAGAGGAGGCGCGCCGGAGGAGTCCTACTCCCACCAGGAGTAGGACTCCCCCCCCCCCCCTTTCCCTAGTTGGATTAGGACATGGGGGGAAAGAAGAGAGGGGGAAAGGAAAGGGGGGGCGCCGCTCCCCCTCCTTGTCCAATTCGGACTTGGGGGGGAGGGGTGCGCGGCAGCTCCTAGGCCTCCTCTCCTCTTCCTCCACTAGGCCCAATAAGGCCCATTAGGTTACCGGGGGGTTCCGGTAACCTCCCGGTACTCCGGTAAAATGCCAATTTCACCCGGAACACTTCCGATGTCCAAACATAGGCTTTCAATATATCAATCTTTATGTCTTGACCATTTCGAGACTCCTCGTCATGTCCGTGATCACATCCGGGACTCGGAACAACCTTCAGTACATCAAAACTTATAAACTCATAATAAAACTGTCATCGTAACATTAAGCGTGCGGACCCTACGGGTTCGAGAACTATGTAGACATGACCTAGAACTATTCTCGGTCAATAACCAATAGCGGAACCTAGATTCTCATATTGGCTCCTACATATTCTACGAAGATCTTTATCGGTCAAACCGCATAACAACATACGTTGTTCCCTTTGTCATCGGTATGTTACTTGCCCGAGATTCGATCGTCAGTATCCAATACCTAGTTCAATCTCGTTACCGGCAAGTCTCTTTACTCGTTACGTAATGCATCATTCCGTAACTAACTTATTAGCTACATTGCTTGCAAGGCTTATAGTGATGTGCATTACCGAGAGGGCCCAGAGATACCTCTCCGACAATCAGAGTGACGAAACCTAATCTCGAAATACGCCAACCCAACATGTACCTTTGGAGACACCTGTAGAGCTCCTTTATAATCACCCAGTTACATTGTGACGTTTGGTAGCACACAAAGTGTTCCTCCGATAAACGGGAGTTGCATAATCTCATAGTTACAGGAACATGTATAAGTCATGAAAAAAGCTATAGCAACATACTAAACGATCAAGTGCTAGGCTAACGGAATGGGTCATGTCAATCACATCATTCTCCTAATGATGTGATCCCGTTAATCAAATGACAACACATGTCTATGGTTAGGAAACATAACCATCTTTGATTAATGAGCTAGTCAAGTAGAGGCATACTAGTGACGTTATGTTTGTCTATGTATTCACACATGTATCATGTTTCCGGTTAATACAATTCTAGCATGAATAATAAACATTTATCATGATATGAGCAAATAAATAATAACTTTATTATTGCCTCTAGGGCATATTTCCTTCACTACCCACGACCAATCGGGTCGGGTTTGGGCGCTACCCATGGACAGAAAAGCATATCCAAACCCTATCCATGCGGGTCGAATATCCATGGATAAAATTGCCATCCTTACATGTACTCGGGATGGTGACAGACTTGCTTTGGGCCGACCAAACGCTACTCCGTGACTGGGTAGTTACGAAGGTAGGTTTCAGGTTTGTCCAGTCCCATGCTGCGAGACATGGTCAAGAAAGATGGGATTTGCCCCTCCGATCAGGAGAGATATACTCTGGGCCCCTCGTGTGATCCGACCAGGAGAAGCAAGGCCATGCGACAAGGATTATGAGATAATCCGGATAGTGGTCGGTATCACTGGAACGAGAAAGAGGTCGGGCTAGCACAAGGATGACAGTCTCGCCTTGAACCCGACAAAATATATCGTGTGGCAAAGGGAATAGAAGTGTGACATGTTGTACAGGTTCGCCTAACCAGCTTCATAGTCTCCCTGGTGGTCGGCACGCCTTGCTAGAGGCCGCTACCAACCGTGCAGGTCGGAGGTGATCCGAACTGTGACCAAGCCACTTGAACCTAAGGGGTCGCGCGCTTAAGGGTAGGAACCTACGAGGTCAGTTCGTAGGACACTGGTCGGATGTGATCCGAACTGGACTAGGAACGTGGTCGAGTAGAGTTTGGGCTTTAGGGTCCGTGCGAGGCCCAAGTGTTGAGCCTACGACGGACGCCTATATAAAGTGGAGGTGCGGCACACTCATGCGGTTGATTGCTTCGGCGCTGCGACTAGGGTTTGCATGTGTTGCGAATAGCCACCGCCACTCACCGCCGACTATGTGATCGGACCTAGCAGTCCGCCACACGGTGTTCCTCCTGCACGCGCGGATACCATTAGAGGCGGTGCACTTGCGCCGCTCCAGCGAACTTGTACGTGGGACCGGACGACCGGCTGTTCGAGGTAGATTGGACGAGGAGGAGACAATCCACGCGGACGCGCTGCCCCAACTCTTCTTCCGCTGCACGGCACTGCGTGTCTAGTGGTAACGAACTGTGATCCATCTCCCGTAGCATGTTCCTGTTGTTCTGCGCGTAGGAAAATTTTAATTTACAGTCGACGCACCCTACCGTAGAACCCAACAGTGGTATCAGAGCCTCTACTATAGGATTTGGATTCAGATCGTATGCATATTAGATATGTGGAGGCGACATATGAGATCTGTTGTCCTTGGTAAGATTGGCTATGTGCATGGTTGATGAGATCAACTGCACATGGGGATCGTTGAGGCTGTGTTTTCTGTCAATCGGGATCGATGAGGTCGTGACACGATCTACCCCTACCGGTCGGATATCCGCCATCGGGGTTAACTGTGAAACGTAAATCCGAATCGGATTCGCGATGATTGATAAGATCGGTCAGATCAGAGAATTCGGCGTGATCAGAGTTCAGATGTGATCTATGATTTCCGAAAACGTCGGGCGCTGCCCGCACCTGTGAGGGGCGCTGCCCCTTTGAACCCCGCCCACTAGTCGGCTAGCGGGACCGCCGTGTGCGTAGCGTGGTGTATTTCGTACCCGACACACAAACCGGTAGAATGTGATTCTATGCATAACTTTGTTTTGTAGGTTTGATGTGAATAGTATGGCTCATGTGTATGTGATGCATGTGTGTAATTTGTACATGGCCTGCGTGTCATGTTTGTCAGCCGGCGGGAGCCAAAGTGCTGTCATTATATTGTATAACGACCTGCGCGTCGACTTGTGACTCTATGTAAAATTCATTACTAGTTGTAGTAGTTGGATAATAGAGATCAGGTTGATGGCTTGGCGTCCCGGCGTGACAAACAAGATGGGGTTCGTAGATGGTCATCGGAGTCAGAGCCGACCTGGAAGAACATCCATGAAGGGGCCATACTATTTCACAATATGTGTTTATTTGTGATTGTTATGTTTCTTTGTTTCTATGCATGTTAGAATGATAGGATGATCCCTCATGAATATCAAGCGAATTGCCATCCCCGATGTTGCACCTTCGCACGTCAAGTACGTCTAGTAGTGGGCTCATAAAATTGGGGTGTTGCTGGGTGTCCTTGAACTGAAGGGTTCGTGTCAGACACGGACATGCACTGCATCAGGTTAACTTGAAAAGGCTATCAAAACGGTTTTGGGCCTTGTGGCAAAGAAGGTTGGGAGCTGGGGTATGTGATACCTTCCCGACCGACAGGAGTTGTATAGAGATACGATTAGCAAGGAGTTGCTTACCGGATAGGTATGTTGGCTAGCAATGATGCTAAAGCTCACTAGTCGCATGCGCTAGTCGGATCTTGAATCACTGAGAGTTTGCGGAGGGATGCTGACTTCAGTGGGAGTATTTTTGTTTAGGCTAGAATTACTCTACATAAACACATTGATTAGTGATTGCATATTTTCTATTGTAGATCAATGGCACCACCTGCTCAACCCAACTTTGCATTGAAATCAATTCTAGAAAAGGATAAACTGAATGGAACAAACTTTACCACCTGGTATAGAAATTTGAGAATTGTTCTCAAGCACGATAAAAAGGAACATGTTCTAGAGGATCCACTTCCAGAGGAACCTGCCGATAATGCTAATGCCACAACTAAGAATGCCTACCAGAAACTCGTTGATGAATCAACATAGATCAGTTGTCTGATGCTGGCTTGTATGGAGCCCGATTTGCAACAGCATTTCGAAAATGTTGAGGCTTACGATATGATCGAGAGTCTCAAGAGCATGTTTCAGACACAGGCTAGGACCAAAGGTTCAACGTCTGGCGATCCTTGATGGATTGCAAGCAGAAGGAAGGTGATCCACTGAGCCCGCATGTGATCAAGATGATCGGATATGTGCAAGCTTTGGATCGGTTGGGCTTCCCGCTCTTGGATGAGCTTGCTACAGATGCAATTCTGGGTTCTCTTCCGCCCAGCTATGGGACGTTCATCTCGAACTATCATATGCATGGCATGGATAAGAAGCTCACTGAATTGCATGGGATGCTCAAAGTGGCAGAGCAGGATATTAAGAAAGGCACGCATCAAGTGTTGATGGTGCAGAAATTGGCTAAGTTCAAGAAGATTTGGTCCAAGAAAAAGGCTAAGGCAAAGGGCACGGAGACGATAACCTCCGTTGTTGCGCCAAAGTCTGGACCGGACTCGAAGACCGTTTGTTGTCACTGCAAGGAGACCGGTCACTAGAAGAGGAACTGTAGCAAGTGTCTTGCCGAGCATGGCAAGAAGGCCAGAAATGCTTCTTCAGGCAAAGGTACACTTGTTGCATATGTTATAGACATTTACCTTGCTGGCATACCTAGTAGCTCTTGGGTATTTGATACCGGATCGGTTCATATTTGCAACTCGATGAAGGGGCTGGTAAGAACTAGGCATGTGGCACAAGGGGAGATTGACATCAAGGTCGGCAACAAAGCAAGAGTTGCTGCGTTGGAGGTCGGCACGATGCAACTCCAGCTTCCTTCGGATTCATTATGGAATTGAATAATTGTTATTACATTCCTACACTTAGTCGGAACATTATTTCTGCCTCATATTTGATGAGTCAAGGATATGAATTCAATTTAAAGGACAATGGTTGTTTGATATTTTTGAATGGTATGTTCCATGGCTATGCACCCATTGTTGATGGGCTATTTATATTGAATCTAGAACAGGAATCGGTCTATAATGTGAATGTCAAGAGGCATAAGCCTAATGAGATAAATCCGACATACTTCTGGCATTGCCAGCTTGGACACATTAGTCTGAAACGCATGAAGAAGCTCCATGATGATGGGCTCCTAACTTCGTATGACTTCGGGTCGTTCGAGACATGTGAATCATGCTTGCTGGGCAAGATGACTAAGTCACTTTTCGCAAAGAGTTGCAAGAGGGCGTCCGAGCTATTGGAACTTATACATAGTGATGTGTGTGGTCCAATGAGCACAACTGCCAGAGGTGGCTATCAGTACTTTGTGACTTTTACCGACAACTTGAGTAGATATGGATATATCTATTTGATGAGGCACAAGTCGGAAACTTTTGAAAAGTTCAAAGAGTTTCAGAACGAGGTTGAGAATCAGCTCGGCAAGACTATAAAGCTTCTGCGATCTGATCGTGGAGGTGAGTACATGAGCCAGGAGTTTGATGATCATTTGAAAAGTCGAGGTATAGTACCTCAGCTCACACCTCCGGGTACGCCACAGAGAAACGGCGTATTGGAACAGAGGAATAGGACCTTGTTGGACATGGTCTGGTCTATGACGAGCAAATCGGATTTACCCTTGTCATTCTGGGGATACGCTCTAGAAACTGCAGCTTTCACACTTAACAGGGTACCATCAAAATCCGTAGACAAGACACCACATGAGATGTGGACCGGGAAGAGTCCCAGTTTGTCTTTTCTAAAGATTTGGGGTTGTGAAGCATTTGTCAAGCGACTTATGTCAGACAAGCTTACACCCAAGTCAGATAAATGCATATTCGTGGGATATCCGAGGGAAACCTTGGGATATAGCTTCTACAACCGGGAGGAGAACAAAGTGTTTGTTGCTCGGAACAGGGTTTTCCTTGAGAAAGAGTTTCTCAGTCGGGAGGCTAGTGGGAGGACGGTTCGACTCGAAGAAATTCGAGGACCACTCGGGGACGGCTCGGCTGGTGATGAGATCATACCGGAGTCAGTCAGGGAACCCGTAGTGGAAGCGGCACCGGAACCACGGAGGTCGGAAAGATTGCGCCGAGTGCGTGATGTATTGTTGTTAGAAAGCGACGAACCAACCATGTATGCGGATGCGATGGTGAGCCCAGATTCCGAGGCATGGCTGGCGGCCATGAGATCCGAGTTAAAGTCCATGGATGAGAATCAAGTCTGGGACTTGTCCGGCACCTGGCGTAACTGCCATTGGTTGCAAATGGGTCTTTAAGAAGAAAACCGATGTGGATGGAAATGTTCAGATCCACAAAGCTCGTCTTGTCGCTAAAGGTTATGGACAAGTTCAAGGAATTGACTACGACGAGACTTACTCGCCGGTAGCGATGCTGAAATCGGTGAGGATCATACTAGCTATAGCTGCATATTTCGATTACGAGATATCGCAGATGGATGTCAAAACGGCTTTCCTTCATGGAAATTTAACCGAGGACGTATATATGATACAGCCCAAGGGTTTTGTCGATCCGACTAGCACTAGTAAGGTATGCAAGCTCAAGAGATCCATTTATGGGTTGAAGCAAGCATCTCGGAGTTGGAACATTCGTTTTGATGAGGTTGTCACTGGTCTCGATTTCATCAAAAGCGAAGAGGACTCTTGTTTATACAAGAAGTTAAGTGGGAGCTTGATAGTGTTTTTGATCTTGTAGGTGGATGACATACTACTGATCGGGAACGATGTTTCGATGCTGAACTCGGTCAAGGAATCATTGAATGGCAAGTTTTCGATGAAGGACCTTGGTGAGGCAGTGTATATTTTAGGCATTAAGATCTATAGAGATAGATCGAGGAGGCTGGTCGGCTTAAGCCAGAGCACATACTAGCTAAGCGAGACTCAGAGTCCTTCGACATCTGATGAGCGAAGCAGGATGAGTAGGATTCCGTATGCCTCAGTAATCAGATCCATCATGTATGCCATGATATGTACAAGGCCTGATGTTGCTTTTGCAATAAGCTTAACAAGCAGATACCAGGCCAACCCAGGTCTGAGTCACTGGGCAGCGGTAAAGACTATTTTGAAGTACCTGAAAAGGACTAAAGAGATGTTCCTAGTTTATGGAGGTGAGGAAGAGCTCGTTGTAAGGGGTTACGTCGATGCTAGTTTCCAAACTGATAGAGATGATTGTCGATCACAGTCTGGATTCGTGTACGTCCTGAATGGAGGGGCAGTGCACTGGATGAGTTCCAAGCAGGATACGGTGGCTGATTCTACCACAGAAGCCAAATGCATTGCGGCTTGTGAAGCTGCAAAGGAAGGTGTTTGGATCCGGCATTTTCTGGATGATCTTGGTATTTTCCCAGCCTCGGTGAAACCGTTGGACCTTTATTGTGATAATTCTGGTGCCATCGCACAAGCCAAGGAGCCGAGGAATCACCACAAGGTCAGACACATAGATCGGAAATATCACCTGATACGAAAGATCGTAAAGAATGGTGATGTAGAGTTATGCAAGATTCACACGGATGCAAATGTTGCAGATCCATTGACTAAGCAGCTTCCACAACCCAAGCATGAGGGGCACGTTAGAGCTATAGGCATTCGATGTCTATTTGATTGACTCTAGTGCAAGTGAGAGACTGTTGGAGATATGCCCTAGAGGCAATCATGTATGATGATATTTCCTATGTGTTTATGAATAAAGATAGTCCTTGGACATTATCAATGATGTGTATCAGCAAGTACGTGACTTGTTTGTGGGACTATGCATTGTATGATGACTGTCCTAAAAGGTCCCTGGTCGAAAGGGCTGTGTGGACGCGCAGCCGACTAGACTAGCATATGACATGGTTGATGGCTCGGTCTCACTAGCCATGGAGCATTGGATGCTAACCGGATAATATGGACTTGGAAAGGTCTGGTCGGATTTGACATAGTCGGATCCGAGTCGAGATAAGGTCTGAGTTGGACAGACCCAACTATGAGACACAACGATATGTCATCTGTGCATCTCTAGTACAACATACATTCTATGTCCTAAGACCTGAGCTGATGCATGTACTCGGGATGGTGATAGACTTGCTTTGGTCCGACCAAACGCTACTCCGTGACTGGGTAGTTATGAAGGTAGGTTTCGGGTTTGTCTAGTCCCATGCTGCGAGACATGGTCAAGAAAGATGGGATTTGCCCCTCCGATCAGGAGAGATATACTCTGGGCCCCTCATGTGATCCAACCAGGATAAGCATGGCCATGTGACAAGGACTATGAGATAATCCGGATAGTGGTCGGTATCACTGGAACGAGAAAGAGGTCAGGCTAGCACAAGGATGACAGTCTCGCCTTGAACCCGACAAAATATATCGTGTGGCAAAGGGAACAGAAGTGTGACATGTTGTACAGGTTCGCCTAACAAGCTTCATAGTCTGCCTGGTGGTCGGCACACCTTGCTAGAGGCCGCTACCAACCGTGCAGGTCGGAGGTGATCCGAACTGTGACCAAGCCGACTTGAACCTAAGGGGTCGCGCGCTTAAGGGTAGGAACCTACGAGGTCGGTTCATAGGACACTGGTCGGATGTGATCCGAACTGGACTAGGAACGTGGCTGAGTAGACTTTGGGCTTTAGGGTCCATGTGAGGCCCAAGTGTTGAGCCTACGACAGACGCCTATATAAAGTGGAGGTGCGGCACACTCATGCGGTTGATCGCTTCGGCGCTACGACTAGGGTTTGCATGTGTTGCGAATAGCCACCTCCACTCGCCGCCGACTGTGTGATCGGACCTAGCAGTCCGCCGCACGGTGTTCCTCCTGCACGCGCGGATACCGTTAGAGGCGGTGCACTTGCGCCGCTCCGGCGAACTTGTACGTGGGATCGAACGACCGGCTGTTCGAGGAAGATTGGACGAGGAGGAGACGATCCACGCGGACACGCTACCCCAACTCTTCTTCCGCTGCACGGCACTGCGCGTCTAGTGGTAACGAACTATGATCCATCTCCCGTAGCATGTTCATGTTGTTCTGCGCGTAGGAAAATTTGAATTGGCAGTTGACGCACCCTACCGTAGAACCCAACAAGTGGTACTTCATCTTATACATTGATGGTGGCGGATCTTGGCGACATGGCGCTGTGGAGATTCGGAGTCCGATGCGCGGAAATGAACTCGCGCAGGGAGGTGGTGCTGTCTGGCGTCGTGGTGGTGTCGACGGCAGTTAGACCGGACAAGGTTGATGAAGTAGTACAACACTGAAGATGGATTGGTGGCAGGTGGCTACGGCGGCCTCATACCCGGCAGGCGTCCTGGTTGAGGAGTGTGCCGGACTGGTAGGTGCCCCATACCCGGCAGGCGTCCTGGCTGGGACCTCAGGTCTTAGATGTTTAGGTTTGGCTGCGATGTCTGTTTGGTATTAGGCCCAAACTATCTGCGCCCCTTCATCAATTGGATAGGTGTAGCGACAGTTGTTGCTTAGATGGTGACTTTAGTCTTGCTGTTGTATGGCTTTGTAAGGTCTTGTGAGAATAATTAATAAAGTAGTCATATGCATCGTCCAGATGCAGAGGCCGGGGGTCATCCTCCTTTTATATATATATATATATATATATATATATATATATATATATATATATATATATATATATATATATATATATATATATATATATATATATATATATATATATATATATATATATATATATATATATATATATATATCTGTTTGGTATTAGGCCCAAACTATCTGCGCCCCTTCATCAATTGGATAGGTGTAGCGACAGTTGTTGCTTAGATGGTGACTTTAGTCTTGCTGTTGTATGGCTTTGTAAGGTCTTGTAAGAATAATTAATAAAGTGGTCGTATGCATCGTCCAGATGCAAAGGCCGGGGGTCATCCTCCTTTTATATATATATATATATATATATATATATATATATATATATATATATATATATATATATATATATATAAAGTCACCATGCACTAAGTCAATGCGAACCGACCAAATACACCAAAGAAGCATAATTAACATATCCCGTACCAGCTCCACACAGCTTGCAAGCAAATTCAAAACTCATTCATGCCCGGAGTCAACCAATTCAATATCTTTTCCACATATCAGACATATATCCCGTTCAGACAAATGTCTGTACTTCTTGCATTGGTTAGTAGCTAGTAATAGTAACTAAGACGAGCTTGGACGTGTCTCTCCCTTTCCCGTCCGAAGAAGAGGGGCGACTTTTACATCTCCCGGCCGATCCAACTCTACGCCGCCATTGCGCCGGATCCCTCGTTCTCCATTTGCCACTCCGGCGGCGGGAGGGCGGGGGGTCCTCGTCTCGCGGCTGTAAATAGTGTAGGGTCTATAGGGTTACCGACCGGCAGCGATAAGGAGGTGGTGGAGTTGCTAATGTGGTTTTTGTTGCAGGTGCGCATCCCCTTCGACTCTGGCGCTCGGTGGAGCTCCGTGGTGGTGCGCCTGCTTCCCCAGCACTCGCGAATCGACGGATTTGTGTTGTGCTTCCTTCCCCAGTCAGATCCCGCGGGGCGGCGGATCTGGGATGTGAAGATCTCGAAGATGATGACATGGTGGTTCGCGGCGGAGCCGATGTTCCTGGGCGTTACCTCTCTGGAGGCAGTGAGTGAGGACTTCCCGGTTGTCATGGGGATGCTTTCGTCGATCCAAGGCGGATGGACGAGCACAGGCGGCGGCGCGTCTTCCTCTCATTCGGGATGTCGGCGATGCTAGAGCTCAGAAGGACTCCTTTGTATTATCTACTATTTTCTAGGCTTTTCTATAAGATTGAACTATCTATGAAATCGTTATCTTCTCGCAAACAAAAGGTTAGTAGCTACTGAACCTGTTGCCACCATCCATACTGTAATTTAAAAAAAAAATCTGGTACTCTGGACCCCCATAGGCACCGCCAGATCGGCCGGTCCCCTAACTAGCCCAATCCTTTGTGCAGGTTCCAAGCGATGTGGCATGCCAAGACCTTTGTGGACTATTTTACACCATGGTTTGGTTTGAATCTTTGTTTGGGTTTCTACGACATGACTTGATATTTTCCCCATCGGTAGTTTTACGCATATACTGATTTTACTTCTTTCCTCCCATTGGTAGGCTTCCTAGCACTTGCAGCAAAATGAGAACCTACCCTTGGAATAAATCATTGTTTTTGGTTGGAGTTAGGAGAGGAGCATACCTGGGGCATCACGATGGTTTTATTTTCATGGCAAATTGGATGTGGAATTGCTTTCTTTGGTTGATTCTCGATTGTACCTTAACATTGTTATTTCTATGTTTCCCATTCATAATAGTTCAAGTTAAACTGGTACCAGTTTTACTTTGGAAAAATAAATGTGTTCGAAGTTTGGGAGGGAAGCAACATATGCAAGAACAATATTCTAGGATGATTTGTTTCTTTTGAGTTATCTAACTAATATCTATTGAATAGTGGCGGTTACAATTCTGCGAAGTTCTGACTGGAATGCGCACATTCATGATGTGCCACCTGTGGGAGAAGATCCTCCACCTGCCAATGGTGTTCCTCACCCGCTTCATGGAGAGGGCCTCAATGTCGAGCAACTGTATCAGCAGCAACTCCATAACTGGATGGCACAAAACATGGTTGCGGGAGCTGCAGATCATGCTAATGATGCAGATGTTGTTGTTGATGAGGGAGAAGAAATTCAGTTTCAGCCTGCTTGGGGTGAATGGCCACCCTCTCCTCCTCCAGTGCTTCACAATTTTCAGCAGTGGCTGGCTAATGAAGGCTTGCAGGTACAAGATGGCATGCTACCTCAGAACAATCTCAATGATAGCCCAGTTGCGGCGTGGAATGACTCCTTTTCTGCTCACAGTAGTTCTGACTCAAGTGCCACTCTGTCAGACTCCTATGTCCTGGTTCCGGTTAACTTGATGAGCAGGCTTTGGGCAGGATCCAGTTCTACTTCTTCTCCACTTCAGCACCCTATGGATATTGTCCCTACTGCTGGTATGCAATCCCCCAACTCCATGGTTGTAAACATTTCTATTTCTGCTGACGGTTTTGCATCTGGATATGATTCCTCATGGCAACATTGTCTCAAATATTCTATTAAATGAGTGTATCCATGTTCTGCATCTCAACTCATTTCTGACTAGTATCATGCGCCCTACTCTGGCGTCTTATGGGCCTTGGAGCCATGGCTTTGGGTTTAGGAATGACAGGGTTGAGTTTCAGTTCATGGTCTCTGAATCCAAGGGTTTGCTTGCTATTGAGTCTGCTATCAAGACAGTCAGGGTGACACCTTGCTCCTTCGTGATCATTGAAGAGATTTCTAATGAGGTGAGGGAAAATTTTAGTTTGGACAATTGCATTTCTGATTCTTCTGGGATTGTGACACTTCGCCCTGCTGTGGTTATTGAGGAGATATCTGATGAAATCAATGAGGGTTTACTGAATGACTCTCCCCCTACTGACCTTGCTGGGACTGAGCTTGATACCCCTTTTGGGTCTGATCCGGCAGCTTCTCAGCCTAAAACAATCTGCACTGATGTTGCGCTCCCTGATGATACTCTGCAGGTTGCTCTGAATAATCCCCCTCTGCCTGCTTTCCCAGATGCTTCTTCTAAAGTGGTTACCATTGTTGGCCGTAAGGGGAAGGCCGTGGTTCCTGAGTGTGTTACCTCCCTGCACCGTAGCACTCGCAAGAACAAATATGATGGTTTTCGTGTCCCACTGTCCTCTGATACCAAGCTAAAGCTCTCCAAAGTGAAGCCAAGAATTGTCCCTTCTATTGCATCCTCTCTCAACACTGAAGATCTTGCTTCTGTTGATGCAGTCCTTCCTCCTACTAACGATGCAGTTCCTCCTCCAACGCCCATTCAGGTCATCCAGCAGGTGGGGATCCACATGTGTGCCATCCCTCCGTCCGAGCTCACTGAAGAAGCTCTCCAGGCTCCCAAGGAAGTGGGGCCATCTGCATCTACTTAATCTTTTCCTGCATTATGTCGTTTTTGGTTAATTGGAATGTTTTATGTTGGAATGTGCATGGCTTAAACTCTAGCGATAAGCAACTTGCTCTTTCTAATGCTATTACCACTAGTGGGTGCGCTATCATATGCCTGCAAGAAACTAAAAAACCCCTCGTTTGATTTAGCTTTTATCAAGTCTTCCTGCCCTCGTCGATTTGACCAATATGCATTTGTTCCTTCTCGAGGGGCTTCTGGGGGTATCATTACCATTTGGAATAGTTCTCCGTGCTCTGCTGATGTGATTGCAAATGAGGAATTTGCATTAGTTACACGTTTCAAATCAACCCAGTCTGCTCAATATTGGACTTTGGTAAATGTGTATGGGCCATGTCAAGGTGAACAACGTGATAACTTCATTAACTGGCTTCTTAACCTAAAAATTCCTAATGATGAAGACTGGCTTCTTGTGGGTGACTTTAAATTTATCCGTGCTCATGATAACTGCAACAAGCCAGGTGGTAACATTTTAGATATGATCACATTTAATGATTTCATTCGATCGCAATCCATGATTGAATTGCCTGTTAAAGGTCACTCATACATATGGAGTAATATGCAACTGGACCCTCTCCTTGAACAATTGGACTGGTTTTTCACCAGCAATAATTGGACACTTTCATACCCAAAGACAATTGTTAAACCTCTTGGGAAACCAGTCTCCGACCACACTCCTTGTGTTGTTCATATTGAAACGACCATTCCTAGATCCAAGCTTTTTTGGTTTGAATCTTTTTGGATACATCATCAAGGTTTCCAAGAAACGGTGAGGAACTCTTGGTCCAAGCATGTCCAATCTGATAACACTGCCAAGGTGATTTGTAGAAAACTCAAAAACTTACGGAGACATCTTAAATTTTGGATCAAGAGCATCTCACGGCTCTCGGTGGCAATTGAGAACTCTGATAGAGCCCTAAATGAACTTGATGAGTTGGAGAACAAAAGATGCTTAACTATACCTGAGACAAACTTTCGGCACATTCTTAAAGCACATCTTCCTAGATTACTATCTTATCAATAGCAATATTGGAAGAAGAGATGCACTATTCGATGGGTCAAGTTCGGAGATGAAAACTCCAAGTTTTTCCAAGCTATGGCGTCTGGAAGATACAAGAGAAATAATATTGCTTCCCTATTAACTGATGATGGGACTTGTGTTGAAGATCATGCAGGTAAAGAGTCCATTATTTATGACACTTATAAAGAACGTTTGGGCTCGTCTTCCACACACACCATGAAATTTGACCTTGCACGAATAATTAAGAAATGTGTGGACCTTGATCAACTCATGGTTCCTTTCACCAAAGAAGAAATTGACAATGTCATCAGGAATATGCCGGCAGATAGGGCACCTGGCCCAGATGGATTTTATGGAGCATTCTTAAAATCTTGCTGGCCAATCATTAAGGAGGACTTCTACAATATGTGCAATCAATTCTTCGAGGGCAATCTGAATTTAGAGAGCATTAATGATGGCTACATAACTCTAATCCCCAAAATAAACTCTCCATCCATGATAAATGATTTTAGACCAATAACCTTGCTGAACTGCTGCTTGAAAGTTATCACCAAAATTCTTGCAAATAGGCTCCAACGTGTGATTCTGAAAATTGTTCACCATAATCAATATGGGTTCATCAAAGGACATTCAATCCAGGATTGCCTGGCCTGGGCATTTGAATATATACATCGGTGTCAAGCATCCAAGAAAGAGATAGTGCTTTTAAAGCTGGATTTCGCGAGCATTTGATACCATTGAACATGACGCAATGATTGACATTATGAGAAGCATGGGTTTCAACGAAAAATGGCTCAACTGGATTAAATGCATTTTCAATTCTAGCAAATCTGTTGTGCTCCTTAATGGAACTCTGGGACGAGAGTTTCTATGTAAATGTGGCGTGCGGCAAGGTGATCCTCCCTCGCCTCTTATCTTCGTTCTTCCAGCAGATCTACTGCAAGCTGTCATTAATGATGCTTTCGTGAGAGATCTCATTAGGCTACCTTTCACATGCTCTCAACAAATGGACTATCCGGTGATACAGTACGCTGTTGATACGATCTTGATTCTTCCGGCCTGCCCTGACCAAGCTATGATCGTCAGGAATATCCTCACTGATTTTGCAAATTCAATTGGCCTGAAAATTAATTTTCACAAATCCACAATGGTACCAATCAACTATGATGCAGAAAAATGTGCAAACCTTGCAAGAATCTTTGGTTGTACCATTGGCAAAATGCCATTCACGTACCTTGGTCTCCCTCTGGGAACTACGAGACCTATTGTTCAAGATCTGATGCCTATGGTATGTAATGTTGAACGCCATAAATCTGCCACACTGAATATGATCTCATATGGAGGCAAGCTATCCCTTCTTAACTCGGTGATCACGTCCCTAATAATCTTTGCACTATGTACGCTTAAACTTCCGGCGAAAATTCTAGAGCTATTGGATAAAATCAGGAGGAAATGCCTATGGACTAAGAAGACAGAGCAGGGAGACAAGTGTAACTCGCTCGCGGCCTGGGACTTGGTCTGTAAACCTAAGGAAAGCGGTGGCCTAGGTGTTTTTAACTTGAAAGTTCAAAGTGATGCCCTCCTACTCAAATACCTACACAAGTTTTACAACCATCATGATCTCCCATGGGTTCACCTCATATGGTCCACTTACTACATCTCAAGAATTCCGCATGCTTCGGATACCTGCGGCTCCTTCTGGTGGAGAGACGTCACGAAACTCATGCCAATTTATAGAGGAATTGCTCGTGCACAGGTCTCCAATGGCTTGGATGTTTTGTTCTGGAAAGATCAGTGGTCAAGCAACATCCTGGCTGAATCCTTCCCTCGAGCTTTCTCCTACGCCATTAATGAGGATATTTTGGTTCAAGGCTTCCTAACTGCTACATCCCTTAACCAGACGTTCCATCTCCCCCTTTCGAGCCAAGCTTTTGATGAAGTGAAAGATCTACAACTTCAAATGGCAAGCACTACTTTAAATGAATCAATGGATAGCTGGACTTACACGTGGGGCTCTGCAGTTTACTCTGCGCACAGATTTTACACATATAACTTCAGAGACATGCATGCTCATGACACGTTCAAGTGGATTTGGAAATCAAGGGACACGATGAAAATTAAAGTTTTCGGCTGGCTTCTACTGGTTGATCGGTTAAACACTCGCAACATGCTCAAAAGAAAGCACTATAATATTGGAGAGGATCACAGTTGTTTACTCTACAACTCACCCGATGAGGAAACTCTGGAACATTTATTTTTTGAGTGCCAATTCAGCTCACATTGCTAGGAAGCTCTACATATCTCCTGGGCTGCGGAGGCGACAACATTCCAAAGAATATCAGAGGCCAAACTTAGTTGGAACCGACCCCTCTTCATGGAAACATTTCTGCTGGCAACTTGGAGTATTTGGAAGGAGAGGAACAACAAGCATTTTAGGAGAATTGCACCATCAAAAGAATCCTGGCTTAGAAGATTCAAGGAAGATTTTTCTCTCCTCACTCATAGGGTGAAGGAGAAACACAAAGACTCTATCCCCTCTATCCTAGCCTCTATAGGCTAGTTTTTTTTACCCTACCCCATCTCATGGGGATGTAAACTTTTTGTACATTGTGGCCCATTCTTTAATTTAATTCACAGTAGAAGGTTCTCCTACTGTTCAAGGTTAAAAAAATATCTATTGAATAGGATGTCTTTTTTATTTGTGTAAAAACATACAAGTATTTTTATCTCTTGGGCCTGGGTGAAGAACGGTACAAAAAACTGCAACTTTAATACGCCAAATCTCTGTCGTAATTAGCCATTTAAATGTTTATTAATAAAATATTATTTTTATGCATTTAAACGTTTATTAATAAAATTTTAGATAGACATATATTAACCATTTTGATAACTACACTCTGTCGTAATTAGCTACAAGATGACCGTACGCCAAATCTCTGATCGTCTTGTGCTAAAAACAAAGCAACGACGCACACCAAATCTGCTGGAGCTGCCGCTGCCGCTGCGACTGCCCGCTGTCCATGCGTGCATATTGAACAAAACAAATTGAAGTGCTAATCCAATCTCGTTTTCTTGCGAGGGAAGTGCTAATGCAATTTTGGCCGTGAATCATATGTACGAGTACACAGTACTGCCAAAACTGCTTTTTTAATCCTAAAAGGACCTACCACTGAAGCCGAAACAATTATGATCTAAATCCCAAATGGTTCGCACGCAAAAAGAAAAAAGAATGCAATAGCTGTCACGTGGATCCTTTAGGATATAAACAATTTTTTGCTCAAGCTGGACAAGGTGATAGACAGGTGCAGCTGGTTGCCCTGCTCGCACAACTAGCGCTACAGCTTTGGTTCGACTCCCCACAGGCGCCTAATTTTATTCCCCCCTACTCCTTTCTTCCACCCGCTGACATGTAGGGCCCACATAGTCAGAGAAAAAAAACGGACAATGCCGAAGAAAAACGGACAATGCCTTGTTTGACTGGTCAAATAGATGTAATACAAAGCTATACGATCTGATAGTGACCGTATAATCACCTCAACACGTATATAGTGATCATATTGAACGTATTCTTAAATACAGTGACCAAAGTGAGCGTATAGGATAAGTTCAATGACCACCGATGCATTTTACTCAAGCTGGAAATGGGGCGGGTGAGCCGTGAGCGGGGCAGAAGTTTCCTTTCCTGGGTGAAGAGGTCTGCACTAGCCATATTCAGAGAAGAGCATCCAGATTAACAAACTGGAGCACACGATGTAGCACACGCTACAGGCCAAACTGTGAACAGGCATCAACAACAAACAATGCCAGGCAGCAAAATAAGCCACAAAGCACACATCGGTGGGCATGACCGCATAAAGATATATTTCTAATATTTGCACTTGTAAGAAACTTCCAGCTACTCAGTGCATTGGCCAACCATAACATGACATTCTTACAAATTCACCAGTACTTTAGACAAATGTAAAATGCATAGATAAGTGTAGCCTATCGAGATTGGAATCCTAATTACTAGGTGAGCCGATCCTCATGGTAATGCAGCATTTCCTTTGGTTTGCCAGATCATTCCTGAAACAAGAGCAGCAAAGAAATGCTAGGTAACAAACAGAATAGCAGAGCATCATCAATACTAACAAATGAAGTAGCCTAGATGCAAGATAAAACACCTGCTTCCCCTTGGCATCAGGTGTGGTGGCACCATCACCATCAGGAGCAGCATCAGCTTTACCTACAAAATAATTATGAACGCACATGTAAATTCACAACCTTTCGGTTTGACACTACAATTGGGGAACATAATGACTACCTGGAAAAGGATGACACCTATTAATTAACAACCTCAATAACAGAGACATAGGTTTAAGCTGTCTCAACCAACCAACAAACAAGAAAGCGAGCTAGCCTTACCGATCACATTGGTGGCTGTGTCCGTTCCAGAGGGGCCAGCTGAAGGGAGTGATATGTGAGCATCAACTCGCTTCTTCTGTTCTTGGCCATGCAAATCTACAGACAATGTAACAACTGCAACTGTAAGCAGCAGCATTCAAAACCCAGGGGACAGAAACTTTGTTAAACACTATAACAGATTCCCCGCAAAAACAAAAAGATACAACATAACAGATTTATCTATATATCACCCAGGGGACAGAACATGTCTTGCACTAGAACACCATGGAAGACATGTAAAATCACAACCTTCCGGTTTGAGACTAAAATTGGGGAATATTATGACTGCCTAGAAAAGGGATGAACCTATTAATGAACAACCTCAATAACAGATGCATAGGTTTAGGCTAACGAACAAGACATAATCTTACCGGTCATGTCGGTCGCAGTGCCCGTTGCGGAGGGGCCAGCTGAAGAGGTTAATAAATGAGCATCAACTTGCTTCTCTTCTTCTTCTTCTTCTTCTTCTTCTTCTTCTTCTTCTTCTTCTTCTTCTTCTTCTTCTTCTTCTTCTTCTTCTTCTTCTTCTTCTTCTTGGTAATGGGCAACTGTAGACAATGTCATAACAGAAATATTAACAATCGATCCAAACAATCGATCTGCCTGCTGGCAAGAGAATCCCTGCGATCTGTAGCTCTGTCAAGATCAAAAAGGAACTCATGATGAATATCCATCAGGGACTGATGCATCTGTCCATCCATCTCAAATTTCTCAATCTCCTCGACAGCTTTAGTCAGCCTAGTTGATTGATGCTCCAGAAGCCATAGGGACTTCATCTTCTCTCTAGCCACTCCTGGGTTCAGGATTCCCACCCTAAAACCTTCCTGTTTCGACAGCTCAGATAGTGACTGCCTCGACATATCCAGGCAACCCAGTGCGATGTACTCGGCATACCGGATACTGAGCTTTCCTCGGCCTGCAGAGACGCGCATTTCGCGCAGGAGCTTGGTGTCGTTGTAGCAGGACGCGATCCCCGTGATCCTCCCATACGACTGGACGAAACCACCCTCCGCCTTCGCCAAGGCCGAGCCCGGAGGAGTTTCGTGTATGAGGAGACTAATAGGCAAACGATACCGTTTGCGCAAAAGTTCGAGGTGGCGTTTCTGCAGATTCATGGCTACGGGCGGCAGCAGGAGGCGGGGGTGGGGCGGCAGCAGGAGGCGGGGGCGGGGTGACGGCAATCTAGGGTTTAGGGTTGGTTTTTTTTTTGAGAAAAAGGGTTTAGTGATGGGGATAGTTTGACGAGTGGGAGCGGATCGGGAAGGGAAACGACTTGGCAGGCTGCATTTTTGTCTTTCGAGGGGAACGACTTGGGCTGCAGGGTGACGAGAGAGGCTCCCATTTTCGGCAGGTCCACGGCTCATGAAGCATTTCCCCTCTGTAAACTCCCAAAAAAAAATATGGTTAGAAAGAAAGCGAACGAACCAGTAGGCTATCACACCCGTTTGTGAAACAATTGGTTTTTTGTTATATTTCTTTTCTCAGTTCGTGGGTATTCATTTCCCCTTTTTCCTTTTTTTCCTTTTTGTATTTCAGTCTTTTTTTCCTATTTTTTCAAATGCATGAACTGTTTCTAAAATCAATATTTTTTTTGAACTTCTCCGAAATTGAAGAACCATTTTTCAAATTGGTGAACTTTTTTCAAAGTCGATGAACTTTCCTGAATTTTTTCCCAAAATAGATGAATTTTCTTTCCAAAATTGATGAAAATTTTAAATTCGATGAATTTTTTTTCCAAAGTTGACGATGTTGGGGATCGTTGCAGAAATTAAAAAATTTCTACGCATCACCAAGATCAATCTATGGAGAGACTAGCAATGAGAGAGAGGGGAGTGCATCTTCATAGCATTGAAGATCGCGAAACGGAAGCGTTGCAAGAACGCGGTTCGAGGAGTCGTACACGTAGCGATTCAGATTGCGGTCGATTCCGATCTTAGCGCCGAACAACGGTGCCTCCGCGTTCAACACACGTGCAGCCCGATGACGTCTCCCGCGCCTTGATCCAGCAAGGAGGAGGGAGAGGTTGAGGAAGACAACTCCAGCAGTAGCACGACCGCGTGGTGGTGGTGGAGCAGCGGTTCTCCGGCAGGGCTTCGCCAAGCTCAAACGGAGGAGGATGGGTGTTGGGGAGGGGGAGGGCTGCGCATTGGATGTGGTGCGGCTGCCCTCCCTCCTCCCCTCTATTTATAGGGCGAAGGGGGAAGGGGAGCGGCCCCTCTAGATGAGATCTAGAGGGGGGCGGCGGCCAATGGGAGGGGGCTTGCCCCCCAAGCCAAGGTGGGCGCCCCCTTTAGGGTTCCTATTGGGGAACGTAGTAATTTCAAAAAATTTCCTACGCACACACAAGATCATGGTGATGCATAGCAACAGAGGGGAGAGTGTTGTCTACGTACCCTCGTAGACCGAAGCGAAAGCGTTGACGCAACGTAGAGGAAGTAGTCGTACGTCCTCCCGGTCCAACCGATCCAAGCACCGTTACTCCGGCACCTCCGAGTTCTTGACACACGTACAGCTCGATGACGCACCCCGATCTCCGATCCAGCAGAGGCGCGGGGGGAGTTCCGTCAGCACGACGGCGTGGTGACGATCTTGATGTTCTCCTGTCGCAGGGCTTCTCCTAAGCACCGCTACAATATGACCGAGGTGTAATATCGTGGAGGGGGGCACCGCACACGGCTAAGGAACGATCTCAATGGTCAACTTGTGTGTCTAGGGTGCCCCCTACCCCCGTATATAAAGGAGGGAGGGAGGAGGTGGCCGGCCCAAGGGGGAGGCGCGCCATAGGGGGGAGAAACCTACTCCAAATAGATTTCCCCTCCTTTTCCTAATCCAAGATGGAGGGGGAAGGAAGGAGTAGTAGTAGTAGGAAGGAAGAGGGGGAAGGAGAGAAGGAAAGGGGGGGCCGGCCCCCCTCCCAATTCGGATTGGGCTTGGGGGGGGGGCGCCCCCTCCCTTGCTCCTTCTCTCTCCCTTCCAATAGGGCCCAATAAGGCCCATATACTTACCGGGGGGTTCCGGTAACCTCCCGGAGCTCCGGTATATTCCCAAACTCTTCCGGAACCTTTCCGGTGTCCAAATATATCCGTCCAATATATCAATCTTTATGTCTCGACCATTTCGAGACTCCTCGTCATGTCCGTGATCACATCCGGGACTCCGAATAAACTTCGGTACATCAAAATACATAAACTCATAATATAATTGTCATCGAAACCTTAAGCGTGCGGACCCTACGGTTCGAGAACAATGTAGACATGACCGAGACACGTCTCTGGTCAATAACCAATAGCGGGACCTGGATGCCCATATTGGTTCCTACATATTCTACGAAGATCTTTATCGGTCAAACCGCACAACAACATACGTTGTTCCCTTTGTCATCGATATGTTACTTGCCCGAGATTTGATCGTCGGTATCCAATACCTAGTTCAATCTCGTTACCGGCAAGTCTCTTTACTTGTTCCGTAATACGTCATCTCATAACTAACTCATTAGTTACATGCTTGCAAGGCTTAGGTGATGAGTATTACCGAGAGGGCCCAGAGATACCTCTCCGACAATCGAAGTGACAAATCCTAATCTTGAAATATGCCAACTCAATATGTACCTTCGGAGACACCTGTAGTACTCCTTTATAATCACCCAGTTACGTTGTGACGTTTGGTAGTACCCAAAGTGTTCCTTCGGTAAACGGGAGTTGCATAATCTCATAGTTACAGGAACATGTATAAGTCATGAAGAAAGCAATAGCAACATACTAAACGATCAAGTGCTAAGCTAACGGAATGGGTCAAGTCAATCACATCATTCTCCTAATGATGTGATCTCGTTAATCAAATGACAACTTTTTTGTCCATGGCTAGGAAACATAACCATCTCTGATAAACGAGCTAGTCAAGTAGAGGCATACTAGTGACACTATGTTTGTCTATGTATTCACACATGTATTATGTTTCCGGTTAATACAATTCTAGCATGAATAATAAACATTTATCATGAAATAAGGAAATAAATAATAACTTTATTATTGCCTCTAGGGCATATTTCCTTCAGTCTCCCACTTGCACTAGAGTCAATAATCTAGTTCACATCGCCATGTGATTTAACACCAATATTCATATCTGTATATGATTAACACCCATAGTTCACATCATCATGTGACCAACATCCAAAGGGTTTACTAGAGTCAATAATCTAGTTCACATCACTATGTGATTAACACCCAAAGAGTACTAAGGTGTGATCATATTTTGCTCGTGAGAGAAGCTTAGTCAACGGGTCTGTCACATTCAGATCCGTATGTATTTTGCAAATATTTTATGTCCACAATGCTCTGCACGGAGCTACTCTAGCTAATTGCTCCCACTTTCAATATGTATCCAGGTTGAGACTTAGAGTCATCTGGGTCAGTGTAAAAGTTTGCACTGATGTAACTTTTACAACAAACTCTTTTATCACCTCCATAATCGAGAAACATCTCCTTAGTACTTACTAAGGATATTCTTGACCAATGTCCAGTGATCTACTCCTAGATCACTATTGTACTCCCTTGCCAAATTCAGAGCAAGGTATACAATAGGTCTGGTACATAGCATAGCATACTTTATAGAACCTATGACTGAGGCATAGGGAATGACTTTTCATTCTCTTTCTATTTTCTGCTGTGGTCGGGATTTGAGTCTTACTCAATTTCATACCTTTGCAACACAGGCAAGAACTCTTTCTTTGACTGTTCCATTTTGAACTATTTCAAAATCTTGCCAAGGTATGTACTCATTGAAAATCTTATCAAGCATCTTGATCTATCTCAATAGATCTTGATGCTCAATATGTAAGTTGCTTTTACTGAGGTCTTTTCTTTTTAAAGAACTCCTTTAAAACACTCCTTTATGCTTTGCAGAAAAATTCTACATAATTTCTGATCAACAATATGTCACTCACATATACTAATCAGAAAAGCTGTAGTGCTCCCACTCACTTTATTGTAAATACAGGCTTCATCGTAAGTCCATATAAAACTATATGCTTTGATCAACTTATCAAAGCGTATATTCCAACTCCGAGATGCTTGCACCAGTCCATAGATGGATCGCTGGAGCTTGCACATTTTGTTAGCACCTTTAGGATTGACAAAACCTTCTGGTTGCATCATATACAACTCTTCTTTAATAAATCCATTAAGGAATGTAGTTTTGACATCCATTTGCCAGATTTCATAAAATGTGGCAATTGCTAACATGATTCAGACAGACTTAAGCATCGATACGAGCGAGAAAATCTCATCGTATTCAACACCTTGAACTTGTTGAAAACCTTTCGCAACAAGTCGAGCTTGGTAGATAGTAATACTACTATCAGTGTCCGTCTTCCTCTTGAAGATCCATTCATTTAACATGGCTTGCTGATCATCGAGCAAGTTAATCAAAGTCCATACTTTGTTCTTATACATGGATCATATCTCAGATTTTATGGCCTCGAGCCATTTCGCGGAATCTGGGCTCATCATCGCTTCCTCATAGTTCGTAGGTTCATCATGGTCTAGTAACATGACTTCCAGAACATGATTACTACACCACTCTAGTGCGGATCTTACTCTGGAAGACCTACGAGGTTCTGTAGTAACTTGATCTGAAGTTTCATGATCAATATCATTAGCTTCCTCACTAATTGGTGTATTTGTCACAGGAACTGATTTATGTGATGAACTACTTTCCAATAAGGGAGTAGGTACAGTTACCTCATCAAGTTCTACTTTCCTCCCACTCACTTCTTTCGAGAGAAACTCCTTCTCTAGAAAGGATCTATTATCAGCAAAAAATTTGCCTTCGGATCTGTGATAGAAGGTGTACCCAACAATTTCCTTTGGGTATTCTATGAAGACGCACTTCTCCGATTTGGGTTTGAGCTTATCAAGTTGAAAAACCTTTTTTTCATATAAGCATCACAACTCCAAACTTTAAGAAACGACAGCTCAGGTTTACTGCTAAACCATAGTTCATACGGTGTCGTTTCAACGGATTTAGATGGTGCCCTATTAAACGTGAATGTAGCTGTCTTTAATGCATAACCCCAAAACGATAGTGGTAAACTGACAAGAGATATCATAGATCGCACCATATCTAGTAAAGTACGATTACGACGTTCGGACACACCATTACATTGTGGTGCTCCAGGTGGCGTGAGTTTGTGAAACTATTCCACATTGTTTTAATTGAAGACCAAACTCGTAACTCAAATATTCGTCTCCACGATCAGATCGCAGAAACTTTATTTTCTTGTTACGATGATTTTCCACTTCACTCTGAAATTCTTTGAACTTTTCAACTATTCAGACTTATGTTTCATCAAGTAGATATACCCATATCTGCTCAAATCATCTTGTGAAGGTCAGAAAATAATGATACTTTCCACGAGCCTTCATACTCATTGGTCTGCATACATCAGTATGTATTATTTCCAATAAGTCGGTAGTTCGTTCCATTGTTCTGAAGAATGGAGTTTTAGTCATCTTGCCCAAAAGGCACGGTTCGCAAGCATCAAATGATTCATAACCAAGTGATTCCGAAAATCCATCTTTATGGAGTTTCTTCATGCGCTTTACACCGATATGACCCAAACGGCAGTGCCACAAATAAGTTGTACTATCATTATTAACTTTGCATCTTTTGGCCTCAATATTATGAATATGTGTATCACTACGATCGAGATCCAACAAACTATTTTCATTGGGTGTATGACCATTGAAGGTTTTATTCATGTAAATAGAACAACAATTATTCTCTGATTTTAAATGAATAACCGTATTGCAATAAACACGATCAAATCATAGTCATGCTTAACGCAAACGCCAAATAACATTTATTTAGGTTTAACACTAATCCCGAAAGTATAGGGAGTGTGCGATGATGATCATATCAATCTTGGAACTACTTCCAACACTCATCGTCACTTTCCCTTCAACTAGTCTCTGTTTATTCTGTAACTCCTGTTTCGAGTTACTAATCTTAGCAACCGAACAAGTATCAAATACTCAAGGGCTACTATAAACACTAGTAAGGCACACATCAATAATCTGTATATCAAATATACCCTTGTTCACTTTGCCATCCATCTTATCCACCAAATATTCAGGGTATTTCCGCTTCCAGTGACCATTTCCTTTGCAGTGTAAACACTCAGTTTCAGGCTATGGTCCAGCTTTGGGCTTCTTCGCAGGAGTGACAACTTGCTTGTCTTTCCACTTGAAGTTCCCTTTCTTTCCCTTTGCCCTTCTCTTGAAACTAGTGGTCTTGTCAATCATCAACACTTGATGCTTTTTTCTTGATTTCTACCTTCATCGATTTCATCATCATGAAAAACTCGGGAATCATTTTCATCATCCCTTGCATACTATAGTTCATCACGAAGTTCTACTAACTTGGTGATGGTGACTAGAGAATTCTGTCAATCACTATCTTATCTGGAAGATTAACTCCCACTTGATTCAAGCGATTGTAGTATCCAGACAATCTGAGCACATGCTCACTAGTTGAGCGATTCTCCTCCATCTTTTAGCTATAGAACTTGTTGGAGACTTCATATCTCTCTACTCGAGTATTTGCTTGAAATATTAACTTCAATTCCTGGAACATCTCATATGGTCCATGATGTTCAAAACATCTTTGAAGTCCCGATTCTAAGCCATAAAGCATGGTGCACAAAACTATCAAGTAGTCATCATATTGAGCTAGCCAAACGTTCATAACGTCTGCATCTGCTCCTGCAATAGGTCTGTCACCTAGCGGTGCATTAAGGACATAATTCTTCTGTGCAGCAATGAGGATAAACCTCAGATCGCGGATCCAATCCGCATCATTGCTACTAACATTTTCAACACAATTTTCTCTAGGAACATATCAAAATAAACATATGAAAGCAACAACGCAAGCTATTGATCTTACAACATAATTTGCAAAATATTACCAGGACTAAGTTCATGATAAATTAAAGTTCAATTAATCATATTACTTAAGAACTCCCACTTAGACAGACATCTCTCTAGTCATCTAAGTGATCACGTGATCCAAATCAACTAAACCATGACCGATCATCACGTGAGATGGAGTAGTTTTCAATGGTGAACATCACTATGTTGATCATATCTACTATATGATTCACGCTCGACCTTTCGGTCTCCGTGTTCCGAGGCCATACCTGTATATGCTAGGCTCGTCAAGTATAACATGAGTATTCCGCGTGTGCAACTGTTTTGCACCCGTTGTATTTGAACGTAGAGCCTATCACACCCGATCATCACGTGGTGTCTTAGCACGAAGAACTTTCACAACGGTGCATACTCAGGGAGAATACTTCTTGATAATTAGTGAGAGATCATCTTAAAATGCTACCATCAATCAAAGCAAGATAAGATGCATAAAGGATAAACATCACATGCAATCAATATAAGTGATATGATATGGCCATCATCATCTTGTGCTTGTGATCTCCATCTCCGAAGCACCGTTGTGATCACCATCGTCACCGGCGCGACACCTTGATCTCCATCGTAGCATTGTTGTCGTTACGCCATCAATTGCTTCTACGACTATCGCTACCGCTTAGTGATAAAGTAAAGCAATTACAGGGCGTTTGCATTTCATACAATAAAGCGACAACCATATGGCTCCTGCCAGTTGCCGATAACTTCGGTTACAAAACATGATCATCTCATACAATAAAATATAGCATCACATCTTGACCATATCACATCACAACATGCCCTGCAAAAACAAGTTAGACGTCCTCTACTTTGTTGTTGCAAATTTTACGTGGCTGCTACGGGCTTAGCAAGAACCGGTCTTACCTACGCATCAAAACCACAACGGTAGTTTGTCAAATAGACTCCGTTTTAACCTTCACAAGGACCGGGCGTAGCCACACTCGGTTCAACTAAAGTTGGAGAAACTGACACCCGCCAGCCACCTGTGTGCAAAGCACGTCGGTAGAACCAGTCTCGCGTAAGCGTACACGTAATGTCGGTCCGGGCCGCTTCATCCAACAATACCGTTGAACCAAAGTATGACATGCTGGTAGGCAGTATGACTTATATCGTCCACAACTTACTTGTGTTCTACTCGTGCATATAACATCAACGCATAAAACCTAGGCTCTGATACCACTGTTGGGGAACATAGTAATTTCAAAAAAATTCCTATGCACACGCAAGATCATGGTGATGCATAGCAACGAGAGGGGAGAGTGTTGTCTACGTACCCTCGTAGACCGAAGCGGAAGCGTTGACGCAACGTAGAGGAAGTAGTCGTACGTCCTCCCGGTCCAACCGATCCAAGCACCGTTACTCCGGCACCTCCGAGTTCTTGACACACGTACAGCTCGATGACGCACCCCGATCTCCGATCCAGCAGAGGCGCGGGGGCAGTTCCGTCAGCACGACGGCGTGGTGACGATCTTGATGTTCTCCTGTCGCAGGGCTTCTCCTAAGCACCGCTACAATATGACCGAGGTGTAATATCGTGGAGGGGGGCACCGCACACGGCTAAGGAACGATCTCAATGATCAACTTGTGTGTCTAGGGTGCCCCCCTACCCCCGTATATAAAGGAGGGAGGGAGGAGGTGGCCGGCCCAAGGGGGAGGCGCGCGATAGGGGGGAGAAACCTACTCCAAGTAGGTTTCCCCTCCTTTTCCTAATCCAAGATGGAGGGGGAAGGAAGGAGTAGTAGTAGTAGGAAGGAAGAGGGTGAAGGAGAGAAGGAAAGGAGGGGCCGGCCCCCCTCCCAATTCGGATTGGGCTTGGGGGGGGGCGCGCCCCCTCCCTTGATCCTTCTCTCTCCCTTCCAATAGGGCCCAATAAGGCCCATATACTTACCGGGGGGTTCCGGTAACCTCCCGGAGCTCGGTATATTCCCAAACTCTTCCGGAACCTTTCCGGTGTCCAAATATATCCGTCCAATATATCAATATTTATGTCTCGACCATTTAGAGACTCCTCGTCATGTCCGTGATCACATCCGAGACTCCGAATAAACTTCGGTACATCAAAATACATAAACTCATAATATAACTGTCATCGAAACCTTAAGCGTGCGGACCCTACAGTTCGAGAACAATGTAGACATGACCGAGACACGTCTCTGGTCAATAACCAATAGCGGGACTTGGATGCTCATATTGGTTCCTACATATTCTACGAAGATCTTTATCGGTCAAACCGCACAACAACATACGTTGTTCCCTTTGTCATCGGTATGTTACTTGCCCGAGATTTGATCGTCGATATCCAATACCTAGTTCAATCTCGTTACCGGCAAGTCTCTTTACTCGTTCCGTAATACGTCATCTCATAACTAACTCATTAGTTACATGCTTGCAAGGCTTAGGTGATGAGTATTACCGAGAGGGCCCAGAGATACCTCTCCGACAATCAGAGTGACAAATCCTAATCTTGAAATATGCCAACTCAACATGTACCTTCGTAGACACCTGTAGTATTCCTTTATAATCACCCAGTTACGTTGTGACGTTTGGTAGTACCCAAAGTGTTCCTCCGGTAAACGGGAGTTGCATAATCTCATAGTTACAGGAACATGTATAAGTCATGAAGAAAGCAATAGCAACATATTAAACGATCAAGTGCTAAGCTAACGGAATGGGTCAAGTCAATCACATCATTCTCCTAATGATGTGATCTCATTAATCAAATGACAACTCTTTTGTCCATGGCTAGGAAACATAACCATCTCTGATAAACGAGCTAGTCAAGTAGAGGCATACTACTGACACTATGTTTGTCTATGTATTCACACATGTATTATGTTTCCGGTTAATACAATTCTAGCATGAATAATAAACATTTATCATGAAATAAGGAAATAAATAATAACTTTATTATTGCCTCTAGGGCATATTTCCTTCAGTTCCCCCCCAACCCTAGGCGCATGCGCCCTAGGGGGGTTGGCGCCCAGCCCACTTAGGGGTTGGTTCCCTTCCACATACGGCCCATAGGGCCCTCCGGGGCAGGTGGACCCTCGGAACCCCTTCGGTGGTCCCGTACAATACCGGTAAACCCCCGAATACTTCCGGTGACCGTATGATGACTTCCCATATATAAATCTTCACCTCCGGACCATTCCAGAACTCCTCGTGACGTTTGGGATCTCATCCGGGACTCCGAACAACATTCAGTAACCACATACAAACTTTCCCTATAACCCTAGCGTCATCGAACCTTAAGTGTCTAGACCCTACGGGTTCGGGAATCATGCAGACATGACCGAGACATCTCTCCGGCCAATAACCAACAGCGGGATCTGGATACCCATGTTGGCTCCCACATTTTCCACGATGATCTCATCGAATGAACCACGATGTCAAGGATTCAAGCAATCCCGTATACAATTCCCTTTGTCAATCGGTACGTTACTTGCCCGAGATTCGATCGTCGGTATCCCAATACCTCGTTCAATCTCGTTACCGGCAAGTCACTTTACTCGTTCCGTAATGCATGATCCATGACCAACTACTTAGTCACATTGAGCTCATTATGATGATGCATTATCGAGAGGGCCCAGAGATACCTCTCCGTCATACAGAGTGACAAATCCCAGTCTCGATTCGTGTCAACCCAACAGACACTTTCGGAGATACCTGTAGTGCACCTTTATAGCCACCCAGTTGCGTTGTGACGTTTGGTACACCCAAAGCATTCATACGGTATCCGGGAGTTACAAAATCTCATGGTCCAAGGAAATGATACTTGACATTAGAAAAGCTTTAGCAAACGAACTACAGAATCTTGTGGTATGCTTAGGATTGGGTCTTGTCCATCACATCATTCTCCTAATGATGTGATCCCGTTATCAATGACATCCAATGTCCATAGTCAGGAAACCATGACCATCTGTTGATCAACGAGCTAGTCAACTAGAGGCTCACTAGGGACTTGTTGTAGTCTATGTATTCACACATGTATTACGGTTTCCGGTCGATACAATTATAGCATGAACAATAGACAATTATCATGAACAATGAAATATAATAATAACCATTTTATTATTGCCTCTAGGGCATATTTCCAACAGTCTCCCACTTGCACTAGAGTCAATAATTGAAAGTGCAACTATCCCTAGGTGGTTTTGGTAATTCCTAACAACATATAGCTCATTGAGCTAATGCTATTTCAAGATGAATATTTCAGGAAAGCTCAATGATTGGCATGGCATGGATGAGAAAAGTGGACCCCTCACAATGATAAGGACAAAAGGATTGGCTTGATACGTCTCCAACGTATCTATAATTTATGAAGTATTCATGCTATTATACTATCCATCTATGATGTTTTATAAGCATTTATATGTCATTTTATATGATTTTTGGTACTAACCTATTAACCTAGAGCCCAGTGCCAGTTTCTATTTTCTCCTTGTTTTTGTATTTTACAGAAAAGGGATACCAAACTGAGTCCAATTGACGTGCCAATTTTTGAGGATTTTTTCTGGACCAAAAGAAGACCACGGAGCATCGGAGTTGGGCCAGGGGAGTCCCGGGCTGCCCACGAGAGTGGGGGGCGCCCCCTAGGGCGCGGCCCCCTATCTCGTGGACAGCCCGGAGGCCCCCTTGACGTGAAATCAACGCCAAAAATTCCTATAAATACTGAAACTTTCGGGAATTAACCTAGATCGGAAGTTCCGCCGCCGCAAGCCTCTATAGCCACGAGAAATCAATCTAGGCCCTCTCCGGCACCCTGACGGAGGGGGCCATCATCACCGGAGGCCATGGAGGGGGATCTCGGAGGGGCCATCATCACCGGAGGCCATGGAGGGGGATCTCGGAGGGGCCATCATCTCCATGAAGGCCAAGGACCAGAGGGGGAAAGCCATGGAGGAGGAAGCACAAGGGGGAGAACCTCTCCTCCTCTCCCATGGTGGCACCGTAGTGTTATCGAGAGGGGAATCATCGCCGCGGTGATCGTCTTCATCAACATCACCATCATCATCACCATCCTCATCTCTTTTACGCGGTCCACTCTCCTGCACCCCACTGTAATCCCTACTTGAACATGGTGCTTTATGCTACATATTATGATCCAATGATGTGTTTCCATCTTATGATGTTTTGAGTAGATATCTTTTGTCTTTGAGTTGATTGATGATCTAGAATGATACGAGTTGTATGTTTTATTTTGGTGCTGTCCTATGGTGCCCTCAGTGTCGCGCAAGCGTGAGGGATTCCCGCTGTAGGGTATTGCAATACGTTCATGATTCTCTTATAGTGGGTTGCTAGAGTGACAGAATCTTAAACCTGAGTAAGGGGATTGTTGCGTATGGGATAAAAGGGGACTTGATGCTTTAATGCTATGGTTGGGTTTTACCTTAATGAATCGTTAGTATTTGCGGATGCTTGCTAGGGTTCTAATCATAAGAGCGTACGATCCATGTAGGAAAAGTATGTTAGTTTATGCCTCTCCCTCATATGAAATTGCAATGACGACTATCGATCTTGTTAACAATTGCTTAGGACAATTCCGCACACCGATCCACCATTATTCCACACTCGCTATTTATATTATTTAGTAATATATTCTAACCATATTATAACAGCACCTACTTTCATATTTTAGCTCTCCGATATCATACAAAGTTATCCTCTTTATACCCACAACACAGTTTTATTTCTTGTTTTTAGTTGGAAGCAAACGTTCGGTGCACGTAGAGTCGTATCAGTGGCAGATAGGGCTTGAGAGAATATTGATCTTACCTTTAGCTCCTTGTGGGTTCGACACTCCATACTTATCACTTCCACCTTTGGGAATTGCTACGATGATTCCTTGCACTTGGGGATTATCAAGCTCTTCTCTGGCGCCGTTGCCGGGGAACAATAGCGTGGGGTTGATATTCTCGTGTGTGCTTGTTTGCTTTCTTTACTTAGTAAATTTTGTTTTTCCTTTTTGTTTCTGTTTAGTTGTGTGTGAAACATACAAAAAAATTTAAAAAGAATGAAAATACCAAAAAAAACTTGCCTCTCATGCCTAAAAAAGTTTTTCAAAAAGAGAAGTGATTGGAAAGTTATGCATTGAAGAAGTGAGGGTCGACCTTGAGCACTTTTATTCATGCTCACGGAAACAATGTAGAATTTTTCATGGAAGTTTCTCTGTAAATAATTATCCCCTTGTATATATTCATTGTATTATAAAAATATTGTGCCTAGCTTTGGTTTTAGTTTGATAAGATTGCTTGCTTACTATGTGCAGAACAAAAACAGAAACTTTGGCTGTAGTGCATGAATTTACATTTTTTACTGGAAAGTCAAATGGGTCTGAAACTTTTTTCACATTTCTTATGTACAAATTTTTCAAATTCTCAAATTTATTTCCTAATTTTTGGAGTTACATAAGTTTACTAAACTTTCAGATTACTACAGACTGTCCTGTTCTTGACAGATTCTGTTTTTCGCGTGTTGTTTGCTTATTTTGATGCACCTATGGCTAGTATGCAGGGTATGAACCATAGAGAAGTTGGAATACAGTAGGTTTAACACCAATATAAACAAAGAATTAGTTAATTACAGTACCTTAAAGTGGTAGTTTGCTTTATTACACTAACGGATCTCACAAAGTTTTTGTTTAAGTTTTTGTGAATGAAGTATTTGAAGAACGAGGAGTTACCGATGTGAGAAGAATAAAGAGAGACAAGAGTTCAAGCTTGGGGATGCCCAAGGCACCCCAAGTAAATATTTCAAAGGATACTCAAGCATCTAAGCTTGGGGATGCCCCGGTTGGCATCCCATCTTTCTTCTTCAACAAATATCGGTATACCTCGGTTTTTGTTTTGTTTACATTGTTTGTGCCCTTTGTGTTTTTATTTTTCTTTAAGAATCATGCTAGTATGAGATAGCTTTTCATTGATTTATAGAATACTTCATGTGCTTCACTTATATCTTTTAAGTATGGTCTTATAGAAGTGCTCTTTGTGCTTCACTTAAATCGTTTGAGTATGGTTTTATAGAATGCTCCGTACGCTTCACTTATATATTTTGAGCTTGGATATTGGTTGTAGAATGCTCCATGAACTTCACTTATATCTTTTGGAGTATGAAAAATACTATAATTTAAAGTGGGTTTGGAAGAGTGTCAACTTTAGGAATTAGTAATCCCCTTATCTTGGAGGGTGTTGAATCTTAGTGTGAAATTTATGAAAGTGGATTTGGAAGAGTGTCAACTTTAGTTAGTATTCCACTATTTCGGAAGAGGTTCCAATCTAGTATGAGAACAAAGTAGCTATCCATGATGCTACTGAAAGTTATTATGAGGGAGGAATATGTGCTTGTAGGAGTTGCAATAATATCAAGTTTCCTCTCTATGTGCTTAAAGTTTTGAAGTTATACTTGTTTTGCCTTCCCATGCTAGTTGACTTTTGTTCCTATAAATTGTGTGCTCAAAAAATCCCTAGGCATAGGACGTGAGTTGGATTTAAATGTGCTAGTCATATTCTTCATGATGCTCTTTTTATGTTTCAACTCTTATCTTTTATGTGAGCATCATTGAAATCATCATGCCTAGCTAAAAGGCATTAAAGAAAAGCACTTGTTGGGAGACAACCCAATAACTATCCTTACTGTTTTTGTGTGTCCACATGATTAAGCTAATGTAGTAATCATGTTTTATAGCTTTTGTTTCAATAAAGTGCCAAGTAATACCTTTGGGAAGACTTGGGTGAAAGTTAATGTGATCCTGCTGTAAAAAACAGAAACTTTGCGCTCACGAGATTAGCTGTCATTTTTTATAGAAGAGTGATTTTGAGTTGATTCTTTTTGCAGAAGATTAATAGACAAATTCCTCACGTCCACCAATTTATTTCATAATTTTTGGAGTAGCATAAGTATGATTATTGTTCAGATCATTACAGACTGTTCTGTTTCTGACAGATTCTGTTTTCATCGCATAGTTTGCTTGTTTTCTAGTTTCTATGGCTTATATTTCTCAATATAAATGGTAGGAATGATATGGTACAGTAGGCTTTATGTGAAAACAATTATGAACCTTGTGTTTTACAGTACCAAAGTGCATGGTTTACTCTTTATCATACTAACCTATCTCACGAAGTTCCATTAAGTTTTGTGTGATTGAAGTTTTCAAGTTTTGAGTGGGATATCGATATGAGGAGAATAAGGAGTAGAAAAAACCTAAGCTTGGGGATGCCCAAGGCACCCCAAGGTAATATTCAAGGAAGACTCAAGCGCCTAAGCTTGGGGATGCCTCGAAAGGCATCCCCTCTTTCGTCTTCAAAACTATCGGTACACCTTACTCGGAGCTATATTTTTATTCGTCACATGATATGTGTTTTACTTGGAGAGTCATTTTATTTTGTTAGTATTAGCTTGCTGTTATTTATATTAGTGTTTTGCATCTTTATTTTCAATAAAAATGTCAAGGATAGCCTTTACCATGCTTATTTTGCTAGTATACAAGTTGCTGTTTGAAAACAGAAAGTCTACCACTGTTGCAAAAATTCCCTCGAAAAGTCAGAGCATGATATAATTTTGATACTTTTTGCATAATGAGCTCTGATAAATATAATACAGTGGGAATTTTACTCATAATTTTTGGAGTTAGGGAAGTATTGATACTCTTGCATTCTTTACAGGTTGTACTGTTTTGACAGATTGCTGTTATGTTTGCATTGTTTGCATATGTTTGCTTGTTTAATGATTCTATTTGAGGATATGAGTATTAAATATGCAGAGGCATTTAGTATGCAATGTTGAATAATAATTCTAGTGATTTGTTACAGTAGAAAATGATAAGGTTTTGCATTGGTTTATACTAACCTATCTCACGAGTTCTTGTTGAGTTTGGTGTGGATGAAGCTTTTGATAAAAAGAGAAACCATGATATGAGAAGAATTAAGGAGACACAAAAATTTCAAGCTTGGGGATGCCCAAGGCACCCCAAGATAATATTCCAAGAAGTCTCAAACATCTAAGCTAGGGGATGCCCCGTTAGGCATCCCACCTTTCTTCTTCAACAACTATCGGTTAGTATCGGTTGAACCTAAGTTTTTGCTTCTTCACATGAGTTGTGCTATCCTTGCAATGTCATTTTATTTTGTTTTACTTGCTGTTTGAATAAAATCATTGGATCTGAAATTTTGAATAGAAAAGGAACCCTCACATGGCTAGTTAATTATTTGCCTACTCAGTATCCTTCACTCATATCTTTTGGAGTAGTTTGTCATTTACTCTTGTGATTCATGTTTATCCTATGAGTAAATGGGGGAATGAATTGAATGTCATAAATCTGAATTTATATATGTTTCATATGCTTATAACATGGTTAGTGATGACTTCACACATAGAAAGTATGAGGCATAAAAGTTGTTGAGAGTTGGCAAACATAGTTTTGGTCATCGTTGCAATTAATAGGAAGTAATAAGGAAAGAGAGGTTCACATACAAATATATTATCTTGGACATCTTTTATGATTGTGAAGCACTCATTAAGTATGACATGCTAAAAGAGTTGACGTTGGACAAGGAAGACAACATAATGGTTTATGTTTTCCGACATCTCAGTTAAAGTATATTGTCATTGACCTTCCAAACATGTTGAGCTTGTCTTTCTCCCTCATGCTAGCCAAATTCCTTGCACTAAGTAGAGATACTACTCGTGCTTCCAATTACCCTTAAACCCAGTTTTTCCATGAGAGTCAACCATACCTACCTATGGATTGAGTAAGATCCTTCAAGTAAGTTGTCATCGGTGCAAGCAATAAAAATTGCTCTCTAAATATGCATGACTTATTAGTGCAGAGAAAATAAGCTTTGTACGATCTTGTTGTGGAAGTAATAAAAGCGACGGACTCCATAATAAAGGTCCACATACAAGGGGCAATATAAAGTGACGTTCTTTTGCATTAAGATTTTGTGCATCAACCCTAAACGCACATGACAACCTCTGCTTCCCTCTGCGAAGGGCCTATCTTTTACTTTATGTTTTTACTTTATGCTTGAGTCAAGGTGATCCTCACCTTTCCCTTTTTCATTTTATCCTTTGGCAAGCTCCTTGTGTTTGAAAGATCATGATATATATATGGATGTAAGTTAGCATGGGCTATTATTGTTGACATCGCCTAAAGGTGAATACGTTGGGAGACAACACAATAAGCCCCTATCTTTCTTAGTGTCCGGATGAAACTCCATAACCACAAGTATTGCGTGAGTGTTAGCAATTGTAGAATACTATATGATAGTTGAGTATGTGGACTTGCTGGAAAGCTCTATTCTTGACTCTTTCTGATGTTATGATAAATTGCAATTGCTTCAATGACTGAGATTATAGTTTGTTAGTTCTCAATGAAGTTTCTGAACCATGCTTGACATTGTGAATAGATTGTTACTTGATCATGAAAAGTTTTCTGAGATAAGCTACTACTATGACACATTTTGACGCTAGAAAAGGTGATTGAAATTATCATTGATCAAACTTGTGCACCTTCTAGCATTCACACTTCATAAATTATTTCTTTTATCATTTACCTACTCAAGGACGAGCAGGAATTAAGCTTGGGGATGCTGATACGTCTCCAACGTATCTATAATTTATGAAGTATTCATGCTATTATACTATCCATCTATGATGTTTTATAAGCATTTATATGTCATTTTATATGATTTTTGGGACTAACCTATTAACCTAGAGCCCAGTGCCAGTTTCTGTTTTCTCCTTGTTTTCGTATTTTACAGAAAAGGGATACCAAACTGAGTCCAATTGACGTGCCAATTTTTGAGGATTTTTTCTGGACCAAAAGAAGACCACGGAGCATTGGAGTTGGGCCAGGGGAGTCCCGGGCTACCCATGAGAGTGGGGCGCCCCCCCTAGGGCACGAAGGGCGCGGCCCCCTATCTCGTGGACAGTCCGGAGGCCCCCTTGACGTGAAACCAACGCCAAAAATTCCTATAAATACTGAAACTTTCGGGAATTAACCTAGATCGGAAGTTCCACTGCCGCAAGCCTCTGTAGCCACGAGAAATCAATCTAGGCCCTCTCCGGCACCCTGTCGGAGGGGGCCATCATCATCGGAGGCCATGGAGGAGCATCTCGGAGGGGCCATCATCTCCATGAAGGCCAAGGACTAGAGGAGGAAAGCCATGGAGGAGGAAGAACAAGGGGGAGAACGTCTCCTCCTCTCTCTTGGTGGCACCGGAGTGTCATCGAGAGGGGAATCATCGCCGCGGTGATCGTCTTCATCAACATTACCATCATCATCACCATCATCATCACCATCCTCATCTCTTTTACGCGGTCCACTCTCCCGCACCCCGCTGTAATCCCTACTTGAACATGGTGCTTTATGCTACATATTATGATCCAATGATGTGTTTCCATCTTATGATGTTTTGAGTAGATATCTTTTGTCTTTGAGTTGATTGATGATCTAGATTGGTACGAGTTGTATGTTTTATTTTGGTGCTGTCCTATGGTGCCCTCCATGTCACGCAAGCGTGAGAGATTCCTGCTGTAGGGTATTGCAATACGTTCATGATTCGCTTATAGTGGGTTGCTAGGGTGACAGAAGCTTAAACCCGAGTAAGGGGGTTGTTGTGTATGGGATAAAAGGGGACTTGATGCTTTTATGCTATGGTTGGGTTTTACCTTAATGAATCTTTAGTATTTGCGGATGCTTGCTAGGGTTCCAATCATAAGAGCATACGATCCATGTAGGAAAAGTATGTTAGGTTATGCCTCTCCCTCATATGAAATTGCAATGATGACTATCGATCTTGTTAACAATTGCTTAGGACAATTCCGCACACCGATCCACCATTATTCCACACTCGCTATTTATATTATTTAGTAATATAATCTAACCATGTGATAACAGCACCTACTTTCATATTTTAGCTCTCCGATATCATACAAAGTTATCCTCTTTATACCCACAACACAGTTTTATTTCTTGTTTCCAGTTGGAAGCAAACGTTCGGTGCACATAGAGTCGTATCAGTGGCAGATAGGGCTTGAGAGAATATTGATCTTACCTTTAGCTCCTTGTGGGTTCGACACTCCATACTTATCACTTCCACCTTTGGGAATTGCTACGATGATTCGTTGCACTTGGGGATTATCATGGCTCAAGCTCAAAGCTCAAGACAATACATTTTATATTTTAGTGATCCAAGATCACATTGAGTCTATAGGAAAAGCCAATACTATCAAGGAGGGATGAGGTGTTGCTTAATGGCTTGCTTGCTCAAAGTGCTTAGTGATATGCTCCAAAGCCCTCAACTACTTTCTCACATCCACATATGACCTAAACCAAAAGTCAAACTCGGCCCCACCGATTCTTTTTATCCGGCGCCACGAGTTCAGATGTCATAGCCACTGCGACAAACCCTAGGCAAATCGGTCTCACCGATAGGGATCTCGGTCAAACTGAGATGGGATTGTAATCTCTCGGTTTCCCTTCGTAACATTTCGGTACCACCGAGATGAGAGACCGGTCCCACCGAGATTGCAATGTAAACTCTCTATTTCCCTTTCGTAACATTTCGGTGTCATCGAAATGAGCGAACCGGTCCCACTGAGTTTAGCTGACCAACTCTCTGGTTAGCTTATTACCAAAATCAGTCCCACCGAGTTTGTGTAATCGGACTCACCGAGATTACATTATGCCCTAACCCTAACCACATCGGTCCTACCGAGTTGCATGCCGGTCCCACCGAAAATCCTAACGGTCACTAGATTTGCTGAATCGGTCCGATCGAGTTTCTCAATTCAGTCCCACGAGATTGGCAAGTTGTGTGTAACGGTTAGATTTTGTGTGGAGGCTATATATACCCCTCCACCTCCTCTTCATTCATGGAGAGAGCCATCAGAACGAACCTACACTTCCAACTTGCAGTTTCTAAGAGAGAACCACCTACTCATGTGTTGAGACCAAGATATTCCATTCCTACCATATGAATCTTGATCTCTAGCCTTCCCCAAGTTGCTTTCCACTCAAATCTTCTTTCCACCAAATCCAAATCCTATGAGAGAGAGTTGAGTGTTGGGGAGACTATCATTTGAAGCACAAGAGCAAGGAGTTCATCATCAACACACCATTTGTTACTTCTTGGAGAGTGGTGTCTCCTAGATTGGCTAGGTGTCACTTGGGAGCCTCCGACAAGATTGTGGAGTTGAACCAAGGAGTTTGTAAGGGCAAGGAGATCGCCTACTTCGTGAAGATCTACCGCTAGTGAGGCAAGTCCTTCGTGGGAGACGACCATGGTGGGATAGACAAGGTTGCTTCTTCATGGAGCCTTCGTGGGTGGAGCCCTCCATGGACTCGCGCAGCCGTTACCCTTCGTGGGTTGAACTCTCCATCAACGTGGATGTACGATAGCACCACCTATCGGAACCATGACAAAAACATCCGTGTCTCCAATTGCGTTTGAATTCTCCAAACCCTTCCCTTTATATTCTTGCAAGTTGCATGCTTTACTTTCCACTGCTCATATACTCTTTGCATGCTTGCTTGAATTGTGTTAAGATTGCTTGACTTGTGCTAAAATCTGCAAAAGACTAAAAATGGGAAAAGGATAAGTTTTTATTTGGTCAAGTAGTCTAATCACCCCCCCCCCTCTAGACATACTTTCGATCCTACAAGTGGTATCAGAGCTTTGGTCTCCATTTGCATTGATTTCCATAGCTTTTGGTAGTGATAGCCTTGGTTTCACAACCTAGGAGAGTATGGCATCTAGCGAGGGAAACTATCACCGTAGAGGTCCTTACTTTGATGGTACTAATTTTGCTAGTTGGAAGCATAAGATGAAAATGCATATTCTTGGACATAACCCTGCCGTTTGGGCTATTCTGTGTATTGGCTTGCAAGGTGAATTCTTTGATGGGAGAGAACTGAACCGTGAAGCTACCGCGAAAGAGTTGAAGATGCTGCAATACAACACTCAAGCTTGTGATATCCTCTTCAACGGATTGTGCCCCAAAGAATTCAACAAAATCAGCCGTCTTGAGAATGCAAAGGAAATTTGGTATAATTTGATTGATATGCATGAAGGTACCGACTCCGTTAAAGAATCCAAGTTGGATGTGCTTCAAAGTCAGCTTGACAAGTTCAAAATGAAGGATGGTGAAGGTGTTGCTGAAATGTACTCTAGGATTGATCTTATCACAAATGAGATTGCTGGCTTAGGAAGTGAAGATATGACCGACAAATTCATCATCAAGAAGATCCTAAGAGCTTTGGACGAAAAATATGATACCGTTTGCACATTGATCCAAATGATGCCCAATTACAAAGATCTCAAGCCAACGGAAGTCATTGGAAGAATTGTTGCTCATGAGATGTCACTCAAGGATAAGGAGGAGCTCCACAACAAGTCAAGTGGTGCTTACAAAGCCTCATGTGAAGCTCCCACATCATCAAGTGAGAAACAAACCTTCAATGAAGAATTGAGCCTAATGGTGAAGAACTTCAACAAGTTTTACAAGAGTAGAAGCAAAGAAAGAAGCTCCAAGTCAAGGTCCTACAATGACAAAAGATCTTCTAGTCGAGAGCGTAATTGCTACGATTGTGAAGACCCGGACACTACTCCAATGAGTGTACAGCACCCTACAAAAGAAGAGAAGACTCTCCAAAAAGAAGTAGAAGAGATGAATCACCACCAAGAGAGAGAAGGAGTAGAGATGATCGTTATGAACGAAGAACATCCCGGAGAAGCAAGGATTTGGAAAGGAAGGACAAGTCATCAAGGAGCTACACAAAACTAAGACATCAAGCTCATTTTGGTGAATGGGTATCCGGATCCGACTCCAACAATCACTTTGAGAGAAGCTATCACTCTGACTCTGAATATACTCAAGATGAAGGTGTTGCCGGTCTAGCACTTGTGTCAACCAACTCCTACGACATATTTGATTCACCAAATGAAGGACTTGGAAGATTCTTCATGGCTAAAGGCCCAAAGGTAACACACCCCGAGTATGTTGATTTCAATAGTGATGAAGATGACTTGTTAGGTGATGATGATTTACTTGTTGACAACTCTAGTGATGAATACTATGATGAAACGTCAATTAATCATGCTAATCAAGATAAAACAAATGACAATGATAAGGAGAATATTGAGCTTCTAACTAAAGAACTAAACACTCTTAAGTTAGCTCATGAAACTATCTTAGAAGATCATCGAGAACTTTTAAGGACTCATGAGAAGTTACGCTTTGAAAAGCTCAACCTTGAGCAAGAGCATGGGTTCTTAAAGGCAATCAATGATGATCTTCGAAAGAAAAGTTCTTCTTACATTGCCAAGCGTTTACTCTTATCTACTTACATGCCTCAAGTCAAATCTAATAACAAGAACAAGAAGGATTCTTCCTCTAGTAGTAACAATAATAATGTTAAATCCAATATTGTTGCTTCTAGTAGTTCTCTTGATTCCACTAATGATTCTCTTAGCCAATTTACACTTGAGCAAGAGAATAGCTTATTGAAGGGAATTATAGAGAAAGGTGTTTACAAGAGCCTTGCCGGGATTAAGCAATTCGAGGAAATTGTACGCAAGCAAGGAAGGCACCGGAAGAACCAAGGTGTTGGTTTTGAATGAAAGTTCAATGCCAATGGAGTTGAGTGGGAAGAAGATCAATACCCCAAGACGAAGTTTGTTCCTCAACAAGATAAGTCTGATCCTACTTCCTTCAAAGGGACACAAGCTCAAGATGATCTTCCACCACAAGACCACAAGCAAAAAGGCAAGGATAAGCTTCAAGAGGAGATTGATGCATTTGAAGAAGCTCCTAAAGCCTTGGTCAAGTGGGTTCCCAAGACTACATCAAGTTCTACTTCATCAAGTACGGCTACAACTCCAAGGATTCCCATCAAGATGATGTGGATCCCTAAGAAGAAAAACTAGAGAGTTCTTGTGGGTGACTCCGCCAGCGTATTTCACTCTTATCATTTTGGCAAGAACAAGTGCAATCAACTTCCACATCTTGCACTAGTTCAAGGAGTCACAAACCCTCTTGTTGGTAAGACAAGGAACAAGGTAACCTAATGCTTTCATAGACATCATCTTGTGTGTGCATCACTCTATGTCTATGGATATCCTTGTTTGTTCCTTGTGGGACTAACCCGTGTAGGTATTGAAGTGCAACTCATTACAAAGGATTGCTCCAAACGATCTACATCAACATTGAGCATCCACATCTTCAACACCTACACGAGTCATCATCGATAAAACTAAGGTTAGTTCATCCCTCTTAGGGGGGATCTCACATCTAGGGGAGCCTTACTCTAAGAATTGAGTCAAAGCAACTCTAATGGTGTGAACACAACAATGCATTATGTAAAAGTGGTAACCCCACTTGTGTTTAAACGATGAGTATGACCTATGATCAAATGTTCTCATTTGACTCCTAAGTCAATATTCTCATATATAGATGACCTAGTCACCGCCAATTGCTTGATAGATGCTAGAATGGTTGTGCATGCTTTGCCACATATTTCATTTGCCATTTTATTGTGTGAGCATGTTGGTTGCATATTTTACTCATTCAAGGAAATCCACTTGTTGTTTCGATTGTTTGGTTTCTTTTCTTTTGCCAAGTGGATGGACAAGAATGCCTAAGAACCCTCTGTAGCTATCTATGCTTTTCTTGTCTCAAACTCTATTCATGCTACATCACAAAATTTGATCAAGTCAGATTCGAACCACTCTGTGTGAGGAGCACTCGGAGTCCCCGATTCGTCATAGACTTAAACTTCCAAAACTTCTTTGTGCATTTCGGTCTGACCGATGCTTCCATTTTGGTCATACCGAGATCACTAAGTCGATCTAGGTTTTCAATCTCGGTGCAATCGATTTGAACTTTTCGGTCACACCGAGTTGCAGTAACTGCTTGCAGTTATGCATCTCGGTGCCACCGAGTTGTTCCACTCGGTCACACCGACAGGGTCAGGCTATATATATCCACGGGCCAAAATTTGGAAATTTCTCTGAACTCTTTCGCCCGCGCTCAGCCTGCTCTGCCTCCCTGGGTCTCCGGATCGTCCTCCTCGTCGCCAGCTGCCTCCTGCTGCTGGTCTCCGCCGCCATCAACGGGAATCATCTCCGCCGTTGCCGCCATAGCAAGTCCATTGCCGAATTAGGGTATGGACTTGATCCTTGTGCTAATCCCACTCCGAATTCGTAGCACATTGTTTTGCCATGTATCTTGCCACAATTGAGATCATCTTATCTAGCGAAAACACTCCGTAGTTTAGTTGTGAATTGAAAATTTAGGGTTAGGTTTCCGCCGAAACCATCTCGGACCAACCGAGCTGTAGAAATCGGTTCCACCGATTTGGCCAAGGCCATTGCACATGTGATTCTAGGTCTGACCGAGAATTGCAAATCGGTGTGACCGAGTTCAGGACTTTGTGAAACCCTAGTAGTCTCGGTGCCACCGAACTGTGACTCGGTCTGACCGAGTTCACTAGTTTAGGTTCCAAAAGCTGCTCCGGTATCACCGAGTTTACAAATCGGTAGATCCGAAATGCTTTCTGTGGAAAACTAAAACTAAGTTTTTGACTCATTCTTTTGCAAAAACCTCTGTATTTTGTGATGCTCATCTATTCTACCTCATCTATATCTATTCACAGGGTCTGCTTTCAGTGTTTGCAACATGTCTTGAGAAAGTTGAAGCCCCAAATTCCAGATCATAATGATGTTCATCCTGTAGCTGAGGATATGAAGCTGAGGAAGGATGCAGGACTCAGACAGTGGAGATTGACTGATCCCTATGAGGTCGGGAGGAGAACTGTTGTGGACTACAGGTTCCATACAAAGGAACAACAGGACTTCTATGAGACAGTGCTGCTTGACAAGAAGCCAATAGTCTATGATATGAGATGGGTGGACTGGGAGTACATCAGGAAGAATGAAGAGCATTATCCAAGAGTGTATGACAGCTTCAATGCTTGTGGAGTGGATGACTTTTTTGGGCAGAAGCTCACAAAGTGGAATGATGAGCTTATTACGCAGTTCTACTCCATAGCTCACTTCTATGCAGATGGGAGGATTGTCTGGATGTCTGAAGGTACTAAATACCAATCAACAGTTGAAGAATGGGCAATGCTCCTAAGGAGAATGAGGATGACTTGGATGTCTATGCCAAGAAGAAGAAGGATCACAACTCCATGGCACATATGTACAGAGAGATCCCAGATGCTGCTATTGAGGCACACAAGTTTGGATCAGTACATTACCTTCTGTCAGGATTGCCAACAATCAGCTGGATCCTAAGGCACACTCTTTTGCCTGAGTCAGGTGATCACAAGATGATCAGAGGCCATGCCATCAACCTACTTCACATATTTGATGTGCCTCAAAAGTTCAAGGTCATGAGCCTCATAGTGGAACTATCAAGAGAACAGCTGCTGACCAAAAGAGAAGTTGTGGGTATGCCCCACAGATCCAGGAGCTAATCAACTCCAAGATGAGCACTGGCACATACCTCTTGGACAAGGAACACATGCCCATCTATCCAGATTTTGAGGACAACACAGTGGTTATGGATGAAAATGAACCATCTTCTGTGCAAGGACAAGCAAAGAAGGAGAAGGCAAGGACTGAAAAGGCTGCAAAGATGCCAACCATTGATGAGGCATCTCAGTACCTCTTGAAGAGCAAGCAGGATCAGCTTGGCTACTTGTTTGCCTCCACTCTAAGGATTGAGAAGGGATTGGCCACCCTGACTCAAAACCAGGAGAGCCTGGAGAGGATCATGGAGCAGAAGTTCTATGACTTAGATGTGAAGGTTACTGAGATATAGTCAGTTGTTGAGCAACTTCAGGATGACATGCAGGAGAGGAAGGGCAAGACTACCACTGATGCTTTTGCTAGAGTGCCCAGGAGTCAGAGATCAGTTGCAGTGCCTGTTCCAGACACTAGAGCAACTTCATCTGCACCAGCTATAGCTTCAGTGCCACCAGCTCCAGTACCTACTCCACCAGCTCCATCTACATCAACCGATGCCTTCGTCCAAGGAGTTCTATCTACACCACCACCTGAAGACCAAGCCTGAGAGTCGTTTAGCACTATGCATTTTCTATGAACTTTTTGGTAACTTGTTGCCAAAGGGGGAGAAAAATGTATAGATCATAGGCTTCGAGAGAGAGCGTTGCTTTTTATTCTCTCTTGTTTTGGTGGTTGAACTTTATTTGCCTGTTTGAGATACTTTATGCTTTTGTGAGATACTTGGATGATCATGTGTTTGATCATATGCTACCTTAATGCTTGTTGGATGACATTATCCTTTTATCTCTATATGATCATTCACTTTGCTTGGTGATGAGTGCATGTATTTAATTATTATCATTTTGAGCGCTCCTCCAAGATGTATGTGACATGGAAGAGTAACTCATGATCCTAACTCATTGTGCATTTGCAGTCCAAAGCAAATCTTAAACTATGCACAAATTTAGGGGGAGCTCTTACATTTCACATACTTCTCAAAGCGACAATGTTTTTCAATCTTATTATCATTTGTCGAAGCTTTGATCTATATGTTGTCATCAATTACCAAAAAGGGGGAGATTGAAAGTGCAACTATCCCTAGGTGGTTTTGGTAATTCCTAACAACATATAGCTCACTGAGCTAATGCTATTTCAAGATGAATATTTCAGGAAAGCTCAATGATTGGCATGGCATTGATGAGAAAAGTGGACCCCTCAAAATGCTAAGGACAAAAGGATTGGCTCAAGCTCAAAGCTCAAGACTCTACATTTTATATTTTAGTGATCCAAGATCACATTGAGTCTATAGGAAAAGCCAATACTATCAAGGAGGGATGAGGTGTTGCTTAATGGCTTGCTTTCTCAAAGTGCTTAGTGATATGCTCCAAAGCCCTCAACTACTTTACCACATCCACATATGACCTAAACCAAAAGTCAAACTCGGCCCCACCGATTCTTCCTATCCGGCGCCAACGAGTTCAGATGTCATAGCCACTGCCACAAACCCTAGGCAAATCAGTCTCACTGATAGGGATCTCGGTCTCACCGAGATGGGATTGTAATCTCTGTTTCCCTTCATAACGTTTCGGTACCACTGAGATGAACGATTGGTCCCACCGAGATTGCAATGTAAACTCTCTATTTCCCTTTCGTGACATTTCGGTCTCACCGAAATGAGCGAACCGTCCCACCGAGTTTACCTGACCAACTCTCTGGTTAGCTTATTACCAAAATTGGTCCCACCGAGTTTGTGTAATTGGACTCACCGAGATTATGTTATGCCCTAACCCTAACCACATCGGTCCTACCGAGTTGCATGCCGGTCCCACTGAAAATCCTAAAGGTCACTAGATTTGCTGAATCGGTCCGACCGAGTTTCTCAATTTGGTCCCACCGAGATTGGCAAGTTGTGTGTAACGGTTAGGTTTTGTGTGGACACTATATATACCCCTCCACCTCCTCTTTATTCGTGGAGAGAGCCATCAGAACGAACCTACACTTCCAACTTGCAGTTTCTGAGAGAGAACCACCTACTCTTGTGTTGAGACCAAGATATTCTATTCCTACCATATGAATCTTGATCTCTAGCCTTCCCCAAGTTGCTTTCCACTCAAATCTTCTTTCCACCAAATCCAAATCCTATGAGAGAGAGTTGAGTGTTGGGGAGACTATCATTTGAAGCACAAGAGCAAGGAGTTCATCATCAACACACCATTTGTTACTTCTTGGAGAGTGGTGTCTCCTAGATTGGCTAGGTGTCACTTGGGAGCCTCCGACAAGATTGTGGAGTTGAACCAAGGAGTTTGTAAGGGCAAGGAGATCTCCTACTTTGTGAAGATCTACCGCTAGTGAGGCAAGTCCTTCATGGGCGATGGCCATGGTGGGATAGACAAGGTTGCTTCTTCGTGGACCCTTCGTGGGTGGAGCCTTCCATGGACTCGCGCAGCCGTTACCCTTCGTGGGTTGAAGTCTCCATCAATGTGGATGTACGATAGCACCACCTATTGGAACCACGACAAAAACATCCGTGTCTCCAATTGCGTTTGAATTCTCCAAACCCTTCCCTTTATATTCTTGCAAGTTACATGATTTACTTTCCGCTGCTCATATACTCTTTGCATGCTTGCTTGAATTGTGTTAAGATTGCTTGACTTGTGCTAGAATCTGCCAAAGACTAAAATTGGGAAAAATGATAAGTTTTTATTTGGTCAAGTAGTCTAATCACCCCCCTCTAGACATACTTTCGATCCTACAATAATCTAGTTACATTGTGATGAATCGAACACCCATAGAGTTCTGGTGTTGATCATGTTTTGCTCATTGAAGAGGTTTAGTCAACAGATCTGCGACATTCAGATCCGTATGCAGTTTACAAATATCTATGTCTCCATCTTGAACATTTTCACGAATGGAGTTGAAGCGACGCTTGATGTGCCTGGCCTTCTTGTAAAACCTGGGCTCCTTGGCAAGGGCAATAGCTCTAGTGTTGTCACAGAAGAGAGTCATCGGGCCCGACACATCGGGAATAACTCCTAGGTCGGTAATGAACTCCTTCATCCAGATTGCTTCATGTGCTGCCTCCGAGGCTACCATGTACTCCGCTTCACATGTAGATCCCGCCACAACGCTTTGCTTGCAACTGCACCAGCTTACTGCCCCACCATTCAAAATATACACGTATCCGGTTTGTGACTTGGAGTCATCCAGATCTGTGTCGAAGCTAGCATCGACGTAACCCTTTACGACGAGCTCTTCGTCACCTCCATAAATGAGAAACATATCCTTAGTCCTTTTCAGGTACTTCAAGATATTCTTGACCGCTGTCCAGTGTTCCATGCCGGGATTACTTTGGTACCTCCCTACCAAACTTACGGCAAGGTTTACATCAGGTCTAGTACACAACATGGCATACATAATAGACCCTGTGGCTGAGGCATAGGGGATGACACTCATCTTTTCTCTGTCTTTTGCCGTGGTCGGGCTTTGACCGAGCTCAATTTCACACCTTGCAATATAGGCAAGAACCCCTTCTTGGACTGATCCATATTGAACTTCTTCAATATTTTATCAAGGTATGTGCTTTGTGAAAGACCTATGAGGCGTCTCGATCTATCTCTATAGATCTTTATGCCTAATATGTAAGCAGCTTCTCCAAGGCCCTTCATTGAAAAACACTTATTCAAGTAGGCCTTTATGCTTTCCAAAAGATCTATATCATTTCCCATCAATAGTATGTCATCCACATATAATATGAGAAATGCTACAGAGCTCCCACTCACTTTCTTGTAAACGCAGGCTTCTCCACAAGTCTGCATAAACCCAAACGCTTTGATCATTTCATCAAAGCAAATGTTCCAACTCCGAGATGTTTGCACCAGCCCATAGATGGAGCGCTGGAGCTTGCATACCTTGTTAGCATTCTTAGGATCGACAAAACCTTCCGGCTGCATCATATACAATTCTTCCTTGAGGAAGCCGTTAAGGAATGCCGTTTTGACGTCCATTTGCCATATTTCATAATCATAGAATGCAGCAATTGCTAACATGATTCGGACAGACTTCATCTTCGCTACGGGTTAGAAGGTCTCATCGTAATCAACCCCTTGAACTTGTCGATAACCCTTAGCGACAAGCTGAGCTTTATAGATGGTAACATTACCATCCACGTCCGTCTTCTTCTTAAAGATCCATTTATTTTCTATCGCTCGCCGATCATCGGGCAAGTCTGTCAAAGTCCATACTTTGTTTTCATACATGGATCCTATCTCAGATTGCATGGCTTCAAGCCATTTGTTGGAATTTGGGCCCACCATCGCTTCTTCATAGTTCGAAGGTTCACCGTTGTCTAACAACATGATTTCTAGGACAGGGTTGCCATACCATTCTGGTGTGGAACATGTCCTTGTGGACCTACGAAGTTCAGTAGCAACTTGATCCGAAGTACCTTGATCATCATCATTAACTTCCTCTCTAGTCGGTGCAGGCACCACAAAAACATCTTCCTGAGCTGCGCTACTTTCCGGTTCAAGAGGCAGTACTTCATCAAGTTCTACTTTCCTCCCACTTACTTCTTTCGAGAGAAACTCTTTCTCCAGAAAGGACCCGTTCTTGGCAAAAAAGATCTTGCCTTCGGATCTGAGGTAGAAGGTATACCCAATGGTTTCGTTAGGGTATCCTATGAAGACGCATTTTTCCGACTTGGGTTCGGGCTTTTCAGGTTGAAGTTTCTTGACATAAGCATCGCATCCCCAAACTTTTAGAAACGACACTTAGGTTTCTTCCCAAACCATAATTCATATGGTGTCGTCTCAACGGATTTAGACGGTGCCCTGGGAATGTGGCTCTCTAAAGCATATCCCCAAAATGATAGCAGCAAATCGGTAAGAGACATCATAGATCGCACCATATCCAATAGAGTGCGATTAGGATGTTCGGACACACCATTACGCTGAGGTGTTCCAGGCGGCGTGAGTTGTGAAACAATTCCACATTTCCTTAAGTGCGTAGCAAATTCGTGACTCAAATATTCTCCCCCACGATCTAATCGTAAGAACTTTATTTTTCTGTCACGTTGATTCTCTACCTCACTCTGAAATTCCTTGAACTTTTCAAAGGTCTCAAACTTGTGTTTCATTAAGTAGACATACCCATATCTACTTAAGTCATCAGTGAGGGTGAGAACATAACGATAGCCACCGCGAGCCTCAACGCTCATTGGACTGCACACATCAGTATGTATGATTTCCAATAAGTTGGTTGCTCGCTCCATTGTTCCGGAGAACGAAGTCTTGGTCATCTTGCCCATGAGGCATGGTTCGCATGTGTCAAATGATTCATAATCAAGAGACTCCAAAAGTCCATCTTCATGGAGCTTCTTCATGCGTTTGACACCAATGTGACCAAGGCGGCTGTGCCACAAGTATGTGGGACTATCATTATCAACCTTACATCTTTTGGTATTCACACTATGAATATGTGTAACATCACATTCGAGATTCATTAATAATAAACCATTGACCAGCGGGGCATGACCATAAAACATATCTCTCATATAAATAGAACAACCATTATTCTCGGATTTAAATGAGTAGCCATCTCGCATTAAACGAGATCCAGATACAATGTTCAGGCTCAAAGCTGGCACTAAATAACAATTATTGAGGTTTAAAACTAATACCGTAGGTAAATGTAGAGGTAGCGTGCCGACGGCGATCACATCGACTTTGGAACCATTCCTGACGCGCATCATCACCTCGTACTTCGCCAGTCTCCGCTTATTCCGCAGCTCCTGTTTTGAGTTACAAATATGAGCAACCGCACCGGTATCAAATACCAGGAGCTACTACGAGTACTGGTAAGGTACACATCAATAACATGTATATCACATATACCGTTGGTGTTGCCGGCCTTCTTGTCTGCTAAGTACTTAGGGCAGTTCTGCTTCCAGTGACCGTTTCCCTTGCAATAAAAGCACTCAGTCTCAGGTTTGGGTCCATGCTTTCGCTTCTTCCCGGAAACTGGCTTACCGGGCGCGGCAACTCCCTTGTCGTCCTTCTTGAAGTTCTTCTTACCCTTGCCTTTCTTGAAACTAGTGGTTTTATTGACCATCAACACTTGATGTTCCTTTTTGATCCCCACCTCCGCTGATTTTAGCATTGAATATACCTCAGGAATGGTTTTCTCCACCCCTTACATATTGAAATTCATCAAAAAGCTCTTATAGCTTGGTGGAAGCGACTGAAGGATTCTGTCAATGACCGCGTCATCCGGGAGATTAACTCCCAGCTGAGACAAGCGGTTGTGCAACCCAGACATTTTGAGTATGTGCTCGCTGACAGAACTATTCTCCTCCATCTTACAATTGTAGAACTTGTCAGAGACTTCATATCTCTCGACCCAGGCATGAGCTTGGAAAACCATTTTCAGCTCTTGGAACATCTCATATGCTCTGTGCTGCTCAAAACGCTTTTGGAGCCCCGCTTCTAAGCTGTAAAGCATGCCGCACTGGACCACGGAGTAATCATCACTACGCGACTGCCAGGCGTTCATAACGTCTTGAGTTGTTGGGAAAACGGGTGCTTCACCTAGCGGTGCTTCTAGGACATATGCTTTATTGGCAGCTATGAGGATGATCCTCAAGTTCCGGACCCAGTCCGTATAGTTGCTACCATCGTCTTTCAGCTTGGTTTTCTCTAGGAACGTGTTGAAGTTGAGGGTAACATTAGCGTGGGCCATTTGATCTACAAGACATATTGCAAAGATTTTAGACTAAGTTCATGATAATTAAGTTCATCTAATCAAATTATTTAATGAACTCCCACTCAGATAGACATCCCTCTAGTCATCTAAGTGATACATGATCCGAGTCAACTAGGCCGTGTCCGATCATCACGTGAGACGGACTAGTCATCATCGGTGAACATCTTCATGTTGATCGTATCTACTGAACAACTCATGTTCGACCTTTCGGTCTCTTGTGCTCCGAGGCCATGTCTGTACATGCTAGGCTCATCAAGTAACCTAAGTGTTTTGCATGTGTAAATCTGGCTTACACCCGTTGTATGCGAACATTAGAATCTATCACACCCGATCATCACGTGGTGCTTCGAAACAACAAAACTTCGCAACGGTGCACAGTTAGGGGGAACACTTTCTTGAAATTTTATGAGGGATCATCTTATTTATGCTACCTCCGTTCTAAGCAAATAAGATGCAAAAACATGATAAACATCACATGCAATCAAACAGTGACATGATATAGCCAATATCATTTTGCTCCTTTTGATCTCCACCTTCGGGGCGCCATGATCATCATCGTCACCGGCATGACACCATGATCTCCATCATCATGGTCTCCATCATCGTGTCTTCATGAAGTTGTCTCGCCAACTGTTACTTCTACTATTATGGCTAACGATTAGCAATAAAGTTAAGTAATTACATGGCGTTTTTCATTGACACGCAAGTCATACAATAAATTAAGACAACTCCTATGGCTCCTGCCGGTTGTCATACTCATCGACATGCAAGTCGTGATTCCTATTAGAAGAACATGATCAATCTCATACATCACATATATATCATTCGTCACATCCTTTTGGCCATATCACATCACACGGCATATGCTGCAAGAACAAGTTAGACGTCCTCTAATTGTTGTTGCAAGTTTTTACGTGGCTGCTATAGGTTTCTAGCAAGAACGTTTCTTACCTATGCCAAAACCACAACGTGATATGCCAATTGCTATTTACCCTTCATAAGGACCCTTTTCATCGAATCTGATCCAACTAAAGTGGGAGAGACAGACACCCGCTAGCCACCTTATGCAACTAGTGCATGTCAGTCGGTGGAACCTGTCTCACGTAAGCGTACATGTAAGGTCGGTCCGGGCCGCTTCATCCCACGATGCTGTCTAATCAAGATAAGACTAGTAACGGCAAGTAAATTGACAAAATCGACGCCCGCAACAACTTGTGTTCAACTCGTGCATAGAAACTATGCATAGGCCTAGCTCATGATGCCACTGTTGGGGATCGTTGCAGAAATTAAAATTTTCTACGCATCACCAAGATCAATCTATGGAGAGACTAGCAACGAGACAGAGGGGAGTGCATCTTCATACCCCTGAAGATCGTGAAACGGAAGCGTTGCAAGAACGCGGTTGGAGGAGTTGTACACGTAGCGATTCAAATCACGGTCGATTCCAATCTTAGCGCCGAACAACGGCGCCTCCGCATTCAACACACGTGCATCCCGGGACGTCTCCTGCGCCTTGATCCAGCAAGGAGGAGGGAGAAGTTGAGGAAGACAACTCCAGCAGCAGCACGACGGCGTGGTAGTGGTGGAGCAGCGGTTCTCCGGCAGGGCTTCGCCAAGCTCAAACGGAGGAGGAGGGGTGTTGGGGAGGGGGAGGGTTGCGCCTTGGATGTGGTGCGGCTACCCTCCCTCCTCCCCTCTATTTATAGGGCGAAGGGGGAAGGGGGGCCGGTGAAGGAAATATGCCCTAGAGGCAATAATAAAGTTATTATTTATTTCCTCATATCATGATAAATGTTTATTATTCATGCTAGAATTGTATTAACCGGAAACATGATACATGTGTGAATACATAGACAAACATACACTCACTAGTATGCCTCTATTTGACTAGCTCATTAATCAAAGATGGTTATGTTTCCTAACCATAGACATGTGTTGTCATTTGATTAATGGGATCACATCATTAGGAGAATGATGTGATTGACATGACCCATTCCGTTAGCCTAGCACTTGATCGATTAGTATATTGCTATTGCTTTCTTCATGACTTATACATGTTCCTGAAACTATGAGATTATGCAACTCCCGTTTACCGGAGGAACACTTTGGGTGCTACCAAACATCACAACGTAACTGGGTGATTATAAAGGAGTACTACAGGTGTCTCCAAAGGTAGATGATGGGTTGGCGTATTTCAAGATTAGGTTTTGTCACTCCGATTGTCGGAGAGGTATCTCTGGGCCCTCTCGGTAATGCACATCACTATAAGCCTTGCAAGCAATGTAACTAATGAGTTAGTTACGGAATGATGCATTACGTAACGAGTAAAGAGACTTTCCGGTAACGAGATTAAACTAGGTATTGGATATCGACGATCGAATCTCGGGCAAGTAACATACCAATGACAAAGGGAACAACGTATGTTGTTATGCGGTTTGACCGATAAAGATCTTCGTAGAATATGTAGGAACCAATATGGGCATCCAGGTTCCGCTATTGGTTATTGACCGAGAATAGTTCTAGGTCATGTCTACATAGTTCTCGAACCCGTAGGGTCCGCACGCTTAACGTTACGATGACAGTTTCATTATGAGTTTATAAGTTTTGATGTACCGAAGTTTGTTCGGAGTCCCGGATGTGATCACGGACATTATGAGGAGTCTCGAAATGGTCGAGACATACAGATTGATATATTGGAAGCCTACGTTTGGACATCGGAAGTGTTCCGGGTGAAATCGGCATTTTACCGGAGTACCGGGGGGTTACCAGAACCCTCCCGGGGGTTATTGGGCCTACATGGGCCATAAGGGAGAAGAGGAGAGGAGGCAAGAGGTGGGCCGCGCCCCCTCCCCTCCCTAGTCCAAATAGGACAAGGAGAGGGGGGCGATGCCCCCCCCTTCCTTCCCCTCTTCCTCCTCCTTCCCCCTTCTCCTACTCCAACTAGGAAAGAAGGGAGTCCTACTCCCGGTGGAAGTAGGACTCCCCCCTTGGCGTGCCCTCCTTGGCCGGCCGCCTCCTCCCCCTGGCTCCTTTATATACGGGGGCGGGGGGGCACCCTAGAACACAAGTTGATCTACAGATCGTTCCTTAGCCGTGTGCGGTGCCCCCTCCACCATATTCCACCTCGGTCATATCGTCGTGGAGTTTAGGCGAAGCCCTGCGCCGGTAGAACATCATCATCACCACCACGCCGTTGTGCTGACGGAACTCATCCCCGAAGCTTTGCTGGATCGGAGCCCGGGGATCGTCATCGAGCTGAACGTGTGCTGAACTCGGAGGTGCCGTACGTTCGGTGCTTGGATCGGTCAGATCGTGGAGACGTACGACTACATCAGACGCGTTGTCATAACGCTTCCGCTTACGGTCTACAATGGTACATGGACAACACTCTCCCCTCTCGTTGCTATGTCATCACCATGATCTTGCGTGTGCGTAGGAAATTTTTTGAAATTACTACGTTCCCCAACAGTGGCATCCGAGCCTAGGTTTTATGCGTTGATGTTATATGCACGAGTAGAACACAAGTGAGTTGTGGGCGATACAAGTCATACTGCTTACCAGCATGTCATACTTTGGTTCGGCGGTATTGTGAGATGAAGCGGCCCGGACCGACATTATGCGTACGCTTACGCGAGACTGGTTGCACCGTTACGAGCACTCGTGCTTAAAGGTGACTGGCTGGTGTCTGTCTCTCTCACTTTAGCTGAATCGAGTGTGGCTACGCCCGGTCCTTGCGAAGGTTAAAACAGCACTAACTTGACGAACTATCGTTGTGGTTTTGATGCGTAGGTAAGAACGGTTCTTGCTAAGCCCGTAGCAGCCACGTAAAACTTGCAACAACAAAGTAGAGGACGTCTAACTTGTTTTTGCAGGGCATGTTGTGATGTGATATGGTCAAGACGTGATGCTATATTTTATTGTATGAGATGATCATGTTTTGTAACCGAAGTTATCGGCAACTGGCAGGAGCCATATGGTTGTCGCTTTAATGTATGAAATGCAAACGCCCTGTAATTGCTTTACTTTATCACTAAGCGGTAGCGATAGTCGTAGAAGCAATAGATGGCGTAACGACAATGATGCTACGATGGAGATCAAGGTGTCGTGCCGGTGACAATGGTGATCACGACGGTGCTTCGAAGATGGAGATCACAAGCACAAGATGATGATGGCCATATCATATCACTTATATTGATTGCATGTGATGTTTATCCTTTATGCATCTTATCTTGCTTTGTTTGACGGTAGCATTTTAATATGATCTCTCACTTAAAATTATCAAGAAGTGTTCTCCCTGAGTATGCACCGTTGCCAAAGTTCGTCGTGCCCAGACACCACGTGATGATCGGGTGTGATAAGCTCTACGTCCATCTACAACGGGTGCAAGCCAGTTTTGCACACGCAGAATACTCAGGTTAAACTTGACAAGCCTAGCATATGCAGATATGGCCTCGGAACACGGAGACCGAAAGGTCGAGCGTGAATCATATAGTAGATATGATCAACATAGTGATGTTCACCATTAAAAACTACTCCATCTCGCGTGATGATCGGTTATGGTTTAGTTGATTTGGATCACGTGATCACTTAGATGACTAGAGAGATGTCTGTCTAAGTGGGAGTTCTTAAGTAATATGATTAATTGAACTTAAATTTATCATGAACTTAGTACCTGATAGTATTTTGCTTGTCTATGTTTGTTGTAGATAGATGGCTTGTGCTGTTGTTCCGTTGAATTTTAATGCGTTCCTTGAGAAAGCAAAGTTGAAAGATGATGGTAGCAATTACACGGACTGGGTCCGTAACTTGAGGATTATCCTCATTGCTGGACAGAAGAATTACGTCCTGGAAGCACCGCTGGGTGCCAGGCCTGCTGCTGATGCAACTAACGACGTTAAGAACGTCTGGCAGAGCAAAGCTGATGACTACTCGATAGTTCAATGTGCCATGCTTTACGGCTTAGAACCGGGTCTTCAATGACGTTTTGAACGTCATGGAGCATATGAGATGTTCCAGGAGTTGAAGTTAATATTTCAAGCAAATGCCCGGATTGAGAGATATGAAGTCTCCAATAAGTTCTACAGTTGCAAGATGGAGGAGAATAGTTCTGTCAGTGAGCATATACTCAAAATGTCTGGGTATAATAATCACTTGATTCAACTGGGAGTTAATCTTCCGGATGATAGCGTCATTGATAGAATTCTCCAATCACTGCCACCAAGCTACAAGAGCTTCGTGATGAACTATAATATGCAAGGGATGAACAATACAATTCCCGAGCTCTTCGCAATGCTAAAAGCTGCGGAGGTAGAAATCAAGAAGGAGCATCAAGTATTGATGGTCAACAAGACCATTAGTTTCAAGAAAAAGGGCAAAGGGAAGAAGAAGGGGAACTTCAAGAAGAACGGCAAGCAAGTTGCTGCTCAAGAAAAGAAACCCAAGTCTGGACCTAAGCCTGAAACTGAGTGCTTCTACTGCAAGCAGACTGGACATTGGAAGCGGAACTGCCCCAAGTATTTGGCGGATAAGAAGGATGGCAAGGTGAACAAAGGTATATGTGATATACATGTTATTGATGTGTACCTTACTAGAGCTCGTAGTAGCACCTGGGTATTTGATACTGGTTCTGTTGCTAATATTTGCAACTCGAAACAGGGACTACGGAATAAGCGAGCACTGGCCAAGGACGAGGTGACGATGCGTGTGGGAAACGGTTCCAAAGTCGATGTGATCGCGGTCGGCACACTACCTCTACATCTACCTTCGGGATTAGTTTTAGACTTGAATAATTGTTATTTGGTGCCAACGTTGAGCATGAACATTATATCTGGATCTTGTTTGATGCGAGACGGTTATTCATTTAAATCAGAGAATAATGGTTGTTCTATTTATATGAGTAATATCTTTTATGGTCATGCACCCTTGAAGAGTGGTCTATTTTTATTGAATCTCGAAAGTAGTGATACACATATTCATAATGTCGAAGCCAAAAGATGCAGAGTTGATAATGAGACTGCAACTTATTTGTGGCACTGCCGTTTAGGTCATATCGGTGTAAAGCGCATGAAGAAACTCCATACTGATGGACTTTTGGAATCACTTGATTATGAATCACTTGGTACTTGCGAACCGTGCCTCATGGGCAAGATGACTAAAACACCGTTCTCCGGTACTATGGAGAGAGCAACAGATTTGTTGGAAATCATACATACAGATGTATGTGGTCCAATGAATGTTGAAGCTCGTGGTGGATATCGTTATTTTCTCACCTTCACAGATGATTTGAGCAGATATGGGTATATCTACTTAATGAAACACAAGTCTGAAACATTTGAAAAGTTCAAAGAATTTCAGAGTGAAGTGGAAAATCATCGTAACAAGAAAATAAAGTTTCTACGATCTGATCGTGGAGGAGAATATTTGAGTTACGAGTTTGGTTTACATTTGAAACAATGTGGAATAGTTTCGCAACTCACGCCACCTGGAACACCACAAAGAAATGGTGTGTCCGAACGTCATAATCGTACTTTACTAGATATGGTGCGATCTATGATGTCTCTTACTGATTTACCGCTATCGTTCTGGGGTTATGCTTTAGAGACGGACGCATTCACATTAAATAGGGCACCATCAAAATCCGTTGAGACGACGCCTTATGAACTGTGGTTTGGCAAGAAACCAAAGTTGTCGCTTCTTAAAGTTTGGGGCTGCGATGCTTATGTGAAGAAACTTCAACCAGATAAGCTCAAACCTAAATCGGAGAAATGTGTCTTCATAGGATACACAAAAGAGACTGTTGGGTACACCTTCTATCACAGATCCGAAGGCAAGACATTCGTTGCTAAGAATGCATCCTTTCTAGAGAAGGAGTTTCTCTCGAAAGAAGTGAGTGGGAGGAAAGTAGAACTTGATGAGGTAACTGTACCTGCTCCCTTATTGGAAAGTAGTTCATCACAGAAATCAGTTCCTGTGACACCTACACCAATTAGTGAGGAAGCTAATAATATTGATTATGAAACTTCAGATCAAGTTTCTACTGAACCTCGTAGGTCTACCAGAGTAAGATCCGCACCAGAGTGGTACGGTAATCCTATTCTGGAAGTCATGTTACTTGACCATGATGAACCTACGAACTATGAGGAAGCGATGATGAGCCCAGATTCCGCAAAATGGCTAGAGGCCATGAAATCTGAGATGGGATCCATGTATGAGAACAAAGTATGGACTTTGGTTGACTTTCCCGATGATCGGCAAGCCATTGAGAATAAATGGATCTTTAAGAAGAAGACTGACGCTGATGGTAATGTAACTGTCTATAAAGCTCGACTTGTTGCAAAAGGTTTTTGACAGGTTCAAGGGGTTGACTACGATGAGACTTTCTCACCCGTAGCGACGCTTAAGTCTGTCCGAATCATGTTAGCTATTGCTGCACTTCATGATTATGAAATTTAGCAAATGGATGTCAAAACTGCATTCTTGAATGGATTTCTGGAAGAAGAGTTGTATATGATGCAGCCAGAAGGTTTTGTTGATCCAAAAGGTGCTAACAAAGTGTGCAAGCTCCAGCGATCCATTTATGGACTGGTGCAAGCATCTCGGAGTTGGAATAAACGTTTTGATGTGTGATCAAAGCATATGGTTTTATACAGACTTTTGGAGAAGCCTGTATTTACAAGAAAGTGAGTGGGAGCTCTGTAGCATTTCTGATATTATATGTAGATGACATATTATTAATTGGAAATGATATAGAATTTCTGGATAGCATAAAGGGATACTTGAATAAAAGTTTTTCAATGAAAGACCCCGGTGAAGCTGCTTACATATTGGGCATCAAGATTTATAGAGATAGATCAAGACGCTTAATAGGACTTTCACAAAGCACATACCTTGATAAAATTTTGAAAAAGATCAAAATGGATTAGGCAAAGAAAGGGTTCTTACCCGTGCTACAAGGTGTGAAGTTGAGTCAAACTCAATGCCCGACCACAGCAGAAGATAGAGAGAAAATGAAAGATGTTCCCTATGCTTCAGCCATAGGCTCTATCATGTATGCAATGATGTGTACCAGACCTGACGTATGCTTAGCAATAAGCTTGGCAGGAAGGTACCAAAGTAATCCAGGAGTGGATCACTGGACAGCGGTCAAGAACATCCTGAAATACCTGAAAAGGACTAAGGATATGTTTCTCGTATATGGAGGTGACAAAGATCTAGTCGTAAATGGTTACATCAATGCAAGCTTTGACATTGATCCGGACGATTCTAAATCGCAAACCGGATATGTGTTTTTATTAAACGGTGGAGCTGCAAGTTGGTGCAGTTCTAAACAAAGCGTCGTGGCAGGATCTACATGTGAAGCGGAGTACATAGCTGCTTCGGAAGCAGCGAATGAAGGAGTCTGGATGAAGGAGTTCATTTCCGATCTAGGTGTCATACCTAGTGCATCGGGACCAATGAAGATCTTCTGTGACAATACTGGTGCAATTTCCTTGGCAGAGGAATCCAGATTTCACAAGAGGACCAAGCACATCAAGAGACGCTTCAATTCTATCTGGGACCAAGTCCAAGTGGGAGACATAGAGATTTGCAAAATACATACGGATCTGAATGTTGCAGATCCGTTGACTAAGCCTCTCTCACGAGCAAAACATGATCAGCACCAAGACTCCATGGGTGATAGAATCATTACTATGTAATCTAGATTATTGACTCTAGTGCAAGTGGGAGACTGAAGGAAATATGCCCTAGAGGCAATAATAAAGTTATTATTTATTTCCTCATATCATGATAAATGTTTATTATTCATGCTATAATTGTATTAACTGGAAACATGATACATGTGTGAATACATAGACAAACATACAGTCACTAGTATGCCTCTACTTGACTAGCTCATTAATCAAAGATGGTTATGTTTCCTAACCATAGACATGTGTTGTCATTTGATTAATGGGATCACATCATTAGGAGAATGATGTGATTGACATGACCCATTCCGTTAGCCTAGCACTTGATCGTTTAGTATATTGTTATTGCTTTCTTCATGACTTATACATGTTCCTGAAACTATGAGATTATGCAACTCCCGTTTACCGGAGGAACACTTTGGGTGCTACCAAACGTCACAACGTAACTGGGTGATTATAAAGGAGTACTATAGGTGTCTCCAAAGGTAGATGTTGGGTTGGCGTATTTCAAGATTAGGTTTTGTCACTCCGATTGTCGGAGAGGTATCTCTGGGCCCTCTCGGTAATGCACATCACTATAAGCCTTGCAAGCAATGTAACTAATGAGTTAGTTACGGAATGATGCATTACGTAACGAGTAAAGAGACTTGCCGGTAATGAGATCGAACTAGGTATTGGATACCGACGATCGAATCTCGGGCAAGTAACATACCGATGACAAAGGGAACAACGTATGTTGTTATGCGGTTTGACCGATAAAGATCTTTGTAGAATATGTAGGAACCAATATGGGCATCCAGGTTCCGCTATTGGTTATTGACCGAGAATAGTTCTAGGTCATGTCTACATAGTTCTCGAACCCGTAGGGTCCGCACGCTTAACGTTATGATGACAGTTTCATTATGAGTTTATAAGTTTTGATGTACCGAAGTTTGTTCAGAGTCCCGGATGTGATCACGGACATGATGAGGAGTCTCGAAATGGTCAAGACATAAAGATTGATATATTGGAAGCCTATGTTTGGACATCGGAAGTGTTCGGGGTGAAATCGGCATTTTACCGGAGTACCGGGGGGTTACCGGAACCCTCCCGGGGGTTATTGGGCCTACATGGGCCATAAGGGAGAAGAGGAGAGGAGGCAAGAGGTGGGCCCCTCCCCTCCCTAGTCCGAATAGGACAAGGAGAGGGGGGCGGCGCCCCCCCTTCCTTCCCCTCTTCCTCCTCCTTCCCCCTTCTCCTACTCCAACTAGGAAAGAAGGGAGTCCTACTCCCGGTGGGAGTAGGACTCCCCCCTTGGCACGCCCTCCTTGGCCGGCCGCCTCCTCCCCCCTGGTTCCTTTATATACGGGGGCGGGGGGGGCACCCTAGAACCCAAGTTGATCTACGGATCGTTCCTTAGCCGTGTGCGGTGCCCCCCTCCACCATATTCCACCTCGGTCATATCATCGCGGAGTTTAGGCGAAGCCCTGCGCCGGTAGAACATCATCATCGTCACCACGTCGTCGTGCTGACGGAACTCATCCTCGAAGCTTTGCTGGATCGGAGCCCGGGGATCGTCATCGAGCTGAACGTGTGCTGAACTCGGAGGTGCCGTACGTTCGGTGCTTGGATCGGTCGGATCATGAAGACGTACGACTACATCAACCGCGTTGTCATAACGCTTCCGCTTATGGTCTACGAGGGTACGTGGACAACACTCTCCCCTCTCGTTGCTATGTCATCACCATGATCTTGCGTGTGCATAGGAAATTTTTTGAAATTACTACGTTCCCCAACAGCCGGCCCCTCTAGATGAGATCTAGAGGGGGGCGGCGGCCAAGGGGAGGGGGCTTGCCCCCCAAGCCAAGGGGGGTGCCCCCTTTAAGGTCCCCCCCCCCAACCCAAGGTGCATGGGCCCTAGGGGGTTGGAGCCCAGCCCACTTAGGGGCTTGTTCCCTTCCACATACAACCCATAGGGCCCTCCGACGAAGGTGGACCCTCCCGGTGGACCCCCGGAACCCCTTTGGTGGTCCCGGTACAATACCGGTAAACCCCCGAATACTTCCGGTGACCATATGATGACTTCCCATATATAAATCTTCACCTCCGGACCATTCTGGAACTCCTCATGACATATGGGATCTCATACGGGACTCCAAACAACATTCAGTAACCACATACAAACTTTCCCTATAACCCTAGCATCATCGAACCTTAAGTGTGTAGACCCTACGGATTCGGGAATCATGCAGACATGACCGAGACATCTCTTCGGCCAATAACCAATAGCAGGATCTGGATACCCATGTTGGCTCCCACATGTTCCACGATGATCTCATCGGTTGAACCACAATGTCAAGGATTCAAGCAATCCCGTATACAATTCCTTTTGTCAATCGATATGTTACTTTCCCGAGATTCGATCGTCGGTATCCCAATACCTCGTTCAATCTCGTTACCGGCAAGTCACTTTACTCGTTCCATAATGCATGATCCCGTGACCAAATACTTAGTCACACTGAGCTCCTTATGATGATGCATTACCGAGAGGGCCCAGAGATACCTCTCCGTCATACGGAGTGACAAATCCCAGTCTCGATTCGTTTCAACCCAACAGACACTTTTGGGGATACCTGTAGTGCACCTTTATAGCCACCCAGTTATGTTGTGACGGTTGGTACACCCAAAGCCACTACAAAAAAAGACACATCCGTGACATTTTGGGCCGAATGAAATTTTTTCTGTCATACATATGACACTTCTATGACGATAATTGTGACAAAACCCGGTATCATCATAGACGTGGTGGGCTCCTACTTCTATGACATCATGATAGAAAATGGGCTTTTCGTCCTGGGCGGGCCGGAAACGCAGCTGCATGACATTCTTTGGGCCGTCCATGACAGAAAAAAACATGGTAGAAGCGAGGGGGAGGAAAATTTCAGGGAGTTGCCGGTTACGGTGGGAGGTCGGGGCGGAGCGATGCGCGTTTCTATCGTACGTGCATGCATGTGTGCGAGGCGTTGGCTCTAACTGAACCCGAGCGAGGCGTTGGGCTCTAACTGAACCCGAGCGATTGCACTGCAGGCTATGCATTACTGAACCTGAGCGATCGATCGATGGCTGTTAACTGAACCCGATGGAGCGATTCCTTCGCTACTGGTGCTAACTGAAGCCGATCGATTGGATGAATAGTGAGCTTTGCAGGGGGGGGCGGATGAACAGTGAGCGGTGGCGTTGCCTCTGGATGAACAGGAACCCGTGGTGTGGAGGGCTGGATGAACAGTAGACGGTGGAGGGGTGGCCGTGGAGGGGTGGTTGAACAGGACCCCGTGGTGTGGAGGGCTGGATGAACAGTAGACGGTGGAGGGGTGGTTGAACAGTAGCCGGTGGAGTAGCGCGCGATGGAGGCTGGATGAACAGGAGCCCGTGGAGGCTGGAGGAGGTCGACGGTAGACCGTGGAGGCTGGAGGAGGTCGACGGTGGAGATGAACAGTATCCCGTGGAGTCCCGTTTTGCGGTACGCCACACCCCTTCCCCCCCTCCCCCCGTTTCGACCGTAGTGCTCCAACACAGGTCCGTTTCGTCCATTTTGCGGTACGACACACCCCTCCCGATCAACAGGACCCCCGTTTCGATCGTAGGAGGTCCGTTTCGACCGTTTTGCGGTACACCACACCTCTCCCGATCAACAGGACCCCCATTTCGACCGTAGGAGGTCCGTTTCCTCCGTTCTACGGTATGCCAGGCCTCGTTTCCATTGCCTGTTTCGCCCAAGCCAGTTGGCTCCCACGCGTTCCGTTGCCTCCCGATGAACATGACGCATTCCGTTGCATCCCCATGAACACGACGCATTCCGTTGCCTCCCGATGAACACGACGCATTCTGTTGCCTCCCCATGAACACGACGACGACACTGTTTCTCCGTTCCGACCCAGCCATGTACGTATGCGCGAGTAGGCATTCGAGACCCTGCCCGTATGTACGTACGTGGCCGTATTTTCTTTCTTGCACCCTGGCCGTTGTACGTACGTGTACATGCTACGTGCGCGCCTCTACTGCGACACGTGCGCGCCTCTACTATGACACGTACGCGCCTCTACATCGACCAGTATGTACGTACATGTTCGCGACCAGGATGACAACGCTACGTATGCTTCGACCAGGTGGGTCCCGACTGTCAGGCACTTCCTTGTCTGCGAAGATGTAGCTGGTGGGTCCCAGCAGTCAGGGGGCGAATCGTTTTTTTTTGCCCCGACGCACTTCCTTGCGTGTGAAGGTGTAGCTGGTGGGTCCCAGCAGTTAGGAGGGAAACGTTTTTTTTCGTGAAATATGGTGGCCCGTCCGGTGGGTCCCCGCTGTCAGGTGGAGGAATAATTATTTTGCGCGTAATAAGGAGGCACTTCCTTGCTGCGGCCGTGGACCCAGCTGTCAGCCTCTCCACGTATAGTCCACGTCCGATGGAAGCCGTTCCGTGACCACGTTGACCACGCCGCGCCGAGAGCACCAGGGCGGTGGACGACGTCGAGGCCTAGGAAGGGGACGACGCGGAGCCGGGGAAGACGCGGCAGTGGATGCCCACGCATAGAGGAGTACGAGGGTTCACTGGTTTGCTGCGGTGTGAGGCTGCCGTCGCCGCAGAATAACAGAGGGTGTGGGTGAGTACTGGGATGGCCTGGCCAGCGGTGGGAGTAGTAGGGGGCGGTGAGGCCTCCGCCGCATCGCAGCCGGCCACGGGAGGCAGGAGCACGAGGCACGACCGGCGCTGGTTTGGGCGGCTGGAGCAAGAAGACCAGAGGTTGAAGAAGCACTACGGCCGTTGGATGGACATCGTACGGTCACTGGAGCTAGAATCGTGCATATTTACTAAGTTGACAAAGCCCTCCGTCCATGTCAACTTAGTAGGCCCACAAGTCAGCCTGCCACTATACTGGGTCCCAGCTAACAAGGGGAGTATTCATTTTTTTATGCGTAATAAGGAGGCACTTCCTTGAGTGCGAAGATATAGCTGGTGGGTCCGAGCTGTCAACGGCGGTAACGTTTTTTTCGCGAAATATTGAGGCCCTTTCGGTGGGTCCCTGATGTCAGGTGGACGAATCATTATTTTGCGCGTAATAAGGCGGCATTTCCTTGCGTGCGGTCGTGGACCCAGCTGTCGGCCTCTCCACGTAAAATCCACTTCAGATGCATGTCGGTCGTTGACCACGTTGACTAGGCCGCGCCGAGAGCACCAGGGTGGTGGACGACGGCGAGGCCTAGGAAGGGAACGACACGGAGGCAGGGAAGACTCAGCAGTTGTTTCCCACACGGAGGGGAGTACGACTGAACGAGGGTTTACTGGTTCGTCTGCCGTCGCCGGAGAATAACAGCAGGTGTGGGTTAGTAGAGGGATGGCTAGGCCAGCGATAGGAGTACGGTGGGGCAGTGAGGTCTGCGCGGCAGCACAGCCGCCGCGGGGAGGAGGGAGCAGGCAGTCCCGCCGGCGCTTGTTTGAGCGGCTGGAGCAGGAAGAGCAGAGATTGAAGAAGCACGACAGCCGTTGGATGGACATCCAACCGTCACTGCTTGTGCGTCAACCTTTTTTTAGGAAAGCCTCAAATCTGTGGAAAACGGCATACAGCCCATCTGCCATTATTTCTAATAATTTACAACCCATTTGCTAATTCTTAAGGTTTTTTTTGGAGCTCATATTCTTTTTGTTAGCATTACAGCCATATTGTGGCCACGGTTAAAAAATTATAAGAAATTTTGCATATTTCGGTGCGGTCCGAACTGTTTTTAATCCCAAAATTTTGACTCACATTCAAACTGATTTTAAAAATAAATGTATATCAATATAGAATCCAACAAATTTTCCATGCATAAAAAATAATGTAATTTAAAATCTTGAAATGAAAAAAATATTTGAAACTAATTGCCGGTTTGATGTGTTTTAAAAATGTACAGCCCATTTCTCATTACTGATGGGCCATTTTCTCGGCCAGCCGAATGAAAAGCTCTCCTCGTCTTGAAAGATTTGCAGTGCAACAGGCCTGACAAAGCGACTTAATTGGCAAATCACAAAAAAACTGGGATGTGGCCATGGACCCAGCTATCAGCCTCTCCACGTACAGTACTCTTCCGATGGAAGTCGTTCCTTGACCACGTTGACCACGCCGCGCGGAGAGCACCACGGTGGTGGACGACGACGATGCCTAGGAAGGGGACGATGCGGAGCCGGGGAAGACGCGGCAGTGGAAGCCCGCGCGGAGAGGAGTACGAGGGTTCACTGGTTCGGCTGCGGTGTGAGGCTGCCGTCGCCGCAGGGCCTGGCCAGCGGTGGGAATAGTAGGGGACGGTGAGGCCTCCACGGCAGCACAGCCGGCCACGGGAGGCAGGAGCATGCGGCACGACCGGCGCTGCTTTGGGCGGCTGGAGCAAGAAGACCAGAGGTTGAAGAAGCACTACAGCCGTTGGATGGACATCGTACGGTCACTGGAGCTAGAATCGTTCATATTGACTAAGTTGACAAAGCCCTTCGGCCCCGTCAACTTAGTAGGCCCACAACACAGCCTCCCACCAAGGTGGGTCCCAGCTAGCCGGGGGAGTATTCATTTTTTTGTGCGTAATAAGGACGCACTTCCGGTGGGTCCGAGCTGACAGCGGGGGGAACGTTTTTTTCACGAAATACGGTGGCCCGTCCGGTGGGTCCCAGCAGTCAGGGGGGAACGATTTATTTCGCAAAATACTGGTGGCCCGTCCGGTGGGTCCCCGCTGTCAGGTGGAGGAATAATTATTTTCCGCGTAATAAGGAGGCACTTCCTTGCGGCTGCCGTGGACCCAACTGTCAGCCTCTCCACGTACAGTACTCTTCCGATGGAAGTCGGTCGTTGACCATATTGACCACGCCGCGCCGAGAGCACCACGGCGGTGGACGACGGCGAGGCCTAGGAAGGGGACGACGCGGAGCCGGGCCACGGGAGGCAGGAGCAGGCGGTAGCACATCCGGCCACGGGAGGCAGGAGCAGGCGGCACGACCGGCGCTGCTTTGGGCGGCTGGAGCAAGAAGATCAGAGGTTGAAGAAGCAGTATGGCCATTGGATGGACATCATACGGTCACTGGAGTATTGACTAAGTTGACAAAGCCCTCCGTCCCCGTCAACTTAGTAGGCCCACAAGTCAGCCCAACAATATGGTGGGTCCCAGCTAGCAGGGGGTATTTATTTTTTGGGGCGTAATAAGGAGGCACTTCCTTGCGTGCGAAGATATACCTGGTGGGTCCGACCTGTTTGTGGGGGGAACATTTTTTTCACGAAATACAGAGGCCCTTCCTGTGGGTCCTAGCTGTCAGGTGGAGGAATCATTATTTTGCGCGTAATAAGGAGGCATTTCCTTGCGTGCGGCCGTGGACCCAACTATCAGCCTCTCCACATACAGTCCACTTCCGATGGATATCGTTCATTGACCACGTTGACCAGGTCGCGCCGAGAGCACCAGGGCGGTGGACGACGGCGAGGCCTAGGAAGGGAACGACACGGAGCCAGGGAATACTCGGCAGTTGTTTCCTACGCGGAGGAGTACGAGGGTTTACTGGTTCGTCTGCCGTCGCCGGAGAATAACAGCATGTGTGGGTGAGTAGAGGGATGGCTAGGCCAGCGATGGGAGTACGATGGGGCTGTGAGGCCTGCGCGGCAGCATAGCCGTCCGCGGGAGGAGGGAGCAGGCAGTCCCGCCGGCGCTTGTTTGAGCGGCTGGAGCATGAAGAGCAGAGATTGAAGAAGCACGACAACCATTGGATGGATATCCAACAGTCACTACTCTCGTGTGTTGACTAAGTTGACAGGGCGTTGTGTGTGCGTCAACCTTTTTTTTATGAAAGCATACACGTCAACCTATAGTAGGCGCACAAGTCAGCCTCAAATCTGTGGAAAACAGCATACAGCCCATCTGCCATTATTTCTAATAGTGTACAGCCCATTTGCTAATTCTTAAGATTCGGAGCCATCTTCTTTTTGTTAGCATTACACCCCATATTGTGGCCACGGTTAAAAAGTATACGAAATTTTGCATATTTCGGTGCGGTTAACTGTTTTTAATCCAGAAATATCGATTCACATTCAAACTATTTTGAAAATATATATATATAAATATAAAATCAAAATAATTGTCCACGCATAAAAATCAATGGAATTTAAGATCTTGTAATGAAAAAAAATGAAACTAATTCCCGGTTTGATGTATTTTAAAAATGTACAGGCCATTTCTGGGCAAACCGAATGAAACTCTCCTCGTCTTGAAACATTTGCAGCCCAGCAGGGCCGATAAAGCAAGTAGGCCTTGTTTGGGTATTTCTTTTAAAAAAAAATAGAACTGGGCTAGCATTTTGAGCAAGAAAAAAAACACAACTAGGCTCATGATGTGGTAAACATAAATAAAACCCTGGCTAGACGGGCCACAGCCCCCGCACAGCCCCGTTGTTACCCTGATCGCTAAAACTAGTATAAATAACAACTGCTTGTTCCGCATCTATTTATATATAGAAGTACTTGGGGTCATCAGAAAAAAAGATAATTAGCGTAAAAAATCCCACAATAATTAAAAAGATACGGCCTTTAATTAGGTGGGTCAATTTCCAAACAACAAACTATAACCATTAGATCTCCGTAACTAGGGTGGACCCATGTAACTAGGGTGGACCCATAACCTACGCAGCAAGTTGGTTATCTCACGCTAAAAAGAATAACCTACAAAACAAGTTGATTTATCTCACGCTAAAAAAACCCTATGCAACAAGCCATGTAAAACAATGTGACACCCAAGTCACGATCCCACATCTGCATCGTCCTATAACAACCAAATTCTCACTATCCAAAAAAAAATCTAAACAAAACTTTTTAATTCAGTTGGCATATTTCCAATAATAAAAAAACAGATCGGGATACAATCTCTTTTTCATTACAGCAATCAGAGATACAATCTCAATAGAACCAAACCCTCACAGTCATGTCCCAGTCCAAAAAAAACTCACGGTACTGTAGTAGAGATACAATCTGTCTACAAATAGAACAAAACTCTCATGATCCAAACAACCTCTCTTTCCATAATGCACTTGTGAATCAACTCGCCCCTTAAAATACCTTCCTTTGCAAACCACTCATTGTCCTAATGACTTCAGATTACCCTGAATAGCGTTTTCCTTGGGTGAACAACCCTTCGATATTGTCTTCCTCCAGAGGCAACCAGCTCTCCAGTGGCTCATTCTCCTGTTGAATCTCCTCAACCGCAATCGGCTCAGTTGAGTGATCAAACCACCTCCAGTAAGTATCAACTGCACAGAATTATAGCTCATGCCGGTCAATGAACCAATGATTCGTCAATCGTACTACAGGCATTGCTCAACTGAAGATATTTGACATGTTAGCTCAAAAGGTCGACTATGTTGAAATAGAAAAATCTATGATGTTATTCGGAATTAATTCTTGCAATTCTATGATGTTATGGATGTTGATTCCAGTGTAGTTACATTGAGATAATACACTCTAGAAGACTGTTCTTCAAAACCACTCTAGGAGACTAGAACTATGCTACAAGTTTAACTGAAACAAATGTGATCACTTGCTGCAATATAGAGAAACATATACGGTGCATCAGAAGGTTTTGAAATTTGATGAACCTCAAATTCTATGGTGGGCTTCAGTTGAATATTTTAGCAAATATGGTGAATGAAGATCTTCAGCACAAACAAGCAATAGTGATTGTCACTTCAAATTGGTCAGGAAATTCAATGGTAAGAACTTTAATCTCTTTGTGTAAACCCAAATCCAAATTTACTAACCATTTAGTACCAGGACTATCACTATGCACAACAAATGCATCTAAAGTCATCCTGGACATTGAAATTCCGAAGACAGACTTGTGTAAACCCAAATCCAAATTTACTAACCATTTAGTACCAGGACTATCACTATGCACAACAAATGCATCTAAAGTCATCCTGGACATTGAAATTCCGAAGACAGACAAATTAATGAGAGGTATGGTACAATAATGCAGTTATATAGTCCCTCTGTAATGAAACATAATACATCTTTTGATGTAGTTGGCTACAAAAAACCATCCTACATTTTGTTACAGAGGGAGTATGTTTCTAAAGTTACAAGTTTATGTGATCAGGTTGTAAACCTATTATAGGCATTGTGAAACAGATGTTATCCCGACAATGATGGGAGTCGACGGAAACACCAAAGGAACGATTGAAGAGAAAACATTCTACAATGGAAAAACATTAAGCGGAATTATAGAATTGTGATAGGGTGATGTTAAAAGAAAGGTTTACCTCTAACCTTGATCATACCATACCATCTCTATTGTATACTCCCTCCGTTCCTAAATATAAGTCTTTGGAGAGATTCCATTATGAACCACATACGGATGTATGTAGATGCATTTTAGAGTGTAGATTCACTCATTTTGCTCCGTATGTAGTCCATAGTGAAATCTCTACAAAGACTTGTATTTAGGAACGGAGGGAGTAGTATCTAATCTGATATCTTTTCTCTTGAACTGTATTAAGAATTTGTATGCACAACAAGAGCCGGAATTGATGACGTTATAATGGATAAAGGTTGGTTGTACCAGAAGTGGTGTCATGTGGTATTTTAGCGCTGCTTCTACACACAGATGGAACGGCGCACTCGAGGTTCCCCATCCACCTAATCCTTATAGAAGAATCAACCTGTCACATCAAACAAGGTTCACACTTGACAGACCTACTAAAAAAGACGTTTCTAATACTATGGGACGAGGCTCCAATGGCAAACAAGATATATTTTGAGGCGCTAGACATAACTCTCAGGGATATATTAAGGCATAAAATGTGAATAACAGCAAGAGACCATTCGGGGGCATGACAGTAGTTCTAGGAGGGGACTTCCGCCAGATTCTTCATGTTATATCAAAGGGAAGAAGGCACAACATAGTCACTACATCCATTAAAAGGTCATATCTTTGGAGGGACATTCATATAACGAAACTAACAAAGAGCATGCGACTCAACTGCATAACACATGATGAATCAGAGAAAGAAAGGGTAGCAAAATTCACAGAATGGATTCTGAATATTAGTGCTGGAAAAAATACAACATCAGAAGGTGAAGAGATGGTAAAAATACAAAGTGGCATACTACTAAAGAAAGGAAATGATAAAAAAACAATTGTGGAAAGCATATCCAAATTGGCAAGAGAGGTAGTATCGCAAGCGATATTTCTTAGAAGAAAGAGCAATATTATGTCCAATCTGTCTACAAATAGAACAAAACTCTCACGATCCAAACAACCTCTCTTTCCATAATGCACTTGTGAATCAACTTGCCCTTTAAAATACCTTCCTTTGCAAACCACTCATTGTCCTAATGACTTCAGATTACCCTGCACAGCGTCTTTCTCGGGTGAACAACCCTTCGACATTGTCAAGAAAGGAAATGATAAAAAAACAACTGTGGAAAGCATATCCAAATTGGCAAGAGAGGTAGTATCGCAAGCGATATTTCTTAGAAGAAAGAACAATATTATGTCCAAGGAACGAAACAGTTTGTGGTATAAATGAGTATATAATGGATCAGCTACAAGGTGAAAACAAAACTTATTTAAACTGCAACACAGTATGCAAAGCAACAACCATAAATACAGAGACGGAAACGTTATATCCAGCAGAATTACTGAATAGCTTATTGTTTCCCTGGATCCTAAATCACGAGCTCAAATTAAAAGTTGGAATACCTGTGATGCTCCTACGTAATATCAACCAAAGTGATGGGCTATGCAATTGTGCAAGGATGACAATTTCAACTTCGAACAAAATTCATCAAAGCACAGATAATAACTGGAACACATGTAGGATAAATGTTATATATTTCAAGAATAGTCATGTCACCAACCGAATCTGCCTGGCCTTTCGTTCTAAAAAGGAGACAATATCCTATATCGGTTTGTTTTGCTATGACTATCAACAAAGGCCAGGGGCAATCTCTAAACAAGGTAGAACTATATATATCTAAACAAGTTTTCACACATGGACAACTATATGTAGCCTTCTCAAGACTCGCAAAAAGGGATGGACTGCAGGTAATGGTAAATGATGAAGATAGCAATGAGGATGATGTGGTCAAGAACATACTCCCTTCGTTCCATATTGTCGCTGATTTAGTATAGATATTCTAAAGGTATGAACAAATAACACACTTTCAGCATGACACTACTCTCACTAGCTGAGGAGACTGGCCTATTACAAAAGATTTGCATATAAAAAATTTAGTACATTGTAAACTATCCCGAAAAAGACGAATTGACTTCACTATGCTAACATGATATGGAAGGACGAGTATGGTCTCCAACAATGCCAACGTATGCAAACATGAATCAACATTTCGCGGAAATAGTTCATTGCTACAAAACATCGACAATCTATATTATGTGATATCTAATTCTGCATGCTTATTATTTCGAGCGAACCAATAGCGAGAGCATCGGGACATTGTTATATTTCATATGTAGAATGCAATCAGACCTGTTTTCATATCAGTTACCAAAGCTTCATTATTCTTTTAAAACTACTAAAACTATTGCTAATCACAAAATGCTATAATTTATTCTTAAGTTTGTTGAACAATAATATGTGTAGGGGGCCTAACACTGCCAATGCCAGTCCCAAGCCCAAAAAAAGTGGAGGGGGCATAAAGAAATTAAAACTACGACATAAAATGTATTTGGCATTCAAAACTTACTATCATCATTTAGTACCTTCACCTTAAGTCAATCCAATGAATTCCAAGAGCAGCCAGTATACAAGATGATAAAATGGATATACATATAGTATATAAATACACTCTAAACTCATATTCAATTTAATAAAGTAAATAAATCAATAAAAAAATTATGTCAACCTTCCACAACATTATCAAATTGTACTACTTTTTTGGCGGCCAAGCAAATTCACAAACTTATCAGTACGTACCTCATTCAACACTTATAGAGCACTTAAAAATAGAATCACATGTTTCCCCAAGTTTTAAAGGAAAATGAAGAAACATTTTCCACTAACAGACATTTCCTGAATTACATTATAAATATGACAGAGTCAGGAAAAGGGAAAAGGGGGACCTGCAGGTCGAAGTTTGAACTTCCAAGAATGTTGACGCAGTGGAGGATGACGGCGACTTGATGGGTAGCATCGAGCGGGAATAGCCACGATGCGTCTGCCCCGCACTTGGGGAAGACAACATTGCCTCCATCCTCATAATCGAGCTAGATCCAAGATAGTAGCGACAGACAAAATCCACGCCCAAATAAACTACATGGACGTCCACAGGGACGGCACCGTGCAGATCGATGATCTCGCCTGCTCCCTTGCGCAGCTGCTCCTTGGACCTAGGGAGACCGAGGAGTTGTACGAGGACCTAAACCAGCCGCTGTAGATGGTCACCTTGCGGCGGCACAAACGAGTCGAGCTGCTGTCGTGGCTGCTGGTGAGGACGACCAAGCTCATCCGGTGGCAGAAATTTTGGGGTCAACGGGGGAAAGGAGAAAGGGGATCGGGACTGTGTGATAGTGCAAGTGGGAAAGAAGATGTGTGGACGCTATGTGCGTCTAGGAAATCATGTTTGGGTTCTAAAAAAAAAGGAAAGCATGTTCGGCTAAATCCAAAATAAGCATACCGACAGGAAAAAGATAGTTTTGCAAAAAAAAAAATCCTACCAATAACCTATGATTACATACAGTGTACATCCCCTATAAATATAAATATAAATGTGCGTTTGCATATATAGATATATAAATATACATAGCATATATGTGTGTTTGCCTAAATATTTTTTTTACCTTACAAATTATTTAAAACATATCCAACCAAACATACAGTGCATTATCTTATGAAAAAATTCACTAACCGATACCAAGATTTTATGTGTCGACCTAAACTTAATCCATATGCAACCTTTCCGCAAAACAACTTATAAATTTAGAATGAAAGAATTTACTACGGCGCGACGGGTGTTAGCAACATAAACTACCGTCGGAAAAACACCACAGACATGATCAACTGACCACACGTTGCCTCCAAACAATTCAAAGCAAAAGTGCCCTCCCACTATTTCACAAAATGTGAAACATGAATTTCTCTTATCTTGAAAGCCCTGATTCAGACAAACACATAAAGCTACCAAATATTTGATAATTGAATTTGGAGCAAGGCTTATCTACATCCATGAACAGTAAAATTCGAAGGGAAAAAAAAGCCAAAAGTTCAACAAAAAACAGAATTGTTTTTCATCCAAGATGCTCAAATGCACGATGTCCGCGCAAAATTTCAGGGTGTTTGGACATTCGAGGAACTCATGGCAAAAATAATCCCCAAATATCTCACGGGCACCACACACTTTAGCATCTTGCACCACAAAAAAAATTAGATATTTGAATTTATTGCTATTTTAAACGATTTCACTGTACAGACACACCAGTAAACTTACTTTAACAAATAAGATAATATTTAAGAGTGAAGAATAAGTGCACATCCAATATTAAATTGTTTTAATTAACTGCCTAAGAATTATATTTGTAGAAAACTTAAATTTGTAAATGCCATCACATTTGGTTCAAACTTTTTTTCACAAATTTAGTAATATATGTTCTTATTATTAAAATTTTAAAAAGTCTAGCCCGCGCATTGAGCGGGCCACTTTGCTAGTTGTCTAAAAAAAACTGCTTGTTCCTCAAAAAAAAAACTGCGCGACTTGCTGGGTCCCTGGTGTCAGCCGCTCGTAGTGTAATTCCCTCGTTTATTGACTACGTTGACGATGGCGTGAGCCCCAGATGTCCAACCATTAGGAGGAACCATATTTTTAGGCTTGTACTATAGAGGCACTTGCTTGCGTACTGCCATGACGCTGGTGGGTCCCTACTGTCATCCTCTCCACGTGCAGTCATCTCCTTGTTCCTCTCGGTTGTTGACGACGTTGACAACGCAAGAGGGCGGCGCACCGCGCACGGCGAGCGAACCAAGGCCGCGAGGCGGAGGACGACAGCGAGGCCTCGTACGGAACAAACAGGAGCCGTTGAAGATGCGCCGGTCCAGTCGCAGGCGGAGGGGAGTACGAGGGTTGACTGGTGGGGGTGGTGGGAGCTAGTCACTTGGCTTCTGTAATGCATAGTGAGCTCAAGCAGCCGGCGTGAGTGATGTTATTTCCCTTGGTTGTGATTTGTTACAATATTTCACTCTAAATTAAACGAATGGCAAGCAATTTGCCTTGTTTCAAAGAAAATATGACAGTCACAGCCGAGTTGAAAAGGGCAGGAACATCTAACTCCAGCTTACAAACTGTACAAAAGCACGAGGGTTGATTGTTCATCAGGTTTACAAAAAAACCAGATTGAAAAAAGGGCAACAACATCTAACTCCAGCACTGTTTTCGGCAGTCACAGTCAAATGGATCGGTCAGGTCCATAGAATGAACATCCTGGATCGTAAAATTTACTGGATTATGACCACAATATGTTGTAAATAGAAGCCTATCACGTTCAGAAGCTCTTTTGCCCACCTGAAACTCCTTTTTTTGCTCTTCGACATACCCATCCGTCAAAACCATGCTGCTGATAAACATAAGCCTGATGGACAATAGTAACCTCGCATTCAGTAGGAAGAATGTGACAAATCTTGTGTTTGCACGGTTGGCTACATATCGTTCTAGCGTTATTGTCTTCAATCGAATCTCATGAGAAGTGAGAAAATCCCGATGCTTACGAATCCACCGATTGGTTATAACTTTCTTACCCCGTCCTGTTGCCTAAATAGACATGAAAATTGAAAACAGTTAAGGTCTAAAAGAAGAGTGTCGAAAGAGCAACCGCTGAACGGTTAATTTCTAGTACACTATATGCGGGCTTCCAATGTGCGTGAAATTCTCACCTTTATATACAACTTCTCCAGACATGGAAAGCATTGCAGCAAGCCAATAATCTTGTTCAGATCAAAACTATTCATTTGGATATATAAGATCTTGACAGAATCCAGCACCATTGATAGGCCATCCATGGAGAAACTCTTCATTGAGCATAGAACATAATATTAGTACAAAATGTGTACTCCAAGATGATATATAAATTATGCGCAGAAATTTAAAATGCAGCATATGGTTACAAGTGTAGATGATAATATAAAGTACCTGAAGAACTGTGGAGCCAAACACCATATTGAAATGAGCACAGAGATCATGTATTACACCCAAGGTCTCCAGTTTAGGCGCAGAGAGGACGGTTATTTGCAATGGTGAATAACTAGAATCAAGGATCAACCTTTGAAGTGAAGGGGCATCTTGGATGATGAGCTGCCTTCCGTCAAAAGAAATTCCAATTCTTACAAGGTTAGGCGACTTTATTTGGAGACAACCGATTCTAACTGTGAAAACAAGCACCAAGCACTCCAGCGCAGGGCAACTGGAGTAGATGATGCTGTGCAATGAGGCCTCCGATATACGAACCCACACAAGTGAAAGTTTCTTGAGAAATGGGAGTCGAAGGTTTAGTACCAAATTGTCTGGAAGGTAGCACAGCGCAAAGGTGGCGGTGTGGAGAGAGGAGGAAAACCGCGAGATGGACATCGGTGCTGAGGGCACAAGTTCATGGCGTTCTGTATGGGGTATGTGATTTCCAGGGGAATAGTAGAACTCAAGCAGCTGTAGTTCTATGAATTCAGGGGATTTCAGCCAGGCGTCCATCGTGCAGGGCATGGTATGCTTGCTTAGGTAGCATGACGGGATGCAGAGGCTTTGGACGGAGCCCTGGTGGGAGGAGATGATGGCTCTGGGGATTTCAAAATCATTAAAGAGGGATAGCTGACGACAGTCGAGATTAAGGGGCACGGCGTGCCATAGAGGGCGCCACCGAATTGAGAGGACTTGGGTGCGGCAGCAATCCTTGGTGGGGAGAAGCGAGATGATCTCCCCAAGGACGGCGTCCGGGAGATCGCTGATGCGGTCCACCCAAGATTCTACGGGTTCCTGGGACCCGGTGGGGGCGGGGTTGCCGCTTCTCCTCGTGCTGCCGAGTGCGGGATCTACAACAGGCGTCGCCGCTGGCGGGAGCCTCATCTTCTTGGCGCTGGGGTCAGCCGACTCCATTTTCCTCGAGGGCGTCGCGTCGCGCTCACGGATTTGAGCAGAGTAACGAATGACGAGCCTAGTTGTAGTGCGAGCGAAGAAGAAGTGGAGCTAGGGGTTTTCTGTAGGAGTGAGGAAGAAGGGGAGCTGGGGTTTTCTGTAGGAGTGAGGTGAGGAATTTGGGGGTACGAGTGGAGCGAGCTGACGTGAGGTGGGTGGGAGCGAGGAGGAAGAAGAGCACCCAGGTTTTTTTGTGGGGGAGGGGGGGCGGTGTGCTGGGCGTGGGTAGCGCCTTTTGAATTGATTTTACTATTCACTAGTATGGATCGACTATTTTGTCTTGGGCCCAGACAAATAATTACTACTAGTACAGTGGAGACACTCTACAGCTACCCAGAAAAACAATTACTACTAGTACAGTGGAGACACTCTATAGCTACCCAGAAAAACAATTACTACTAGTACAGTGGAGACACTCTACCACTTCTGGCTCCTACTAGGTCATTGAAACGTCTCCCTCTACTGAATGCCGTTATACTTTTGTTCACCGACATGCGGGCCATGCAGCGCACGGGCCCAAATGCCATCCACCAAATTAGCAGGCAGTATGCAGGCGGAGAGTCACCCCAGTCGTAGCGCGGCAGTAACGAGCCGTTGTATCACAAAACCCCACCTCCCCGCAGTCTAAGTTTGATGGACGAAGAAACCATCATTTCACTCCTTGTTGAATCCCCTTCTCCCTCACCGTCTTCAAGAAAGGCAACACTCGCATCTGCCACTGTTCTTCTCTCCCAACGAAGGGAAGGTAAGCGGATCCGTGATGTTGGTATATTTTCGTTTAGAGAAAAAAAAGAACTTTAGCAAAGCAGTAACCGATTGTTTCATTGTCATTGCGGTTGTGTTTTCCTTTCAGTGGTCTCCTAGTATTCATCAGTTTCATGATGGACCAAGGAGAACCAAGCAAAGATCTGCCGATATTGGAGCAGACGCGGGAGGCTGATCCCCATGAGACAGAGAGCTCCAAGAAGATGGAGGCAACCACCGAGCCGACCCCAGATACGCTCACGGCCACTACTGAGATGGTCAACGCCCCGTTTGAGGTTATAGCCCCCGTGGCACTGCAAGAGCAGTTTTCCCCCTTCGAGGATGTGTCCCCCCCCCCCCCCCCCCCGCTGAGCTGCCCAAGGCGATTTCCTTCTTTGCCGATCTCAATTGTGGTTTTTCATCTAAGTATGTGGTGATTTTTTTTAGAAAAGGAAGTTTGTGGTGATTAATAATGCAAAATTTTATTAGCTTCGATGCCATGCTATACATAGTGGTTTAAATAACTTGTGGTTCTTATACTAAAAAGTAATTCAGATTTTGTTTCTGTTTCAATTAGAGCCCTGATGCAGACAAGGATTGTGTGGTTGTGCATGTCACTCGCTATGAGGCGGATGACCTGAATATACGCACTGGGAAAACAGAGTTCTTAGGCTGTTGGATCCTGGAAGCCATTTGCGGTTATACCAATGAAGAGTTGTATTCCAGCCTCACTGTTGTCAGGCATGTTGTCCAGGGTGTACTGAAGCACAAGAAGTTCAAAGCTACTCCTTCGTTTGTGAGGCATACTGTTCTTGTCAAGCTTACGCAGGAAGATGACGTGGCATGCCTCCACAAACAAGTTTATCAGTGGCAAGGCCGCAAGGTTGTCTTCATGAAGGTTCACAGGATTGAGCTGCTGCGGGACATCCTCGATGATGTTCATGGCAAGGTCCATCTTGTGTCCAGCCCAAATTAGATCGAGGCATGAAATAGTTGCCCCAGCTAGTGTTTAAAAGTAGTTTGGATTGTGTCTAATTATCCGAACCTTGCCTGTTATCGACCCCTCTGGGGCTAGTGCTCTGTTTGAATCCGTCTATGGGAACTGCTGCTACTTTTGTGTGCCCGTGAATCATGTGAGAACCATCATAATTGTTGCCGAAACAGATGCGTCCTCACTAGTTTTTTCATAAATATGGCATGGTAAGACATAAGTTGTCACGTTTTATCATACGAGCAGTGTGTGTTTTGATGAAATAGAGCACTCGTTCGAGAACCATGCACTGACGTATACATAAGTACTTGTAAACACTGTTGGTGCTACCCCACTTGTAAGCAGTTGTGCAAAACACGACACATTGGCTCAGCTCGCTTCAACACTAGGCTATCGACCAGCTAACAATCAACAATCTGTTGTCTGACATATAAGCAACTACTAAGTATCTTGTTACAGTGGTTCATCCAGTTAATTGAGGACACAATGTAATAAATTCCAAACGTTCACACGCTAGTCCAGCGCTCATGTGGAACACTCACAACTAAACTCGTCTTCATAAAAAATCTTGAAAAGCATAAGTTAAGCAATTTTATACATCTCAATGATTCATAGAACATAACAAACATATACTAGTTCACAGCAAAAGACAAAGTTGTGAGAAGGTTTACAAATCAGGAAAAAACAAGCAAGGCTTCTCTGAGCAAAGGGCCTCCCGGCAGGCTTAAATTTCCTGGAGTTCACTCTGGTTTTTTCTTGTTGCCACCATCCAGGGTTAGGTTCTCTCATTCCAGAATAACCAATTATAATTGTGGTCTCAGCTGGAATGCTGAACTGAACCATGCAGTGTACTGACCAGCTGAAATGCTTGTGCATTCCACTAAATTTAAGCACCGCTATTTGCAGAAATAAGCAGACCACAATGCCTCTTGTCCGCGCACCTGTCCAAAAAACCGCCGTGCAGCCGTGCCAGCTAGTCCTCGGTCCATGGATGAACTGGTAGAAAGTGCATTCTGGACTAGGATGCAGTTGTTTTCGCTCGTCCCTGCGCTGCAATCAGGAAGTAAAACGTATGAATCAGCTTATTTTAGATTGCGTTGGTCATTCTACCTTAGTTACTACCAATGTAGGGATACCTTGAAGACGGGAGGTTATACGACAGCAACGAGGGATAGCTATCTCATTTTGCACAATTGTACTAAAACTGAGGTGTGTGCTTTTGATTGCGCGGATAGAAACGATACGGAGACAGACATCCCGAAACGATATGGATACAGACATCCCTGTTTGCGCAAATACGAAATACGGTTATTTAAACAGTGACACATATTACTACTTTCCCCCGTTTCCTCTTAGAACCAAGTCCTAGATTCATGCTATAGCTTTCCCACTTTCTTCCCTGTTTGAACCAACGCTTTGAGTTCACTGTATGAACTATCTTTACTTCTAATAATAGTAGAAGTCTAGGTGGCTTTGTAACAGCAGACGGAAGTAGAAAAGGATCCACACGAAGGGGAAGAGCTGGGGCAGTAGAGCAAGGCAGGTTTCGAAGGAATATATACCTGAGGGTCGTCGGCATGTGGCAAAGACGGCGTCGGAAGGCCGCATCTTGGCCATAATACCGCAGGGAGGAAGAAGGGGTTGGAGGCCCTCCCGAGCCGGCGCTCTCTCGGAGAGAACGACACGGCCGCTGATCGGGACGCGCGGGCAGCCATTGGTCTCCTCCCTTGCCGCCGCCGACAGCGTGAACGATGCACCTACACCCCTGCCCCGGTCGAGGTTGTCCGGCCGGATTTGTGACCAGCCGTGAGCTGAGAGAGAGTGTGTGGCCACGTATGTCTTGCTTAGATCTGGAGAGCATGAGAGAGTGAACAAGAGGAACCCTAGTAAAGCAAGCGCTAAGGCTCCTGCTTTTATATATAGTGGAGTGATTTTGTTGTACCGGCTTCAAAAAAATGCGCTCCTATGTGTACCTGCGAGTGGGTGTGAGAGAACTAGTGCGTGCATGCATCGCTTCTCTTCGTGAGAGTACAATATATACTATGCCCAAAGAACGTTTGCCGCAAGAGTAATAGTATAAGTGTGTGACGTGTGAGCTAAAATAAAATGTGCACGTCGTCTTTTGTTTTTTAGAAGTTCTGAGGGTAGGGTGTGAAGAGCACATATGTGCATGGCGTCTACCTGCAGATAGAGGATGGGTGCGACGTGCGAGTATGCGAGAGGACTCGGGAGAGTCGTGACTCGTGAGGGTGCGTGTGCGTGAGAGAGAGGGGGGAACGTATCAATGCAATGCATGTGTCCATAAATCATTATCCGACAAACGTTCGCCACAAGCCTTTTCCTGACGAACGCCGTAAGAACCGTTAGATCGGCATCCGAGAGTGTCAGTTTTGCCATGTCATTTAACAGAACAGCCACTCCTCCTACACACAAATCTTCCACGTGAGTGTTAGCAACTGCCGTATGCTCCCTCCGTTCTGAAATGCAGTGCATATAGCTTTATTGAAAATTAGAACCTCACAAACTTTTACCGAGTTTTCGTGTACCAAATTGCACATGTAGAATACCCTGTATATATCATTTCATTCATCTTCGATAGGTAACTACAAAGGTGGGTGAGGAGTCTACAAAGAAAGACCATCGTATCACCCGCAGCAATTTCAACCATCCTTTAGTGTTGAGGAATATCATAGGAACTCTATATGATATGACTTTTATAGGATTTTTTTCCTTTAGAGCCAATTGGTTCATAGGAATAGATTCATATACTCTACATTTCAAAGGAAATAAACATGATATCATTTTTATAGCTTTAGATCCACTTGGTTCATATGAATGGATTCCTATACTCCCTTAATTTCAAAGAAAAATAAACATTAGCGTATATTCAATAGAAAAGTTCCTATCATATGAACCAAATTACATCTCTTTACTAATCCCTCCTCATAGGAATTGAGATACATGTCATCTCTAGATTCAATAGAAAAGTTCCTATGATGTGAACCAAATGACATCTCTTTTCCGATCCCTACTCATAGGAATTGAGATGCTCCATGTCATCTCTTTCCCTACAACTTCCACGTATGCATCTTCTATTCCTAAATAGATAGTACAACCCACTAGTAGCTTTTTTCCAAAACATGCAACTATGGCACAAGAACTATATAGTGTGCCAATAACTTTGAAAGATGGTCGCTGGATGAAGCTAACCCGACAGTGCAGAGATGGGCAAGTCCGAGCACTACTGGCCGTTGGATATCATCAACATTCCACCAGATCTGCCACATGTACAATTTAGAAGACTCCATGGTTGAACTTAAGCATAATGCACAAACCTCAAAACACAAGCACTTCTCCTTTGTTCTAGAATCTTCTGTATCATAATTGATTTTTTTTCTAAATGAATCGCCATTATTTGTTTTTTACTTTATGATTTACAATGCACAACCCCATGAATCTTAACATTTTTATAAAACTAATTGATTTTTAATGAGATGAACTATAAGAACTAAACGAACATCTACATCATGCATATATGACTCAAAGCTTTACATGCTATAGTGTGTATTTATTCATAATTTGGTTTGGAAATCTCATGCGTTCAATACATGTGTACCTTACTAGTTTTGAGTAGAGTAGAAAATTTCATGCGGCCCCGGGTATATCAAAATGCAGGGCCCATGCATCATTGCCTTTCGGTCGAACCTACGTCCACAATTTTTTGTACGTGCTATATCTCTACTGGTCCCCGAACCCAAAATGTTGCCTCGTTCCCGTAAAACCAAGCGGCCCACACATATTTAAGGCGTAGACTCAAACCCGTTTACTACGACGTGGCCCCGCACGCTGTAGTACTCCTATAAACCCTACCGCCGCACTCATCATCTGTTTTATTCAAGAGGACGAGGGAGAAGCCGATTTGTAGTGGAGGCGCTTTCAAAAAAAAAAAGGATCTGTAGTGGAGACCCCTACCCTAGGGTGCCCTAGGTAGCTGCCGCATGCATCATTGTTTTCTCTTTTCTTTATGATCTTGCACGCTAGAGTGAAATGATGGTTGCTTCGTCCGTCCAGCTTAATGTGGGAAAGGTGGGGATTTGTGATTTGACCCCTCATCGCTCATTTTCTACTACTGCGGCGCTACGACCGGGGTGCCTCCAATTCCAACCGCTGCTCCAAACTATAATTTGGTGCATCGCACGTGGAACAAGACGGTGGATGAGCCACATGTCTGCCAAAGGGGTCCTGTTAAGTGTGTCGCCATTTCGTGTGCGGACTGACCCTGCTTGAGTTGCTACGCCAACACGACAGGAGCAGCCTACCACTTGGTTTTGCTCCTTGGTGAATCCCGACTATATTGATCTAAAAAGATACGTGCTGAACTACCCTCTCCGTCTCGGTTTTTTATTTGTAGGCGTCTTGGTTTATAGGGCCTGCACGTAGTTCTAGGTCATCCATTTGACTAACTAAATATGAGTTACTATGTCACAAAAAGTATATCATTGGATTCTTATTGGTTGATATGTGAAGAAACAAGAAATGAGGTAGAAGTTAATGCACCGCGCCTTAGTATTGTGTGATTATTTGGTTTTCATAAGATGACGTGCATTTTGTTGCAAGGGTGGTCATGAATGGGTTGGGATCATTCAGAAAATAGACATGTTTGGTTATAAAGCACATGAATGGTTTGAGCCAAAAAAAGAGAATATGCCTTGAAGATGCTGAACCATTCCACCCAACCAAATCGATCGAATCAAATGGCCACCCTTTGCATGCATGACTATGTGAGCATGACTGGTGGTCCCATCTTAAATAATTAGCTCATCTCTTATATTCAACCAAACACATGAATTGAATGGTTCAATCCCAAAAAATTGAATGGTCCCAATCCATTCTTACGATACCTTCAACCAAATGCATCTGACGGAGGGAGTAGTTGTATTTAAAAGTCGAGGGCGAGGCCTTTCCTGCGTGGTAGGCGGGGCAGTTCCGCCTAGTCGGTTCGACAGAGACGCGAGAAGACGAGGGAGTAGGCTGCTACAAACGTAGGGCTGTGTGATTTGACAGTGAGTTACTGTTGGACAGGTGGGGCCCCATGATTTGACTTGCCATTATCATTTTAACTGCGGCGCTACGACCGGCGTGAGTCTCCCAATTCCTGACCACCTCCATACAGGTGCCTCTCCCAATGCTCCACCATGTAGTAGTAGAGGCTGGCTCTTGCATGAGAGCCCACTTCTCCACTTTTTCCTTGCCTCTCTTTCCTCCACATATGCAAAAATGCCATGTAAAGCGCACTATTGTACTTACTTGCTCCTACAGGTGCATAAGCTTGCCACATAGGCATAAAGTCTGATGTGGCAAGTTAATCAAGAAGAGAGAGAGACTAGTTTGGTGACCCAAGGAAGAAATGGTGCTAAGCGCGTGTACCTAGGTGAAAAGACAATTTTGAGTCTATAGCTAATTAAATGAAGCAAACTTAGCAACACCATTTCATTGGAAGAGGTCACTCCTTGGCAAATGCAATAAATACTAGTACTCCCTGTGTCCCATTATATAAGAACGTTTTTGACACTACACTAGCTAGTGTCAAAAACGTTCTTATATTATGGGACGGAGGGAGTACGAAGAAAGAGATAGAGAGGTGTAAAAAAAATACACTTATAGCCAACCTTATAGCCAACCTTATTGTAGTATGAGTGACTTAGTGATGACTATGTATGACATGCCAACATCAGATAGCCTAACGCACCATGTTAAATCTCCAAGGGCGCGACCACGCGAGCGACGCGACGGTCGTGGTAGGCGCGACCATGATACGGGCTGCTGGCAGCCCTTGGATCTAAGATCAAACAGTTGCATGCTAAGTTGCTGAAAATTTTAAGAATAACCCTCCAGGATAGGATATTCACCCATAGGTCTAGAATCACGCCATGCAACCGTTCGATCTCAGGTCCAAGGGCTCTCGGAAGCCCGTATCATGGGAGAATGGAAAGCCACTACCCTGCCGTTCGCATGCTGGCAGTTCGCTCCTACTCTTTCCCGCACGTCCTTTAATACTACGGCGGTTCGCTCCCAGTCGTCCCGTCCATTCACATTATGGCAGTTCCACTAATCCTAACCCTCCTCCCAAATCCATGGCGTCCCAAATCTCCCCGATCAGCGGTGAGTACAAGGTTAGAACCATCACCGGCGATGAGTTCGACGTCATCTACACCCGTACTTCCGCGATGGTGAAAGGATGCCTTTCTCGCTTCAGACGCATGTTCGAAAACTCACATGATGAGTGGGTCGCTGGGCTAGATGTTGAGTACACCACCATCATGGGACGAGAGAAGGATCTAAAGGACAAAGAGAGGAAGAAGCCTGCCGTGATCCAGGTTTGCGTACATAACGTTTGCTTGGTCTACCACATATGCCATGCCGACGTTGAGTGCCAGGATTTTAAGAACTTCCTCGAGGACAAAACAGTCAAATTCGTTACTGTAGACTTTAAGAACAACAAAGAAGTCCTGCATCGGATAGGCCTCGTTGTAGGCAACCCCTTCGACCTCCAGAAGAATCGGCTGGTGCCCTCTCGTCAGCCCTCAATGCTGACCCTGGCAGGAGCCATGGTTCATCCTTCGTACCGCAAACTGGAGAAACCTCATTACACGTTTCATCGTCATGCATGGCAGCGGAATGTAGTATATATAGACCACATCCACTACGCTGCAATGGATGGCTACCTTTGTTTCAATATCTACAAGGGTTGGATGAAGAGCAACATCCAAGTTGGCGGTTCAAGCAAAGAAGTATCAGCCAAGAGGAAGAGGGACAAGGACGAAGTCGAGGACGTGGACGAGGACTCCGAGTAAGGTGGCAGTGTCGTTGCTCATGGCGGTTCTAAACTTCTAATGCAGTGTCTACCGGATTAGTTGCATAGTTTAATTTCAGGTGTGCTTAGTTTAATTTGAGGGGTGTGTTGTGCTGAGCCCCTAGCAGAACTATGTTATGTTTCTTCTCGTTACTTTAACACTTCAGTATGTACATACTAGTACTAGTATTTCTTTAATAGAATTCAGCACCCCAATTAAGCACGTACTAGCTTTTTTAATAGTACTATATGCATAATTTGGCGACTAGCGTTCTCTATATGTACCACCTTTTTTTAAAATTTCAATTTTTGCTCCATGGCGCAATCCATCGATAGTGGAGTACTACTGTACAAAAGTATACATTTTTTAAAAGGCTAGCGTACTGTTCATCACACACACACACAAATATATATATAGCCAGTTAAATTCTCAACCTAGAACGACGTGCATGCCATGTAGTAAACCGATCTGGAGGAAGTATAATAAAAATGAGGTGATTTTACCCAGTGATCGGCGGGGGAGCATGGCCTGTCATGCGGTCCCACGTGTCATGATGTACCAAGGCGATGCGCGTGTACCTCTTGAGGCTAGTACATGGTTTGAGATGATGTCGAACCGAAGTGTGAAATAATGGTTGCTTCGTCCGTCTTGGAAGGTGCGGCATTGTGATTTGACGTCTCATTGCTCATTACTAACACTGGGCTGGTACGAGTGGGGTGCGTCCCCCTTGCTGTTCTGCACTGTGTACATGTGGGGTGAGGCTACATGTCAGTCGACTGATTTTTTCATCTCTGGTCATTAGATTTTCCAGCCGTTGGATTCGAAATCAAGGGCCTCCAGTTTATCATCAAACTCCACCCCCCCGAGCCGCCAGCCACCACCGACCGAACCGCCCGCCCCCGCCGCCCGCGGCCGGCCCGCCCTCCCCGAAACCACTCCCCACCGCCGGTCCGCCGCCGCACCTTCGGGAGAGTGGGCCAGCATATATGATCTTGAGATTTTACGAAGTCACCATAGGTGCCTCGTAGTCGAGTGGAACGTCTCCTCCCACTGAACGTACATCGTCGGAAAATACTAAAATTAACACAAGATAAATGCGAGCACCGGGACTTTAACCTTGGTGGGCTCGAGAAACCACTGTCCTCTAACCATCCAACCACATGTTGGTTAGCACGACAAAATGAATGTGGTGACCGTGATGAGCTTATTCTGAAGTCCAGTGACCATATCGTGCTTTCGCTTCAAATACAATGACCATAAGTGTTGTCAACAAAATACGGAGCACGCATCAAATGCAAAGTCCGTCAGTGTCATCAACAAAATATGGAGACATATCGTGAGCTAGATATCGTTGTACTATTGTATATGCTTATTTTCTTAGTGGCCGATTGCGTGTGTGGTGTGGTGGGCACATCATTTCTAGTTGTGGTGGGTCAACATGAAGACTCATGGGTCGGTTCCATCCTGCGCCACATATAGGTTGGACCGAGACGTGTTATACGGAGACCCATGTGGAGGACTCGGCGTACAACACGAAGCTACCAGAGTCGCGGAGGACTCTATCCCCACTGGTGATAAGCCGACTATATATGATTTGTAACCCTAGGCCCTTAGTATGTTATACAAGCTTGGGGGCTAGTTCGTCGATAGTATACACACACGCACAATGCCTGGTATTCACGTGTACTTTGTACACACCCCTAACACTAATATACAGTACCAGGAGTAGGATCTTTCTTCAACTGCAAGGGTCCGATCTGAACTAGGGTAAAACTTTGTCTCGTATTACCATCCAGCCTAACAGCCAGGGATATCCTACCGAATGATATGATGAAATCATATCTGCCAACTACTATTAGAGAGGTGTGTCGGGGGGGGGGGGGCAATGTGTGCGAGAGAGGCCTAAAGATAATGTGCGTGCGGGAGACACGTAGGCACATATATGTGCGTATAGAGGGCTAGTAGAGACCGTGCATGTGTATATATGCATGTGAGAGAAATAGTGTTTTCCAACTGAGATTAGTGAAAAGAGTGGTACATAGTAGTCAGAAAGAGAGATAGAGAAACAGAGAGAGCATGTGCGTGAGACACCCCGACACCCTGAGAGAGATTGTGAGCATGTGTGAAAGAGAAATGCCGATGCATATAAAGTGTGTGCACTTATGCGTTAGATGGAGAGATATCTATGTGTAAAAGGCGGTTCTACGCATTAAGTTAAAATATAAATGGCATTATTATTTTTGGATGAGATCATGAATTTTGCAAAATTGCGTATGGACGAAAATCGGTCTATCAGACACCCATACTCTATTGAATTCTAGCATGTGCATGTGTTTATTTCATATTATCGATCCATAGAGTGAGAGCGGTTTGAAATACAGGCAATGGATGCTTTTGCAATTCATATATAAACATTAATTAGTGCACTCCATGTTGTTAGTGTGAAGCACTTTATACATTTGTCACTTGCATGGATACATTCCAAATTTCTATCTACAGAATAAAATACATGTCGAATTCAACATAAAGGGGGTTCCGAAGATTCGAATTCATAGGAAGTGCATTCATCTATTTGAACCCGAGATAATGGCATTTGTAAATCAGATGTAAAAGGGGGCATCAATCTTTGTTGTGAGTTTGAACATGGTATATATATTCATATGCATATCTAACTTTTTTTTGCAACCAAGGAGATTATAACTGGAACCATGCATGAACTGAGGTAAGTTGCATATTTTTTAATATATACTCGTGTACAATGTATATCAAAATGTACCACCTCCATTCCAAAATAATCGTAGCTTTAGGATTTTCAAGAGTAAAGATTTGTGAAGTTTGACAAATCCTGAAAGTTCAATTCAAGAGAACCGAAAACGTTAATGCTTATGCTCCCAAATATTGAACGAAGCACCAAATAGGCCTCTGGTCACCCGAAACCGCGCGAGACTAATGTTTTGGTGGTAGGAAATTACTGTCCTGACTCTGGCCCGTGTAGCCTATCGACTCGATGTCCAAAGGTCTAAACCGGGGTAGGTTTGTAACTTCACCAAGACGCCAGTCTCAACCGCCTCCGAGAAGCATTCATACGCCGTGGGCGCCTAAACACCCATGCGCTCGGCCGAAATCTATCCCGCCCACATTTGGGACACCTGACATGACTGTCCTACCCCCAACCCGCAATATGTCCGAAATTTTAGATGGGGGCAAAGTTTGTAACTTTCCCCAAATTTCAAACAAGCGCGTCTCAAACCGAAACATTGTTCCCCCTTAGTTCCCCACCTCCCTCCGTTTCCCCATTCATACTCCGTGGGCGCGAAAACGCCCTCTCCACCAGCCGCGAAACCCCAACCTCCTCCGCCCTCCACCCCATAGCGGCCAATCCACCGCCGCCCTCCTCCATCACGCCGGAGCCGGTACCCCGACATCGTCGTCCAACACAACCGCAACCGCAATGCCCTCAAGGACTTAGCAGCTAAAGCCGAGGCAGAGCTGCCTCCACGACGCCGACGCCAACGTGCGCCGTACCAGAACCACTCCGACCACGCCGTCCTGTGCCTCACTGCTGCGGCTCCACTGTCGCAACCGTCCACCGCACCGGAGCTGTTCCCGCTACGCCGTCGTTCGCCACCTCGGATCCGCTTCCCCGCCGCCGACGGACGGCCACCGCACCACACTCAACAACTTGGCCATGAGTTCGTCCAAGGATGCACTGAGTTCGTCCAAGGATGCACTGTCCTCCACAACTTCTGGTTTCCGGCGAACAACAAGATCGTCGGAAAAACAGAAGGAGGACACAGCACTGCCAGCAGAAAGAGGTACTCATCTCCCCTTATTCGTGCAAATCTTACGTCTCCGCTCACACCGTATTCATCCCACGAAAGAAACTAGTTGAGCGCTTCTTACTGCATCTTCTTCGTGATACTAAATGCACAAGGTTTCCTCCCTTTTACTATTTCACCTTTGCTAGAGGTCAGTAGCCCGTCTGGATTTCAATTCAGGGTCAGTCGAACCACAATTAAAAGAAGCAGCACCCGCTTAGGCGCGCGGAGCACCTAGTCCACCTATTCCCCGGGGAAGCGGTGCATCGGTGTCTATCATAGGGGTGTGGGGCGCAGGAGCTGCTTGCGCCCGATCTGGAGGTCGGCGGGGCTTGAATGGATGGCCGGGGGGCGGTGCCAAGCACGGCGGTGCGGCGAGGTCGAGGGGAGGGCGCAGGCAGGGGAGGAATACTGGGCCGGTGGTCGCTGGCGTTTCGAGGAAGATCGTCAACACTGACTGGCTGGAGGTAGATGAAGGCGATCTCCCCGTTCTTTGTACATCGGACGGTGCAGAAAAAATGGACTAACCTATTTGCTTTTAGTCAACTGTTATTTTCATAGAATCCTATAGTAATTGAGTGTGCCATGCATGTTGTAGAGCTATCATATGTCTCCCGTCATTTATTTGTCACCGACCTACTATCTGCTACTGAGGGAGTCCTGGACTAGGGGGTGTCCGGATAGCCGGACTATCATCATCGGCTGGACTCCAAGACTATGAAGATACAAGATTGAAGACTTCGTCCCGTGTCCGTATGGGACTTTCCTTGGCGTGGAAGGCAAGCTTGGCAATACGGATATGTAGATCTCCTACCATTGTAACCGACTCTGTGTAACCCTAGCCCTCTCCGGTGTCTATATAAACCGGAGGGTTTTAGTCCGTAGGACAACAATTACAAAAAAAATCATACCATAGGCTAGCTTCTAGGGTTTAGCCTCCTTGATCTCGTGGTAGATCCACTCTTGTACTACCCATATCATCAATATTAATCAAGCAGGAGTAGGGTTTTACCTCCATCGAGAGGGCCCGAACCTGGGTAAAAACATCGTGTCCCTTGTCTCCTGTTACCATCCGCCTAGACGCACAGTTCGGGACCCCCTACCCGAGATCCGCCAGTTTTGACACCGACATTGGTGCTTTCATTGAGAGTTCCTCTGTGCCGTCACGATCAGGAAGGATGCCTCTTCCCGTCTTTAAAGACGGTACCATTGCTAAAGGAGCTTTGGCCGCCGGCCAAACTATCCGGCTGGGTGGTTTTCTTATGACCGCCTGTTCAGCCGCCGCTCCGACGATGACCTCTTAGGTCATCAAAAGTGATCTTCATGTCAACTTGGAATTTACCGAGCAGCTGGATCCAATGGAGCTCTTTTCCGTAGACGAGCTCTTGGATCGCTTCGCCGCCCTGGGAGTCGCTACAGACTACAATCAGATTGGGCTTAAAACCGATCTGAGAGAGATTTACTCTCCCCAGGATACCCATCACGTTGCTGTGGTAGAAGAACAACGTGGCGATTCTCAACCTGTATTAAAAACCATTTATGTCTGGACTCCTGACCCCTCCATGCCGGATTCCCACGGAGTGACGAACGTCAATCAAGTACTGAACCTAAAGTCAGGCAGCGGACCAGATTCGTTGGACGACATCCAGCAATCCAAGCTTCCAAATTCGGAAACTTTTCGGCCCTTGAGCCTTAAGTTGGGCAGGGTTCCGGAATTAATTCCACCCGCCTTCCAAACATAAGCGATCTATCTCAAATCCGGCAAGAGCCCGCTGAAACAGTACATCATTACTGGGCCAGATTCCTCCTGGTTATGGACAGGATAAAGGACTGCCGTGAGAAAAACGCAATTTCAATTTTCTGCAACAATTGCACGGACAAGGGAATCTTGAACGCCGTAAGCCGTCGCGAAATTACACGCTTCGCCGACCTGGCATCCATAGTACGAAAATACTGTGCGATGGAGAGTGTCCGGAAAACCGAAACTAAGTTTTGGGACAATCCGGCTCCGAACACAACCCTAGTCCGAAGCAAAAGGGTGCACCATGCTTAGGCACCCGGGACAAGAACCAAAAAGCAAAAACCACATAAAGGGCACGAAACCGTACTGGAGGGATGGCTCAGCAGGCCCTGTAAAATTCATAGTACAGAGGGTGCCACTCCAACTCATAGCCTTCGAGCATGTTGGATACTGCGGCAGGTGGCCAAAAGTGGCGAAGAGATTCTAGCCCCGAAGACCCACCCCAACAGTACCAGTACGGTATTAACAGTCTTTGAGACTTTCGCATCAAATAATATGCGGAAAAGAACAATCCGTAGCCTCGCCGAAGTCTACCAAGTAGCAACAACAAATCCATGGAGCGACACGGCTATCACCTTCAACGCCAGCGACGAACCTAAATTCCGAACAGCCCGAGCACCAGCCACATTGGTCCTCAGTCCAATAGTGGACGGCTTTCATCTTACCAAGGTACTCATGGATGGCGGCAGCGGATTAAACCTCATCTACGAGGAAACCCTTCGAAAAATGGAAATAGACTGGAGCCGCATTGAGCGAAGCAGCACAACCTTTAGAGGAATAATCCCTAGTCAGGGAGCACGCTGCACAAGAAAAATCACACTTGATGTGGTGTTCGGCTCGCTGGACAATTACAGGTCCGAGGAGGTCATGTTCCAAGTGGCCCCGTTCAGCAGCGGATATCACACTTTATTAGGACGAGAGGCATTTACAATTTTTCAAGCCATACCCCATTACGGGTACATGAAGCTTAAAATGCCCGGGCCCAATGGAACCATCACCCTTGCCAGTGATCCGGACATAGCACTCTGCGCCAAAAACAAGACAGCCGCATTAGCCCTAGAGGCACTATCCGAAGCCCTAGCGGTGGAGGAACTCACTGCGCTGCGCTCTACGGTGAACAAGGACGATGTGATACTCGATAAGAGATCCAAGTCCACCTCTTTTAAACCAGCGGACGAAATAGTCAAATTCCAGGTCCATCCAACGGACCCAACAAAAACGGCCTCCATTGGGGCACAGTTAAACCCTGATGTAGACGCCGCACTACGAGAATTCCTTCGGGAGAATTGGGACATCTTTGCCTGGCACCCTTCAGATATGCCAGGAATCCCACGCAGATTGGCAAAACACAGCCTAAACATCCTAAAAGGATTCAAGCCAGTCAAACAGGCTCTTCGGTGATTTTCCGAACCCAAAAGACAGGCAATGGGAGAGGAGTTAGCCAAACTATTGGAAGCCGGATTCATCAGAGACATCAAACATCCGGACTGGCTAGCAAACCTGGTAATGGTACCAAAAAAGGACAAATCCTGGCGCCTATGTGTCGATTTTAAAGACCTTAACAAGGCTTGTCCAAAGGATCCTTCCCCCCTTGCCCGCATCGATCAAATAATCGATGCTACCGCAGGACACGATTCATTGTGCTTCCTCGACTCATACTCCGGCTACCATCAAATCAAGATGGTGGAGGCGGACCAAGCCGCAACAGCATCCATTACTCCATTCGGACCATTCTGCTTCAACACGATGCCCTTCGGACTCAAAAACGCCGGCGCAACATATCAGCACATGATTCAGACATGTCTGGCTACCCAGATCGGCAAAATAGTAGAGGCATACGTAGATGACGTGGTCGTCAAGACCAAACATGTCGAAACTCTAGTAGATGACTTGAGGCTCACATTCGATAACCTCCGAGCATATGACATTAAGCTGAACCCAGAAAAATGCGTCTTCAGCGTACCAGCCGGAAAGCTTCTGGGCTTCATTGTATCCGGTACAGGAATTGAAGCAAACCCAGCCAAGATCCGAGCTCTGTCACAGCTGGATATTCCAAAAGGCCTCAAACAAATACAAAAATTGACTGGATGCGTGGCGGCTCTAAGACGTTTCATCTCCCGTTTGGGAGAAAAGGCATTGCCCCTCTATCGCCTCCTCAGGCGCACCGAACACTTCGAGTGGACGGATGCTGCCACTGCCGGACTCGAAGAAATAAAGGCCATGTTGGCAACAAATCCGGTCCTGGCCGTGCCTAACCCGGGCGAACCAATGTTGTTATATATCGCGGCAACACATCAAGTTGTAAGCGCGGTGCTCGTCGTTGAACGAGAAACAGAAGGGCATAAATTCCCTCTTCAAAAACCAGTGTACTACGTATCCACTGTCTTAACTCCATGCAAGTCCCGGTACCCGCATTATCAAAAGAAGCATACGCGGTGTTCATGGCATCCCGGAAGCTGCGACACTACTTTCAAGAGTGTTCGATAACAGTGGCCTCCGAAGTACCCCTCAACGACATCATAAACAACTGCGACGCGACGGGCAGGATTGCAAAATGGGCCATCGAGCTCTTACCATTTGACATAACCTACAAACCACGACGAGCTATAAAGTCGCAAGTCTTGGCTGACTTCGTCGCTGAATGGACTGAAGCCGAACTCCCTAAAGAGTACGGCGCATACTCCAATTGGATCATGCATTTCGACGGCTCTAAAATGTTGGCCGGCTTGGGGGCTGGCGTCGTTTTGACGTCCCCAACCGGAGACACAGTCCAATATGTACTTCAAATAATGTACACAGACTCCAACAACGCAGCCGAATACGAGGCCCTTCTGCACGGTCTCCGGATGGCAATCTCCATGGGCATTCAACGCCTCGAGGTCCGCGGGGATTCAAACCTCGCAATATCACAAGTAAATGGAGACTGAGGGAGTCCTGGACTAGGGGGTGTCCGGACAGCCGGACTATCAATGTCCGCCGGACTCCAAGACTACGAAGATACAAGATTGAAGACTCCGGCTCGTGTCCGGATGGTACTTTACTTGGCGTGGAAGGCAAGCTTGGCAATACGGATACGTAGATCTCCTACCATTGTAACCGACTCTGTGTAACCCTAGCCCTCTCCGGTATCTATATAAACCGGAGGGCTTTAGTCCGTAGGACAACATACATTACAACAATCATACCATAGGCTAGCTTCTAGGGTTTAGCCTCCTTGATCTCGTGGTAGATCTACTCTTGTACTACCCATATCATCAATATTAATCAAGCAGGACGTAGGGTTTTACCTCCATCGAGAGGGCCCGAACCTGGGTAAAAACATCGTGTCCCTCGTCTCCTGTTACCATCCGCCTAGACGCACAGTTCGGGACCCCCTACCCGAGATCCGCCGGTTTTGACACCGACATTGGTGCTTTCATTGAGAGTTCCTCTGTGTCATCACCGATAGGCTTGATGGCATCTTCAACCTGCAACGCTGTCTAGGGTGAGACTTTTCTCCCCGGACAGATCTTCGTATTCGGTGGCTTCGCCCTGCGGGCAAACTCACTTGGCCATCTGGAGCAGATCGAAAGCTACGCCCCTGGCCGTCAGGTCAGATTTGGAAGCTTAAACTTCACGGCCGATGTCCGAGGAGACTTGATCCTCGACGGACTCGAGCCACAGCCAAGCGCTACGCACTGTGACGATGGGCATGATCTAGCTCTGCCGCCGAACAGTGCCTTGGTGGCCGCACACGGATCCGCTTCGGCCATTAGCCCGGAGCCGATCGCCCAGATCGAGGGTCGGTGGATAGACGCCGCCCTGGGGGCTTCAACATCCACGGCGATGGAGCCGAACACTAATCTTGTCCCCTGCGAAACTCGTGATTCCGAGGCGCCGGACTCCGAACCTCCCGCGCCCCTGCCAATTGATCCGGATTGGGCGCCGGTTATGGAATTCACTGCCGCGGACATCTTCCAATGCTCGCTTTTCGGCGATATCTTAAATTCACTAAAGCATCTCTCGTTATCAGGAGAGTCCTGGCCGGATTATGGCCAGGATGGTTGGGATGCGGACGACAAAGAAATTCAGAGCCCACCCTCCACCCACTTTGTAGCCACTGTCGACGATCTAACCGACATGCTAGACTATGACTCCGAAGACATCGACGCTATGGACGATGATGCCGGAGACGAACAGGAACCAGCGCCCACAGGGCACTGGAAGGCCACCTCGTCATATGACGTATACATGGTGGATACTCCAAAAGATGGGGACGGCGAAGAAACAGCGGAGGAAGATCCCTTAAAGAAACAGCCCAAGCGCCGGCGTCAGCGGCGCCGCTCCAAATCTCGCCACAGCAAGAATGGAAATTCCAGCACAGGAGATAATAATACTCCAGAGAGTGCCGAAGACAATCCCCTCCAGCAAGACTCAGCGCAGGAGGATGCAGAAGCAAGCCCTCATGAGGGGGCGGCAGATGAAGAGGTTGAGGATCATAATTATATGCCTCCCTCCGAAGACGAAGCAAGCCTCAACGATGACGAATTCATCGTACCCGAGGATCCCGTCAAACAAGAGCGCTTCAAGCGCAGGCTGATCGCCACAACAAAAAGCCTGAAGAAGGAAAAATGGAAGCTCAAAATAGCGGAAGATACACTCAAAATGAGATGGAGCAAAGTGCTCAAAACCGCAGATAAGTACGGCAATGGCCACCAATCAAAGAGCTACCCAAAGCGCAAGCTGCTACCAGAATTCGACGAGGAGGCCATAGAGCCCCCACCGTCCAAAAATAAAGAGGCTGCCTGGCTGGATAGACGGCCAGATGATAGGCCAAATTCTGACAGCGGCGCCCCACATAAACCAACCAACGAACTTGGAAGGATAGATGGCCCAGCCAGATCCATCTATGGGCCAAAGGAGAAGGCCCCAGGAAGCAAGGCAACACGTCAAGTGTCCGATGATAGCGGCACACACAAATACAGGGGTGCCGCACACCCACTATGTTTCACTGACGAGGTGCTGGACCATGAATTCCCAGCAGGGTTTATACCCATAAACATAGAAGCCTACGATGGAACAACAGACCCTGGAGTCTGGATAGAAGATTATATACTACATATACATATGGCCAGAGGAGACGATCTCCACGCCATAAAATACCTACCCCTCAAGCTCAAAGGGCCAGCCCGTCATTGGCTTAAAAGCCTCCCAGAAAATACTGTTGGAAGTTGGGAAGAGGTCGAGGACGCGTTTAGAGCAAATTTTCAAGGGACTTATGTCCGCCCTCCGGATGCAGATGACCTAATTCATATAACTCAACAGCCCGGAGAGTCAGAGCGGAAATTCTGGAACAGGTTCCTTACAAAAAAGAACCAAATAGTCGACTGTCCGGACGCCGAAGCCTTAGCAGCTTTCAAGCACAATGTCTGAGATGAATGGCTCGCCAGGCACCTCGGTCAAGAGAAACCGAGGACAATGTCCGCACTGACAAGCCTCATGACCCGCTTCTGTGCGGGCGAGGATAGCTGGTTAGCACGATGCAGCACCAGCGTCCCAAGTACATCAGAGATAAGAGATGGAAACGGAAAATCACGGCGCAGAAAAGAGCAGTGCCAGAATAAAGAGAAAAGCCCAAAGAGCGCGGCAGTCAACGCCGGATTCAAAAGCTCGCGGCCCAATAATAAAACACAGCCTCTTAAAGATGACAGTGACGAATTGTCCAACTTAAACAAAATTTTGGGTCGGATATGTCAAATCCACAGTACCCCCGGAAGGCCTGCAAATCACACCCACAGGGATTGTTGGGTTTTTAAACAGTCCGGCCGACTAAATGCCGAACACAAGGGGCTCGACGCGTCAAGCGAAGAAGATAAACCCCACCAGCAGAGCACCGGAAAACAAAAGACTTTCCCACAAGGGGTCAAAGCAATAAACTCACTTCACGTGATAATACGGAAAAATAGTGCGGCACTTTCTAAAAAGAGCTTCGCACGGCCCAACCCAGCAGACCGTAGAGATTGGATATCAAAACCAATCACTTTCGACCACCTGGACTATTCCAGAAGCGTTCGAAATGCGGGACGGACTCCCTTGATATTGAATCCCATAATAGATGGATTGCAATTTACTAACATCCTAATGGACGGAGGCAGTGACTTAAACCTGCTATATAAAAACACAATCCGTAGGATGGGGATAGACCCTACCAAAATTCGACACAGCCGCACTTCCTTCAAAGGAGTGATGCCAGGCCATTATGCCAAGTGCACAGGCTCCATATTACTAGAAGTCGTGTTCGGATCGCCGAACAATTTTCGACGCGAAAAATTAATTTTTCATATCGTCCCATTTGAAAGTGAATATCAAGCACTCTTGGGACGAAAGGCTTTTGTCCGCTTCAACGCCATACCGCATTACGCATCTCTTACAATCAAGATGCCCGGACCGCGTGGCGTAATTTTAGTGCGAGGGTCACTTAAAGACCCCGGACTTGGATAGACGAATCCGGCGTCAGTGGGCTAGGGGCTCCCTAGCCGCATACCCCTTCACAGGGGGCTGCGCGCACAAATCACCGCGGGTTCATACAAACCCCGCTTTAATTATTTATATTTCTAATATTTTTCGCACGAATTGTTTTTAAAACTAAACGTTCCTCTCTTTTTACAGATGAACAACGTGCATACCCTTCTAGGATAACAGCGCAACGGAGACACAGGCGCAGACGTGCAGTAGGGACCCGTTGTGAGGATTCTTTTCAGATTAAGACCCTGCATAGACCTTTTTCACTGTCTTTCGTTGTTATTCTCCCTTGGTTTCTTCCTATAGCCAAAGCGGAGCCTGACGCTTTGGCATCGGCCGCGTCAGAAGACCATGCCCGTACCAGGACACTAGGGGCTTAGGGCATCACTCTGCCCATTATTATAAAGACCGAACACCTTAGGGCGTGTTCGGCGTCTCGAGTTAGGCATTATATGCATCAGCTCCGAATCATGTCTTTGGTCAAATGTTGGGTTTGCCCAGCTCCTGTGTTTTGCTGCCTTACGTTCCGTATCATCGGCTAACGCGGCACCAGGAGAACTACTGCGATTGTGCCCCAGTTCGGCTGGGCGAGCACCTCAGTAGAGAAAGCCGAAAACTGACTGTCATGATACAGCGAGAGACTGGTCAGCCCTCGATCGACTATCGGAATGTTTAGAATTCCCCGCTTTGACGAAGGGCCGTTTCCCGGTCAGGCACACGCGCTCCGACTTCGGAGAAGGGCGATGCCACCAGGGGCTATATCGTAGCCCCACCCTCGAGCTCCACTGGCTAAGTGAAAGTGATAAAGCATTATAGTCCGGATTGCCTCGTTCGCTACGCTACCACCTCCTTATAATAGGACCGAGACGTCGGATTAAGTGTGAAAACGCGCTATTTTTTGCGAACACCCCAGCACCTTGTGCGTGGGGGCTGAAGCCGAAGACTGCCATCTTTCACGTTATACACAAGTATACGTAAACGGCCGAAAAGGAGAAGTTTTACTACTTGGACGCACAAGTATAAAAAGGAGTTATAACATAATCATCGATTTATAAGCTAAATGCGTTCATTTGAACGTTACATTCTTCGAGCACTGCGACTCTATTACATGAGCGCCACGCATAACTTCCCCGAAATAGTGCTCGGCAGGGAGCCGGTTTTCATCTGAACCCTGGGCAGCAACAGCGGTGGCGTCCATCTCCGGACAATGCGCCTTTACACGGGCAAGAGCCATCCGCGCGCCCTCTATACAGGCCGACCGCTTCATCTCCTTTATATGCGGCACCGCTCCAAGGAATTGCTGTAATAAGCCAAAGTAGCTCGTCGCCTTGGACCTCTCTGGCCAGACATGGGCCACGATGTCAGTCATGGCAAGTCCAGACAGTCTATTTAGCTCGGCCCATTCGGCCAACCGGTCTGTCAATGGAAGTGGGTGATCCGGACTGTGGAATTGAGACCAATATAGCTCTTCCGTCTCGTGATCCTTCTGGCCCCGGAAGTGCTTAATGGCATCGGCCGCACTTGCAGCTAAGTCCATATACGGATCCTCCGGACTCCACAGCCGCTCAAATTGAGCATACTTTCCATCCATAAACCGGCGACGCAGCAGAAAAGGCTTGCCAACCACGATCTCTCCGGCCTGGCGCAGTTCCTCCTTCATAGCCCGCATTGCAGAGCGGGCATCCTTGGCTTCGGCGGTGGCCTTCTTCAGGTCTTCCCGCTCCGATAAGCACTCCTTTTCAAGAGCCTCATTGCGGTCGGCAGCATCCTTTACTTTTATGGCCAATTCGGCCACCTTGGCCCTGCTTAGGCAGTGCACAGCCTTTTCGGCTTTCAACTCCTCGGCCGCCCTCGAGGCAGCCGCTTCACTCCTTCGGGCTTGCTCCTTAGCTCGAGCAAGTTCGGCCCGAAGGCCCTCCACAGCAGCAGCACCGTCTGTATAAACATCATATAATTTATCAAAGGAGGGCTTCAACCTCCTTAATAAAGCGTCTGTGGAGAACTCTTTTACCTTGCGACTCGTCAAGTCGCCTGTTGACAAGTGCGATGTTCGCATCTGCCAAGTCCAATTGCCGATTTAACTCGGCAAACTCACTAGTCCGGCTAGCCCCCAGACTATCCGCCACCTGCATAGGAACGACGGAATTCATTTCTTTAGATTTTGATCCTCGGTACGCTGTCGTTTCCGACAACCTACCGAGTCCCAGGGGCTACTATCTATACAGGGCGCATTTTTTATATGCAAAACTGTTAAAAAACAAAGGGGTGCGTCATTCTCGCATACCTCAAATCCCACCAGCAAACTCATGGCGGCATTACACAATTCGCTCTCGGCGGACGAAATCCTTCCAATCACCATACGCATTAACGCACGGTGATCTTCTGAAATAGACGCCCTCTCAAGCAAATTCTTCAATTCTCCCGACCAGACACTAGCAGGTGCCGAACTCTTTGGCCCCTCCGGACTCGGGGATACCCTCCGTGATGACACTTCGGGTTCGCCTGCCTCATCTGGCGCCATTGCGGATGGAGGCGTATCGCTCTCCATCATCTCCGGAAGAAGGTCCCCCGAAGATGAACTCATCTGAGAAGGCTGCAGATCCGAACTGCAATATAAATATTTTGGTTATCTACAGAAGCACAAATGAAGGTATTTCCTTACTAATTAACTCCCTCTTTCATACTCACGGCTCGCTGGAGGGCCGATCCCTTGATGATGATTGTGCGTCCGGATTCTTTCCGGGTGCCGGACCCCCCGGGGAAGATCTCTTCCCATGCTTAGGGGCTTTGGCCTCCGGATCTTCGGAGGCGGTCCTCTTCTCCCCCTGAAGGGAGGGGTTCTTGCTTCCTCCCTCTTCAGTCGCCCCTTTGGGCGAAATATTAGCTCCTCTATTTTCCCCGTCGCCCCCTTCTGCGGGCGCAACCTCCAACATTCTGACCAGCACGGGCTCCTGTGCGGTCTCTGGGAGGGGGGCCGGACACCTTATCAGCCTTGATCGCGCCACCCATTCCTGTAAAGAACAAAGGGTCTGGAGGCGAACTCTGGAAAGGCACATAAACAGAATGTCCGGACTCTGAGCTACTTACCTGAGTATCCGGGCGATCGCGGCTTAGGCCTGCATCCTCGGCTAAATCCGGGCACGCCACCTGCGGTCCGAAGAACAACTTGTACATCTCCACGGGTGTCGCACCCATGAAGTGTTGGAGAATCCGAGGTCCCTCTGGGTTGAACTCCCATAGACGGAGAGGACGGCGTTTGCAGGGCAGAAGATGCCTGATTAGCATAACCTGCATCACCTTGATCAGGTCAATCTCCCTTGCTTGGAGATCTCGAATCCGGCCCTGCAGTGAAGGCACGTCTTCGGACGGCCCCCAATTGAGCCCTTGGTTGACCCACGACATCAGTTGGCGTGGAGGTCCCGGGCGGAATAAGGGCGGCGGCTTTTGCCTGCTGCCCCTTGGAGCGGTGATATAGAACCACTCCTGCTGCCACGGTCCAAGTTCCTCTTGGAAGGAACCCTCGGGCCACGGGGCATCGACCTTTTTGCTTATGGTCGCCCCGCCGCACTCTGCTTGACGCCCCCCGATCATCTTCGGCTCCACCTTGAAGGTCTTCAGCCATAAGCCGAAGTGGGGAATAACGCGGAGGAAGGCTTCACAGACGATAATGAATGCGGAGATATGGAGGATGGACTCCGGAGCCAAGTCGTGAAAGTCCAGCCCGTAGTAGAACAGGAGCCCTCTCACGAAGGGATCCGTCGGGAAGCCTAAACCCTGACGGAGGTGGGATACGAAAACGACGTATTCACCGGGCTCGGGGGCTGGCACAGCCTGCCCTCGGACAGGCAACCTGTGCGAAACCTCGTAGGCCAGGTACTTGGCCTCACGCTACTTCAATATGTCTTCCTCCGTGACGGAGGAGGGCATCCACCGGCCCTGGAGGTCGGAGCCGGACATGATTAAGGATCCGAAGCGCTCGAATCTGAGGCTTTGGGTGTTGGAACCAGGAGCGGGGAAGAGATTCGATGCGAGATTGAAGAACAATGGCGAGCCTTGGTCCTCTTATAAAGGGGAAGAAATACCAAGGGCCGTCTCCGTGACCGTTTGGGATTCCCCTTCGATAGAGGAGGCGTGGCGACGGGAGCGGTTGGGTTACCCACGCACGTATTGATGAGAATCCCGGAATAAGGGGAACACGATCTCTGCTTCGAACAAGACGTGCCAAGGAAACCACTTCGCTAAACATGCTGAGGTGGTATAGTAATTCAAACAAAGGCCTGGTGACGGTGTGATGTCACGCCGCACAATACGTCAGCAGATTGAACTAAGTGTACATTTTATTCTCTCTACGGTGGAATGTGGAATTTATTTTGCAGAGCCGGACACTATCCTGGTGTTCATGATCTTCTCTGGATTATTCAAGGGAGTAACCCGCCTTGCAATGCCGAACATTATGCACGCCAGACTTATCGTCATTGAAGACTGGTTCAGGGGCTACTGAGGGAGTCCTAGACTAGGGGGTGTCCGGACAGCCGGACTATCAATGTCCGCCGGACTCCAAGACTACGAAGATACAAGATTGAAGACTCCGGCTCGTGTCCGGATGGTACTTTACTTGGCGTGGAAGGCAAACTTGGCAATACGGATACGTAGATCTCCTACCATTGTAACCGACTCTGTGTAACCCTAGCCCTCTCCGGTATCTATATAAACTGGAGGGCTTTAGTCCGTAGGATAACATACATTACAACAATCATACCATAGGCTAGCTTCTAGGGTTTAGCCTCCTTGATCTCGTGGTAGATCTACTCTTGTACTACCCATATCATCAATATTAATCAAGCAGGACGTAGGGTTTTACCTCCATCGAGAGGGCCCGAACCTGGGTAAAAACATCGTGTCCCTCGTCTCCTGTTACCATCCGCCTAGACGCACAGTTCGGGACCCCCTACCCGAGATCCGCCGGTTTTGACACCGACAGAGACTTTGATGCCAAAGATCCGAAAATGGCAGCCTACTGTAATGCCGTCCTAAAAATGTCAGCTCGGTTCGAAGGACTCGAATTCCACCATGTAGCCCGGGATAATAACCAGGCAGCTGACGTGTTGGCACACATCGGCGCAAAACGCGACGCCGTCCCTCCAAACATATTCCTGGAGCGTCTCTTTAAGCCATCCGTAGTATGGGAAGAGGAGTCCGGAAACAACAATCCGGAACCAAACGCACCGCCCAACACCGAACATTCTGACACAATCGGTGGCTCAGCCAATGACATAACACCTTCCGCCCACGAAATAATGGCAGTCATTGCCCCATGGACGGAACCATTCCTAGCCTACTTAATTAGGCAGGAACTTCCCGAAGACCAAAATGAGGCCCGCTACATAGTTCGGCGATCTAAAGCCTACAAGGTCCATGAGGGGGAACTTTATAAGAAAAGCACAACTGGAGTCCTTCAAAGGTGCATCTCCGAAGAGGAAGGGCGAAATCTTCTGGCTGAAGTTCACGCCGGACTAGGCAGATACCACGCTGCAGCCCGGGCCCTTGTAGGTAAGGCCTTCCGTACAGGATTTTATTGGCCGACGGCCCGGGCGGATGCTCAAGACTTAGTCCAACGATGCGTCGGTTGTCAGCTCTTTGCTAATCAGAGCCACATGCCACCCACCGCCCTCAAAACTATACCCATCACCTGGCCGTTTGCGGTCTGGGGGCTTGACATGGTTGGGCCCCTTAAAGGGGGAACCCACAAGCAAAAATACCTACTGGTCATGGTGGACAAATTCACCAAATGGATAGAGGCCAAGCCAGTTAAAACGGCCGAATCCGGACCTGTGATAGACTACATATCTGGGGTAGTACACCGTTACGGTGTCCCCCACAGCATCATCACCGATAACGGCACGAACTTCACGGCCGACGAGGTTAAACTCTGGTGCAAAAACATGGGCATTAAGCTCGACTACGCTTCAGTCTATCACCCTCAAACCAACGGTCAAGTTGAACGAGCAAATGGTCTAATCATGAGCGACATCAAACCCAGACTAGTACGGTCCCTTACGGAATCTAACACACACTGGGTAGAGGAGCTCGACTCCGTACTCTGGGGGCTGCGGACCACGCCAAACCGTACTACCGGATTCACACCATTCTTCATGGTGTACGGCGCAGAGGCAGTCTTGCCCTGCGATATAATTCATGACTCACCTCGAGTGCGCATGTACGAAGAAAGAGAAGCCGAGTTGGATCGGCAGGACAACTTGGACGCATTGGAGGAGGAGCGCGACGAGGCAAAGGCTCGTTCCGCATTCTATCAGCAGCAGGCTCGAAGATATCAAAGCAGAGAAGTACGGGCTAAAACTTACAATGTTGGCGAACTAGTTCTACGCCTGCCGGACAAGAAAAAGGACAAACTCAAGCCCAAATGGGAAGGTCCCTTCATCATCGACCAAGTCCTGACCGACGGAGCATACCGTCTGCGAAACGCATCGGACAACCGACTCGAGCCGAACCCATGGAACACAGCCTGCCTCCGAAGATTCTACGCCTAGCGCCGGACTCAGAGTTCGTCTCCTTCCTCCGTCCACATTTTATACTTCAGTTGTCTTTTGTTTCTCTCTTTTCTCCCCAACTTTTCATAAAGCCTTTGAGGGCTGATCTGCGCACTGTTCGCACACACTTGACGTGCCACTCGCACTCATTATACCTGGGGGCTTCTTTAACAAAAGCTTATTTATATGGGCTTCATGCCCAACACATGTGTCAAACTTCCGCATGTACCTTTTATTCACCATTATATGCATTGATATGACTTAAGTTTTGGCCAAGCTGGGTTGCCTGGCTCTTGTGCTTACCCCTACGTTCCCGATTGTTCGGCTAGGAGGTAAAGGGAGCACCTCTGCGATTGTTACTGCCGGGTCAGCCGGATGTGTACCTCAGACTGGGTGAAGCCGAAAGCTAGCGTTCTTAAGGGAATATTCGGTCGGTGACTTGAAAGATGATTTCTTATTTATTCATTTATCTGCCCCCAGATGCTTTTCTGCTCTTTTCGCAGTCCGGACATGCACTTTAGGGCATGCCTCCCAGGGAAAGGAACCCCTAACGGAACTATTCTCCCTAGAAGATGTTTCTTACTAACCATGTAATATAACATAACTAGTTGGGCACTTGTCTGATAAAGCACTAATGACCCCTACGCCTGGTCTCCATGCATGCCCCGGTTTTTCATAACCGTGAGGGTAGTCGGACACACTCCGGACTCTAGGGTCCCGAGGTTGAAGCGAAAAGGTCCGCAAAGACAAACGATCCACAATCCAGCTAGAAGGCATTATACATGTCATTTCAAAAACAATACATCGTCACATTGACTGATTGTACTCCTCTTCAATCCCATCTAACAGGCTGTCTAATTTACAGTCCCGTTGGGAATACTTAGCGGCCAATTCTACTTGGCCATACACTAAGCTCACAGGGATCTCCTTCCCATCAGGCCCCATAGGTCCGACCTCGGCCATATGGTTTGGATCCGCCTTCTTGTACCACGTCTTCACCATGGCCCAGGCCTCCCTGGCGCCTTGACGACAGGCCGATATCTTCCATAGACGGAAGCGATGCCGTGCTCCCTGAAGCTTCTCCGCAAGCCCTCCAAGACCCTCGGGTAGGGAGACGGACGGCCATAAGGCCTGGGAGACGCCGCTCATCGCCTGCCAAACACGTTCGTGCAGTTGCAGCAGCTCGGGAAGTTGGTCACCGGTTGAACCAGGCATTTCCTCCGCAGGGCGACCTGTGAGCACACCTACATACACATTTCTGCCAATCAACTTCCTCGCCGAACTCTTCTTTTCAAAAGAGTTTGCTCAAGCACTTACTGTAGATGCCGCGACGAAGCCACTGATTCTCCTTCACGGAGCCAGACAGCTGGGCCCGAACACCCTTTAGCTCCTTTCCAAGCTGGGTGTGGGCGTCTTGGAGTTTGTTCCTCTCCTGCTGCACCTTCATAAGCACCCTCTCGCCGGCCTTCAGCTGGCGCAGTAGCTGTTGCTTGTCCGGATCCAGTCCGGCAACATCTGCAATATCATTGTCAGACTTATACGCACGCCGCACACCGCTTATCTTTTTGAAATAATGTGTTACCGGAGGGGGTCTCTGTGCCTCCTCCTGCGGCGGATAGTGCGGCCTCAAGTTGGGCCTTGCACTCTTGTAGCTCCTGGGACAATTGGGCATTCTTCTCCGTAAGATCCTGCATATCAAATGATCCTTAAATCAGTTATTTTAACTACTTTAAGTCTCGGGGGCTACTGGCATATACAACTATTAAAATCCCCTACCCGTATGTCTTTCACATACTGCTCCGTGGCTCTGGTTAAACCATCTTGAGCAGCACGGAGGTGCGCGTCTCCCGCGTTAAAGGCATTCAATGCCTCAGGGGAGAAACACGCGTCACGAAGAACTATCCGGCGGCACCTGTGATTCATGGCGCTCTCCACCTCAGACCTGGTGGCGGACAACCTGTCGGCATCC